>OY992773.1:8126596-8528813 GCA_963921325.1 Logfia minima
GTTCAACCGGGAGCCAAAAAAAGGTTAAGTTGCCCGTCCGGGTGAAGTGTAATTTCAGCAGATCTGCATCTAAACCCTAATTTTAGATACTTTTGACATCTATTGTTCTAAGAACCCTTTAGGAAATTTTACCGTTTTTGATGTTCAACTAACGTTTTTACATCATTAACAATCGAAGATTGAAGATTAAGATTGTTAAATACTTTCCAAATTGTGTTGAACATTCTTTTCACTCTAAACAATGTTTACTTTGATTTTAATTAGTAACTCGTAGTGAACTCGTAGTGTCCAGCCAGTGTGCTATCTTGTTCTTTTTCCTTTTATGGCCATTATGTTTTTCTTGAATAATAATAATGTAAAACATACCTGGAAAACACTAATGATTAAGGATGTTAAACGTAAAATGGTGTAGAATTGACCGTGCACTGCTGTATTTAATATATGTAACACATATGGCTTATTCTTGCACGAAAGTTGTATAACAATAATTTGACAAATCAATAGAGAAGAAAGATAACATTGTACCCAATTTAGCCCCGACAACACTATAAAGGCTCGAACACTTGCAATAACAAAAGTGTGGAACTCACAGCAGGACCAGTCACAATGTAACATCCTCTCCCGCAGTCTGGTAATTTCTATTATTTTAATTGATTATCTATTTGTTTTAGAAATTATTTAATATTATGTGTTTCGTAGTGAAACGTAGATAAATAATCCCGTTGACTTATTGTGACTAGTAAAATATTAGTTGATTCAAAATTTGTAAGTTTTTGATTTTCTGCGACACAAGGGTTGTGTCGCAGGTTGTCTGTGCGACACAATGGTTGTGTCGCAGGACTGTGTCGCAAAACGGGCTGAACTGAAATTAATTAAGGAGCTTAAGTGTAATTGTGTGTTAAATATATATACACACCGCCCAATTGCTTCCAGACTATTTCCAAAACATTTCCAGATCTTAAAATCGTTTTGAGAGAGAGAATTAGAGAGTGAAAGTGATAAGTAACTTCAATTTCTTATTTGAAGCTTTTAATCCGTGATTTCGAGGTAAGAGTTTGATTATTATGTATTGTTATTGTTTATAAGTGAATTACACGGATTGATATAGGTTAATTTGATTATTACATGTTTGAATTTGTGAATTTTGAATCTGGGAACTGGGCTGTTCATCATTGCGATACAAGGGTTGTGTCGCAGGTTGTGTCGCTTGAATGTTCAGCGACACAGTGGTTATGTCGCTTAAGGCGGCCATATTGGTTATTGCGACACAATGTTAGTGTCGCAGGGTACTGTTGTGCGACACAGCGGTTATGTCGCTAGGGCTTGCTGTGCGACACAATGGTAGTGTCGCATGAGATTATAAAAGAATTTTATTTTGCAAATTTTGAAAATGCGTAAGTGTTTTTGGAGACGCGGTTTTGTGAAAATATCACTAACTCGGATTTAGTTGAAATTCGCATAGTCAATTGGAAACGACCTAGTAATCAAGGCTATATTCTATTAGCCTAGGCTGTTTTTGGCCATTCGGGGTCATCTAGGGCCCGAAAATGGCATTTTTCAGTTTTAAGCGGCATTGCGGACTTTTTCTGAGCTTATTTCTGATTGAACTTTTGTTTGCTTAGATTTCAGGGATTACCTGATTTGATAAATGGACTATAATGATAATTATGGAACGAACTTCTGACTTGTTTACGATTTTCTGTTTCAGATCAGCCTAAGACTCGGTGATATAAGAATCCTGAGTGTGGAGACGTCAGAGGTATCGGTGAGTGGATTCAGAACTCATCATTTGATTTAGTTGTAACTATTTGGTTACAACAAGTAAACGTAGATGTGTGTTAGACTGTTTAGTCTTGATTATTGATTATTGATCTACGTGATATGTGAACTATGTGTACTATGTTATTGAGGTCAACGTGTAGTTGGACTTCTGGTTATTATGTGTTTTACACAGGTTTTGATTCATGTGTTGTGTTTGAGACCTGTGTATGTGTTTAATAACCAGTAGTTATCGGTCTATTCTGTATTGGCCATACGGATTGACGGTAAGTGTTCTTGGGGGAATCCCCGGGTATTATGATATCCCAAGAGCCACCGATCCTCATTGAATTATGTGTGTTTACGATTATTTGGTGTAAACTGCTAGTTATGCTAAGTTGAATGGAGTGTGATGAATCTATTCACTTAGCTTCGTGCTAACCCCTCATTTTACTTCCTGCAGGATATGTTTTGTTTAATTGTGGGTGCAGGAGGTGATTGGTTGATCAAGGAATGTTTGACAGCGCTTTAGGCCTCTGATATGGTTTTGTAATAAACCTTGTTTTGTGAATTTTTATAATACCCCGCCTTTGGTAGTCTTAAACAGTTTGAATGTAATGTAAATATTGAAAAATATTAACTGTTTATGTATAATGTTTGATATATACTAAGGTAATGTATTTTAAATTCATGCTTCCGAGTTTATCAATATTATATTCTTAAATAGAAAGAGGGGTGTTATACACAAGTGTCAGCGACAGATAAGATAGACTAGCTACTATTGAGAGTATTGCAAATCAAGGAACAAACCCGCAAAGTCAGAGTCTTGCATGGGAAAACAATTCACTATCCTTAAGGATTATACGTGCTTTTATATGCGCCTCAATATGTAAACCTCCGGGATTCATTTAGACTTGTGTTGTTTTTGTTAACATACGGATCCAACTAAAGGTCAATGCCGGTATCAAGAAACACTTGAGATGATAAGAAGTCACATAGAAGAAGCATAGGTTAGTAGCATAACACCCGCGTAGGCGGAAATGCGAGGCGTGATGGAGAAGATCGTCATAACAAATTGATATGAAATAATAGAGAATTCACTAAATGAAAAACCATCACAAAATGTCATGACGACCCCCGACACAAGTAGCAAATTGTATCGTGGTTAGTCAATACCACCACAAACATAGTCATAAAGTCATAAAGTCATAAAATCCCACAACTCGGGACAAGTTTCTAACAATCTCCAAAACCAAACAAAACATCCAAATCCACAGAAATGTACTAATATGATTTATTCAAAGAAAACAATTCACGAGCCTTAAGTCTCACTAAAGCGATGTAAAGACTCTATCCTCTTTAAGCATTCTTATTGTTATTACCTGAAAATGAATACTCGTAAACGTCAACATAATGTTGGTGCACTCGTAGGTTTAAGTAATATTTGCATTTGTTGTGCATAGGACACAAGTTGGACAATAGTGTAAAATAACAGTGTAGCAGCAAGTAGTGTATAGGAATATCCAAACTGAAAAAATCAACCGGATCCTAAACATAATAGATTTCCAAACACGTCGCCTACCAGCTGCAATTAAACAGTTGGCTTAATACGAATATAGGAATCATAGTCATGTACATATCAACCACTAATGCTCACATACGCAATTATAAACACACAAATTGTCCAAAGAAGTAACATGATTAGAACAACATGAGTATTTGAAATAGCCTTTGAGTATCATTTTTCCCCGAGAAATATAAAAAGAAAAAGGGGCCTTGACACTCACCTTGTTAGTAGTGAAGAAAATGCACAATTATCCAAGCAATTTGTCTATAAATAAAAGAAACGTGTAAGTTACACATGAACAAGGCTTATCATCCTTCCCATTGTAACTCATAATTGATGGAATGTATATGACCAAGCCTTGTATTCCTTATAAACTATCCCTCAATAATAATAATTTGTATGCCCTTAAATCCATGGTGTATGTATCAACTTTTAGAAAGCAATAAACGTCCATGTGAACTACAAAACATGCAATGACGAGTTAAGTCGTGAAATTAATCGAACAAAGTATCAGCAAATCAATCGAATATTATTTCAATCAATTAACAACATTATCACAACCTAATAAACCTTTACCTATCCTAATTAACCTTAATTTATCCTAATTAAACGTAATCGTGCAATTAACGTCTAACTAATCAAGATTAGCACATAATGACTAAAATATCTAACCTATTTGTGATTTCAACCCACAAAAGGGGCCCTTCCCTCCCCTTGGAAAATCTGGCCAAAAAGGGCCCTAGGGACCCCTTTGGCATTCCTTTGTGATCTATGAATCAAGGGAATAACCTCCCATACCTCCCCTCTCCTTCACCTTTGACTTGCACTTCATTTCCTCATATTCCAAGCAAGAAACACACCCTTTTCTCTCCCTCTTTTCTACTCTCTTTTCACGACAGTAGCAGCAGCAGCCCTCCACCACCCTTCTTTGTCCCAAACAACCACCACAACACCACCCTTCAACCACCATTAACCACCACTCCGAAAACCCTCATTTTACACTTATTTTACTCACAATCAATTGCACAATTCGTTTTCATTTCATTCCTAGGGTAAAACAGCTTTAAACTTTCGGATTTGGAGCTAGGAGGCCAACTACACCAAGTTCAAACCTTCATCTTGCTCAAATCCTCTCTTTTAGTGCATTGTAAGGAAAACCACTTCCATAAACTCTTTGATTCTTTCATTTAATTAATTATATGTTAGTTAAAATGTGTTAGATGTTCACTCATGCTAAAAATCGACTTATGAACATGTATTATTGTTAATTATAACCAAACTTTGCTAAAAAGAACCAACACAAACACTAAAACATAAAGTATAATTTCGGACAGAAACTTTTGTCGACTTTGGAATTAAATAACTCGGTCAAAAATTAACCAAATCTAGTATTTCTTGAGTCTAAAATCAATTTTAAAGATTTATCTTTCCAACCCATCCGGTTTCATGAATTTTAGACAAGTATAAGTACTTTAAAAAGAATTTATAAGAACAAGTGTACAAACTGTCCTTTGGAGACAGAATCTGACCTAACTTTGGAAGACTATAACTTCCAAACTACAGATCTAAACGATTTGATTCTTTTTCCTAAAGATCACATACTATCTTAGCTGTAAAAGTAGTATAATTACACTTCATGAATGTAAGTAGAACTCCGTGTACAAACAGATCTTTAACCAACTGTCCAGGAAGGTACCTGTTGGACCTTTGTGTAGAAATAAATATGTTTGAACCCCTTAAACATGACCAAAAATTATGAATCTTAAATTTCTGTAAACCTAAGACATAGGAGAACATATGGTAAAAATTTCAGAATAAAATAAGTAAGTTTGGTTAGTCAAAATAAGAGCAAAAGAAGGACTAAAAAGTGGACATAATCTGTGGAAAAGTGACGAATGAAAACTAAAACGGACAAAGGATATAAAAACCGTATTTTATGGACTATGACAATGAAAATCAGAAAAATTAAGTATAATAAAGGCTAATCTATAAATTATAATTATGAGTCAAGAAGTGTTTGGCTAAAAGTCGATAACCGAAAAGTTATACTAAAAATGAGGTAAATGAGGCTATAGCGACTAAAAATATGAAATAGACAAAATATGGGTTGAGATAAATAAAATAAATAATTTAAAACATATTAAAGTGTAATCTATAACTTTGAGTGTTAAGAATAAGTCTCATGTTGTTAAAAAGACGATAAAACCAAACGTTAGATTAAAAACGGAGTTTAAAACAAGTTAAATGGTATTATAACGGCGAAAGTTATGAAAGTAAATTGTAAGAACTTATAAAGATATTAATATATATATACATACATGAGTAGATATATATATATTGGGTTAAGTATTATAACAATATTGATATATATATGTACATATATGAGTATATATATATATAAAGCGACTAAGTGTTATAACGATATAATATATATATATATATACGGTGAATACCGTCAAAAATCCCAGGTCATTAACGCACTTAAATTCCTAGTCTATCTAATTACGTTTACAACACTCTAAAATCCTAGTGAAAAGTCTAGGTTACGACTCCTTAAGTACCGAAACCGTGAGTTACCGAAATCGCGTAACGTTTTAGGAGATTTCTTAGGGGACTTTAAGACCGTAAACAACATTAAATTAGGTTACAAAGTGCCAAAGAAAACAAATGAAATCTAATTTCATTCATCAACACAAAATACTTATCATAACTCAAAAATCGGAATTAACCGAAATTCCGTAACTCAGTAAACGTGGCTCGAATCGAATAAATGAAACTCGAATCCGAAAAACTAATACTTGAACACCCATTATAAACAATCTAAATACAATTTGAAGTATTTTAGAAATTTATAACATCAATTTCTATAACCCAAATGTTAAGCATTAAAACAACACAATTTAAAGCCTTGAAATGTACAAGACTTGTGCAATTTAATACAAATAAATACCACAACTAATACACATTATATTTTAACAAAAGAATAAAATAAAAACTCTTTTTTTTTAGCCAAAAACTGGACCTCCGATTCCCCCACTCAAATCCCTTTTTTTTCTTACAAAACTCCACTCACCTTAATTGATTCCATGCAAAATCATTACCTACAGTCTTTCACTCTTTCACTCTCATTTTCTCTCAAGAAAACACACACAAACTCTCTAAACACACACTAAACTCCAGAGAATATCCATCCTTATATCATCTCTTTGAAGGTGTTCATACACCTAAACCAACTTTCTAAGGTATGAACACGATCTCTAGCTTCCATTCTTGCAATTTCCTACTTTGATTCTTGTAAAAACATGGATTTTATGCCTTTTTCATGGCTAAAATTCTCATACAAGGCTTGATGGTTTGTAGGTTCCCTTACACTTGTTTAAGTATTAAAACAAAAGGGCAACCGATGATCAAACCGAAATCAAACCGAAAAATCGTCTTTTTGATGTTTAGATGTTTATTTACATGTTCTTACGAGTTTAAATGGTTTAAATTGTTAAAAATAGTTTCTAACACATCTTGGATGTATTTTAACACCAAAATGTGTTAGAACAAAGATTAAATGGATTCAAAGATCAAAAGCTTGGTAGCAAGGTTGTGTTCTTGTAAAAGAGCCAAAAACCCGATTTTTGGGCTTGCATGCACCAAAATTCGTAGCTAGATCTTGATCCTTATTAAAATATGTTCATTTTTATGTAAAAAAACATGTTCATGCATAAAAGACAAGGTCTCAATCATTGGATGAGGTCTAAAAATCGTTTGGCAGTGAAAACACACCAAAAAGATCACTTTTGTCTTCTATGTAATCTGTCCAGATTTTGACCCTACTTTGATCGACCATAACTCAGTCAATAATGGTCCAAAAATCTTGATTTTTCTTCTGGAATTTAGCTTAATATCTTACCTTTAAAACCCCACTGGTCTCACTCAAATCCATTGAGTATTCAACCTCCAAATGTATCACACAAAACTGATGCGCAAACAGAAAAAACTTTCTGTGAGCATTTTGTTGTGATACATGTTCATGGGACTTAAGGTGTTCAATAAATCTAAAAAAAGATAGTAAAGAGATAGTAATTTATCTCGTTGATCTCATATTTTTAGAAAATGCATGAACATCATGCATTGTTGTAATCTTGTAAATTGTAAATACTTGTGTTGTGATGATTCAAAAATGCATAACTGCTAGATAAAACGTGATAAAATTTTGGGGGTTTTTTTTTCCTCAGTAACTAGATCAATAAAAGAGTCTTGAAAATAAAAATAGGAATTTTTGGAAAAACATAAGTATTTTTCCCAAATTAATGCAAATAAAGCCTATAAAAGGTGAAATAATCTTGAAAAATACTTTTGGACACCAAATAATTATGGAAAAATTCCAGCTAAAAATTTCACACTCTTTGGATGTGTTTTGATATGTTTTCCGATTTACGTCTCGTTAAAACACATAATGTTGGGAACCAAAGTTCCAGTGTTCAAAACGACTTGAAACTCTTACAAAAACCTAAAAATGGGTAAAAAATGATCTGGTAAAAATTCCAGAGTTTTTCGTGAACAATTACTATTTTGCCCATATTTATCTCACTTTTTAGACATAAAATGATTAAAATAATCAATAAGTCTAAAAATCCCCAAATTTTCACATAAAATTTGTGATCCATATTTCATATTTCATACCAAGTTTGGTAATTTTTAGATGTTGTATTCATATATTTTCATTATTTTATTCACAACTCGAACAATTACCGACAACGTTAATTAAATGGAAATTCGAACTTTAACGGCACTTTGTAATTTAATTAACTAGCTAAGCAATCCTAAAAAACCACATTACTTGAGAAACTAATTAGAAACCTTGTGTTCTTAGGACGTGGATAGGAGGCATTCCCGGTCGACAAGTGCGTTACATACATCCGTACGCTCACGCTCAGACTGTGAGTTTACACAGCCCCTCTTTTTAACGTTTTACTTAAATGTTTTGGGGTGAAAAGCATGCTAGATGATTTAATTACTATATTTGGATTACAAATACTATGCCTATGCTATACTTGATTTACGAATGCTATGCTTATACTATGCTCATTTTACAAATGCTATCCTTGATTTAAAAATGCTATGCTATGCTATATGCTATGCTTACTTTCGAATACTTGACATGGTTAAAATGTCGTATTGATTACGAATAACTTCTTGAATGTTTGAAGTTTATACGAACATGATTATATGCTTGTTTTCTATCGTATCTAAAGTTCCCAATATATCTACACGACCATTAACTCTATATGAGCTAAATGATGCATATGAATAGTACTACTTGGGAGTGAGACCACCTCCCCACTCAACCGGCGACGTGAGTGCATCCCATCATCCTAAATGTCGACGATAGGGCATCTCTCTTTGGGGCAAAGGTTTATCGGTTGTAGGTTTGGTTGTGGACTCAAGCATAATAAAATCATTGTGACTATAGACATTATAACGTGATAGCATAGAAATTTCATAAACGACTATAAACGTATGACGTTTTGACATTTGAAATGACATCTCTCCAAAATTATAAAATTACAACCCGAGCTTTACAATGACCTTGTCATTTGAAACGATATTTCTTTGAAACTATAAACTTACGACCCGAGCTTTACAATGACAATGACGATATTTCTTTCAAAATTATGAACTTACGACCCGAGCTTTACAATGACTTTGTCATTTGAAACGATATTTCTTTGAAATTATGAACTTACGACCCAAGCTTTACAATGACTTTGTCATTTGAAACAATATTTCTTTGAAATAATAAACTTACGACCCAAGCTTTACAATGACTTTGTCATTTGAAACGACATTTCTTTGAAACTATAAACCTTACGACCCGAACTTGACAATGACTTTGTCATTTGAAACCATATTTCTTTAAAACCATAAATTTTATAACCTGAGTTTTATACTATAAATCATTGTGGTTTTGGACAATGATAAACGTGCTTTCATAATAACGCCGCGCATTCTTATGAACTTCAACATAATAATCTGTTGAGACTATAAAAGTTTTGATATTGATTTGATGATCCATTGACTTTATAAATGTAACGTGAACTTATTAAATACTACAATATGAGTTTTATAAACATAACTTGAACTTATTAAACACTATATCTTGAGTTTTGTAAACGTGAATTGAATATTCTTTTGAAAATATGAACGTGGCGTTATAAATGAATCGCGACTTTTAATTGAATATAAAAAAGGGATCGCTCCTAAATGAGCCTCGTACTTAAATAAACCTCTTTTGCAAACAAAACATAAAACGTCGATTCACAAATGAATCTAGCTATCAAATGAATATCGCTCTTAAATGAGCCTTGTTTTAATGAATTACTTTTATAATTATCCGCGCAATAGCGTTTGACTATCCTAAAAATTTATTTCAAGAACTTATCAGATGATTATCGTCTTTGTATGAGCCTCGACACTGAACAGACTACTTTTGCGAACTAATCACGTAGTAACGTGGAACTTTTAAACTAGACTTTGTAAACACTTGAAAAGGGTCTTTCAGTACACAAAACCTGTGTACTCACCAACTATGTTTCATAGTTGACCTGTTTACTTTTACATGCTTTTCAGGAATTAGTCATCACTTGTTTATTGAAGCTAAACCCGTTATATGATCTATGTTGCTGTAGCGTTACGGGATTTTCTCTTTTGGATGTAATCGCATGTTTAGATTATTTACTTTTGTGCTGTAAACGCTTGTAAGACTTTATGTAATGTATTAATTGTAGACCGTTGAATGGTGATCTTTTGTAATTTTCGATTATGAAATCATTGTACCGTTACATCTCGTGTTTTCGCTTTAGCGGGGTGTGACAGAAAATGGTATCAGAGCCGAAGGTTATAGAAACACCGGTTCTCCTCAGGGAAACCTAGAAAATATAACCATTAAGTTAGTACCTCTTTAAGTATGACTTGTTCGGGTGTTGCATCATTCGAGTTTAATTTAACATAGCCTGATCAACTATGTACAATTAAAGGAGAAACGATGGAAGATCGGAATTGGTTATAGGAATAGGGTACGCTTTAGAACTCACTTAAGCTAGTACGATTTCTTTAAGTGTGTTGAGTACCTTCATATGCTAGGACTTGATATAACTCTAAGAGTTGAGTTTACTTTTGATAGTCTTATCATGTCGCGTTTCTCATTCCACGCCACCGAATCGGCCAACTGTACTGGTTACGTCACTAGTCAACCTAGGACTAACCCACCTAACACCGAACCCGAGGAAGAGGAGCCCTCGATGGAGAACGAATCCCCACATGAAATGAGCAATGATACGTCTCCAACGCCCGTTTTATCCTAGCCACCACTATTAGGCTCACGCTCGAAAATCACCGCACGTAAGACCGTCACCATACTCACCCGATTATCTTTAAGAGCGCTACGTCCACAGCCGCGAAACCTCCGAGAGTCGTTTTCAAAATCCCGAAATCACGAAACTTTGGTATGACCTTCCGGATAGCACGTAGTATGAACGCCGTAACCACTGAACTTCAAATTAAATAGGCAAGAAGTGCCCATCAAAGATAGATTCTAGTAGAAGCGACGAAATTTAATAGAAAGCAGACTCATCGCACGATCAACGCTTTGAAAACCGATTTTAGACACGAAGTAACTGGCGACACTTCAAGAGTATCATCCGACACCAGTGCTACCCCAACCAGTTTCCCTAAGGACCGCACATTAGGCATACGGCCGGAAATAGAGTTCTGATACTGAGGAGAGTGTCCATGGCAACGCCGCCTCAGGAAACTAGTGAGATACCACTGGAGGTCATAGGAACATCAGTGAGGCCCACGTCTGGCCTATCTTGGGAGGAAGCGCAAAGAATCCGGTACATGACCTTGGAGCTCCGTAACTGCCAAATGGGGGATGGATCACCAACACCATCGGATAAGTAGCTTGACTGAGAGGACTAAGCAGCTGTCGCAGTATGCGGCCAGAGCTTGGGAAGCAACGAGTGAAGCGAGGAACATTACTAGAAGGATGATGTTGTTATCCTTGTTACTGGGAGGACTTGTGTCGCTCACATTAGCGATGTTTATCTTGAGTGCTATGTTCCCGGGTTAGAGATAATAGAAGTGCTTAGTGACAAAAACTTAAATTGTTAAAACTTTTTGTACATCCTAAAACGTTTTAGCGGTGTTGAAATTAAAAATTTTGTCCTAATATTTTGTTAAAAAAAAAAAAAAAAAAAGACTATTATGATGCACGTCCTATACAAAAACTGTGTAGGAAGTGCTGGTTGAATATAATAAAAATCTTTTGACATTTTGTTTACCTAAACGATTATTATTATTACAAATCTCAAGTTTTGAGCTATATCTTACGTGAAAACCTTTAAGGTCAAGTTCGTACGAAAAGAAAATCTTTATTTTGTCACTAATATTAGCACGCATTGTCATAGGAAATGGCAGGCCTCCCTATGAACGGTTACTTGTCCGACAACGACTCAATCCATGAGGAACTGATTCAATACGTATACCTTGATGAGGAGGTAGTTCCGATGGATGAAATAGTCGAAGAAGTCGGCGAGAACCAGAACATCGGGATAATACACATAGACGAGTATGAAAGACTGCGAAATCAAACTGAAGAATTGGATGCTCAAGTTTGGGAACTCAGAATGAGGCGTAAAACCTATGAGTTAGAGCAGAAAATTTCAAGAAGGCCTATTCTCGTGCAAATTAAGGACAAAATTTGCTTTCGAAAGAAGCGAGCAAATTATCTTAAAGGAAGAGCTAAGTCTTGGATCATGAAAAAGTGTCAACGAGTCACAGAAGACATGACAATCTACGTTGCATCACCCTGTTACAGAGACCTGCTTATGCCACGTTATTCCATGATCCAGACTTAGATTAGCCTAGAAGTAGAAAGCATCTCGAATATATATATATATATATATATATACATACATATGTACGTAAGAAAAAGCATTGAGACGTAGATAAGGAGGAAGACCTTGATCAGTTTTGTAACATGCGTCTCAAAACTTTGTACAATGCTCAATGCATCCATGTATATATAGAAGTTCATTATCTTTCTACTTGCAGGACAACAATCTAATTTCCTGAGTGCCATTTCAAATGGACATATATTAAGGCACAAAAGAAAATCTGGTGAATAAACGAAAGGCTAAAGGCTAAACGATAAAGAAGATCGTTAATAAAACAAATAGAAACCCGAAACCGATCAGGAACTTCACGATCACCACGACTGAACCAAAGTGATACACTAGCCCTCACCTGATGTGCAATAAGTGTAGATTCATTCATGAGGGTGATAGTGCCTTACTGAATCCTAAACCTAGAGAACGCTATTCAACATCGACTTAATCCCGATTGAGCTGGGTAGCTTTGACATAGTAGTTGGGATGGACTGGCTAGCTAAAAATCATGCGAACATAGGGTGTCATGATAAGGTGATAAGGATACCCTTACGAGAAAACGAAACACTCGTCATACACGGAGATAAGTCCGGAAAGAGCTTGAAGATGGTGTCATCCATGAAGATTCGCAAGTACCTGAAGAAGGAATATCTTGCTATTCTGGCTCATCTAGTCGAGAAGGAATAAGAAGAATAACATATGCAAGATATTCTGGTAGTGCGCGAATACCCCGAAGTATTTCCAGATGTTGATATATCTTAGTGTGTCTGTCAGTTGGTCGAGTCTGTAATGTGTTAATTAATGTAATTGACTTTGTTAGAATTACATTTTCTGTGTTATGCGACACAAGGCTTGTGTCGCATTAGTTGTAGTTGCGACATAGTGCTTATGTCGCAATAGTGATCTCTGCGACACAAGGACTGTGTCGCATAAGTCGGCCAGATTAGTATAAATAGGTCTAATTACTTTGTAATTAGGTTAGACTTTTTGGATATTAATTCTCTGCCATTTTAGGCTGTATTCTTGACTGAGAATTTAGTAATACAAATATAAAGTGGTTGTTTGATTGTTCTTGTTTGATTTAGCTTTATATTTGTGATTGATTTGATCGTACGAATTCCGCACGTGAGATAAGTGACGATTTGATTAAAAGATCTGACTAGAGGGATCTACACTAGATGACTTACCTGGACTTCCCCGCCTAAACAAGTCGAATTCCGAATCAAACTAGTTCCAGGAGCCGGCCCGATAGCTAAGCCACCGTACCGCCTAGCACCTGCGGAGATACGGGAACTATCTAGTCAACTCCAAGAACTCTTGGAGAAAGGATTCATACGACCTAGTTCATCACCATGGGGAGCCCTAGTCCTATTCGTTAAGAAGGAAGACAGATCGTTACGAATGTGTATCGACTATAGAGAGTCGAACAAACTGACGATCAAAAATCGATACCCTCTCCCTCAAATCGACGATCTATTTGATCAGTTGCAAGGAGCTTCATACTTCTCGAACATCGACATGCGATCAGATTATCATCAATTACGAGTCCATGAGGAGGACATACCCAAAATCGCATTCCGAACCCGATATGGACATTACGAATTCATAGTTATGACATTCAGTCTGACAAACGCGCCTGCAGTGATTCATGGATTTAATGAATAGAGTATGTAGAGCGTACTTAGACAAATTCGTGATAGTATTCATCGACGATATAATCATCTACTCACGAAGCGAGAAAGATCACGAACAACACTTAAGGCAGATATTAGAACTGCTTAGAAACGAGAAACTGTACACCAAACTCTCCAAGTGCGAGTTTTGGATTAGAGAAGCACGTTTCCTCGGTCACGTAGTCGGCAAGGATGGGATCACGTAGATCCAACTAAGGTTGAAGCCATTAAGAAATGGGAAGCCCCCAGAACTCCATCAGAAATTAGACAATTTCTAGGTTTAGCTGGTTATTATCAGAGATTCATCGAGAATTTCTCAAAAATCTTGCAACCACTAACCACGCTAACAAAGAAGGACAAAACTTTTGTCTGGGGAAAACCACGGGAGGACGCTTTCCAAACGCTTTCAAAAATGCCTAAGTGCTAGATAAAACGTGTTAAAATTTTGGAGATTATTTTTCTCAGTAACTAGATCAATAAAAGAGTCTTGAAAATAAAAATGGGAATTTTTGGAAAAAAATAAGTATTTTTCCCAAATTAATGCAAATAAATCCTATAAAAGGTGAAATAATCTTGAAAAATACTTTTGGACACCAAATAATTATGGAAAAATTCCAGTGTCATTTTCCAAAAACCTAAAAATGACACTATCCTAAAACTTTCACACTCTTTGGATGTGTTTTGATATGTTTTCCGATTTACGTCTCGTTAAAACACATAATGTTGGGAACCAAAGTTCCAGTGTTCAAAACGACTTGAAACTTTTACAAAAACCTAAAAATGGGTAAAAAATGATTTGGTAAAAATTCCAGAATTTTTCGTGAACAATTACTATTTTTCCCATATTTATCTCACTTTTTAGACATACAATGATTAAAATAATCCATAAATCTAAAAATCCCCAAATTTTCACAGAAAATTTGTGATCTATATTTCATATTTCATACCAAGTTTGGTAATTTTTAGATGTTGTATTCATATATTTCCATTATTTTGTTCACAACTCGAACAATTACCGACAACGTTAATTAAATGGAAATTCGAACTTTAACGGCACTTTGTAATTTAATTAACTAGCTAAGCAATCATAACAAACCACATTAGTTGAGAAACTAATTAGAAACCTTGTGTTCTTAGGACATGGATAGGAGGCATACCCGGTCAACACGTGCGTTACAGCTATCCGTACGCTCACGCTCAGACTGTGAGTTTACACAGCCCCTCTTTTTAACGTTTTACTTAAATGTTTTGGGGTGAAAAGCATGCTATATGATTTAATTACTATATTTGGATTACAAATACTATGCATATGCTATACTTGATTTACGAATGCTATGCTTATACTATGCTCGTTTTACAAATGCTATATTTGATTTAAAAATGCCATGCTATGCTATATGTGTAGGTCACCCTTGAACGGATCCAACGGGGTAACAACGCTTGTAAGAGTGCGGAATACTTTTAGAAATGATACTAGTGTTTAAAACACGTTTATCGCACTAACAATCCCTTACTTCGAATGTATTCGAACTCGGATGAATCGTACGAACCTAGTGCACTGATCTCAGTTCGTATCAAAGCTTAGAAATGATATTTTCGAACTTTACAGTAATGATCCTCGTCTGACTTCCAGTCTGCAACACCTGTACTGAGGATCTCTCCTTCTTCAAGTTCTGACCCATCGCTGTCAAATTCATCTAAGCCAAGCAATGCTTCGATGGTGTCAGATTCATCCAAATTTACAGGAGTTTGAGCTGAACCACTCCCACCAACTCCCTGACTAGACTCCCCCTGAGCTGTTGCTGCACCTTGCTCTTTAGATGAAGAGTCAGGCAGCTCACCTTCTTTGGGTGCACTGGGATCATCGTCACGGTCATTGTCAGACTTAAACCTCAACTCATCTTCCCTGCACCCTGTTAACTGACTCCCCCTGACTGACTGGTGCTACATACGAAAGATAGTGACCTCATGTAACCTTACTTGATCCTCTAACTTTTCATGGCGCTTCTCGAGCTCGTGATTTAGCTTGGTTAAGTTTCAACTCGAATTTCCTGACTCGCAATAACAGCAGTCAAAGTAGCAACCATGTCAGTCAAACTCGTGATCCGGCCCTCAAGATAAGTGAACTTATCCGGATCGGAGAGAAGAGCAGTCGGGTTGGAAACAGATTGGGTGGGTTGAGTTGTCGGTGGAGCGGTGGTTGGTGGAACTGATGGTAGCGTCGGTGTGGCTGTGGTTGTTGTAGGAGGTTCAGGAATGGTAGACTTTGGAGTTGTGGTTGGAGTGGTAGTCGGTGGTTGGACGGTAGGCGGTGGAACGGTGGGCAGAGCCATGGAGGTGGGAGGTCGGACGGTGGGAGGAGTGGGAGTGATGATCCGTGGAGAAGCACCACCCTCTCGAATAACAATGCCGGTGGATCTCTGGCGTTTCCTAGCCCGGACCTCATAACCAGATACTTCCTCTTCCTCTGGCATGTAGTCCTCATCCTCAAGGACTTTCCTTTGCCCTGGCAGCCTTAGGGTCCAACAAAACAGCCTTAGACCCAACAAACCCAATCATGGGTGGGTCATCATCATCGTCATCATCAACATCATTACCATTATTCTCATCATCAGCATCAGTCTCAGTTTCCTATGAATGACTTGCTCTGTTCAGCTTCAGCAGTAGGTGAAGTCCCTGCACCACCCTCAGAGAAGAAAGTGTCAACTTCTCTCAATACTTCATCAAGGGTCTGTCTTTGTGAGCCAGTGGCAGCAGCACTTGAGCTGGCTCCTCCATGCAAAACATCTCGCACAACTTCAAGAGCAATCTCAGTGACTACGCACTCTCCCTCTGCGGGGTGCTCTAGCTGGTGCATGATATCCTCAACAACCTCAGCAGCCACAGGCGGTGGCTCTAGAATATCAGCTTGAACCTGGGGGGTGACTCAGCAACATGTTCAGCAGCCACATTCTATTCAGCAACATCCTCTGTAGCCCCCTCTGCAGCTTGAGGTACATCCCACCAACCATCATTCGGTGGAGCTTGATAGTAGGCATCAACAATTGCCCCAAAAAGAGGTACAACTTGCGGCCTGTCAGCAACAGCACGACGGCTGTTGTGACTGAGATAGTGGCCAAAAATCTTCTTGTCCACTGACACCAGATGAACTACTAGGTTGCCAGCTGGGAGATTTGGAATCAGCCCGTTCAAGATCATCATCACGAAACGGGGATACAGAATAAACTGATCTTTGACGCTCCCCCGAATTTGCAACACCATCTCATCGAAAAAGAATTGGGAAAAGCTGTAAGGCTTGTTGTATACCAATGAAGCCATGCCCGATTGCATTTTGTGGTTCATAGTATCAAACCCAGCCTTCTTTGTTCCAAAGGAAACCAACAAGATATGCATCAAGTACCTCCACTGTCCGTAGAGTAAACTCTTTGTGTACTGGGTATGAGTCACGTCGCCTACGTAACCCATTCGTTGAAAGGCCCCAGCTCGAAATTCCAACGAGAAGGAGGTTGGGCCATTTTCTTGTTCCTCCGTTCCCAGATGCAGTGCCATTCTCAGATAAGGAGCAGAGAACTCAATCACCCTCCCACCCACAGTTGCACGAATAACTAGAGGGTTCAGACGACAATCATGCTCAGCAGTTGCCCAGAACTGACTCAAGAACTCATATTTCAGCACTGGTGAGTGTGTCTGTCTATAGAACACTCTTGACCTGGTAATGAAATCTAGCATGCCTCGGAACGGCACAGTGTTCGGATCGGCAAGATCAAAAGAGATTGCAAGATTATGCTTGTTGTAGAATACCCGTTGATCAGCCATTTCTACACATAAGACGAAAACAAACCAAAATAGATAACAAGAATGTTAGTCACAAACAATGATCAATGTCAGAATCTTGCAAGAAAGATTTAACACTTTATTATAGTTTTATAATATCAAGTTAAGTTAAAATGATGATTGTGTTGTTCAAAACCAAGTAGGTTCGTACGAACTTATAGGTTCGTACGAACTTACCTCCCTGTATAGGTTCGTACGAACTTACTGTTTGACTAAGTCAAACTTAAGTTCGTACGAACTTACACTTGGCTAGGTTCTTACGAACTTATAAGTTCGTACAAACCTGTAAGTTTGAACGATGAACACCTTTATCAACTTTAAATTTTTTTGGCCATAATAACATGATCAGGCACTTGAAATAGATACACATAGGTCCGATATATAGTGCCCAACAAGTCCCAATCAATTTTAACCATAAACACACGTCTAATTTTTTAGTTAAAGTTGTTTTTGTGTAAAACCCACTTTAATTTAAAATTTAACATGTTATAACGGTCCAAATCAGGAAATTTTTACTTACTCAAGTTCGTGTAAGTGTAGAGATGATTTCTATCGGTTTAGAATGGTTTAACACGGATCAAATTGCAAGTTTAAGTTCGAAAGTGGTGAAATCAGTAAGTTCGAAGGATCCAGTAAGTTCGTACGAAGAATAGGTTCGAAGGGTTTTGAAAGCATAAGGGGTTTGACCCAGTCAGCCCCTTATATACCCATCTAAGTTCGTAGGAACTTAGTCATTCGAACATCTAAGTTCGTACGAACTTAGATACTTAGCCAAAATTCAAAATTTTCAAACTTTGCCATTTTTCTAAATTTCAAACCTTTTTAAACTTGAAAACATTTAGCGATCACCAACACACTTAGATAATTAATAGAGCAAGGTTTGAGTGACGAATCCAACAAAATGTAAGCATTTCCCGTAAACGTAGAACTTTGATTAAAAATTAAAGTAACTAAGAATTGTAAAGACATAAATATGAAATTGTTCATAATTTGAAACATACAATCTTTTTTAGAGTGTCACTGATACAAAGATCGAATTAGCCATGATGAGCACAATACACAGTTAGGAATTTTCATTAATTCCTTGGTTATTATTGTTGTAAATGATAAATCACTTCGATTATCGGTATTGTTGTCCACTTAAACATTTGACATGCGAAGTTCTCAAGTACATATTGGATTATTATACAGGATCTCCTATGTATCTTACATTTGATATACCCTTAGAATTTAGAAAGTCAAGAATATCAAGTATCGGATATTTTTCATTTTTTTTTATGTCATCTTTAAACTCAAGTCATTTTGTTTTATCAGCAATGTACATAAGTAATGTATCAGCTATAAGACAAGACTATGGTTAGAATAAAAAAAATCTACAATCAAACCAGAGGTGACATGTCTGTACTTTCGTACAACAGAGCGACATGGTTTGACTAGAGACCTTGAAAACGGTATTCTTGTTTTCGCGGTCTAGTTTGTTCCAGATTTAGAATACACTGACTGAATCTAGGTTAGCATGTTTCTTGTTTTCATTATTTATCTGATATCGAGCATTCAGGTACGATCTACTTCCTAAGAATTAAGACTTAAGTCGTACATCACAATAAAGATTTACAGGAGACTTGCATATGTTATTAGAGATTAAGTACTTGAAAACCTTTATGTCTAATGCCTACCAACACATCGAATAGTGAAGCTATTAAATACTTTGAACTTTAGGTACTTTTACTGTGTATGGTCCACATCCAAAGGCCAAACATATAAAATGTTCTTGGCATGGGTAATGTTTTCATCATTTCTTTGCAATAACACAGTGACCCTCAATTTTCTTATTTCTCAAAAATAAAAAGAACTATACATGATAAAGATAAAATAAACGATAGTAAAAACAAAGTTCTTTTTGGGAAATAATTACTCAGGATTTTTTATCCCATTTAGTTGGATTAATAGCTCAAACCGAGACCTATCTGTAAGTCTCTAGATCTTGGTTAGCGATAACGGATTATCTTTTAGGTATTAAGGTGCGGAATCCCTCAATACTTAAGGTTTTAGGCTTATATAACTGATCTATCAATTAACAAGCTTCGTTTTGATATTAAATAGTGTTAAACAATCAAAATCGAGCCTATTAATAGTAGCTTTTATATCAACACGAAATACGAGGAGAATATTATATTATTTGGTGTGTGTAATTATGGCACGGATATCTAGGAAAAGTCTCTCTAACATTTGAGCAGCATTAAAATATATATATCTGGTTCAACTCGCAGGCCATGGGCTTTGCGAGTTGACTCAACTCGCAGCCCATGGGCCTGCGAGTCCAGATGGACTGCGAGCCCAGAACTCAACTCGCAATGGAAAACTGCGAGTCCAGTTTGAGCTGAGAACTGAGATCTCATCTCGCAGGATATTTGACCTGCGAGTTGACTTCTCATTTCTCAATTCTGACTTTAACTTGAAAATGATAATTGCCTAATAACATTTAACAAATAATAATAACAAGTTAATATCATATATTTACGAGTCTAAACCAATTATACAATTTTGACTATAAATACAGTAGTCCTATTACAAGTTAGATCCGTTGTCACAATAACATGTCCCAACAGACTCCCCCTTGACAATAGCTCTAGCGTCGTTATCTTCAACTTTGTCCTTGTTCTTTACTTGTAAATTCTACTGCCCATATGAATCTTCATTCTGACACAAGTCTTCACCATTAATTGATAATCTCTTGCAAGATCACCCCATGTTTCAGTCGTTAAGATCCTGTTTTCGTTTAACTTCATCAGGTCCTTCTTCGACATATTCATCAGGTGTCGATGATCATAGACTGTCAGAATTACTCTCTCTCCTCCTTCAACTTCATGATCAGCTTCAACCATGACAGCTTCACCGGTCTCTGAATCCACGTGCCAATTCAGAAGATTTCCCAGAATATTCTGTGGCATTGTCTTCAGCGGTATCTGCTGTACACACTTGACAGCTGGATAAGTCTTTTTCCTTAATCTTCGGCCAGTTCTCTGACTGCGTTCCTTTAATTTGATTGTCTTTCCAAATCTTGGCTTAATCTTCTCAAACTTCATTGATCTACCCTCAGTCCGAATGATTCTCTCAACATAAGTTGCATAGGGATCATTACTGGGATTTATCAGGTTTAAGCGTGCCAAGTCTTGGATCTCAAATCGAGGAAGCGAACTGAATACTTTAAGCTTTTTATCAAAATATTGAACTCCGTCAAACCTTTTAATAGCGAAAAGTTTCAAATCAGAGTCAAAATACCAGCCGATGATTCCTTTCCTTGGAGCTCTTTTTCCAGTAATGTCAACTTCAGACATCCAAATCCTTTGCTTTTTCCTTTTCAAAGGTCTAAACATGGGATTCTTTCTGAGTCTTTCAGGAAGCTCATTTTCAGATTCAGAACTAGTTGATTCATCTAGATTTTCATCCAAATCAACAACTCTTTCTCCATCTTCGTCCTGAATGATCACCTTAGTTGTAGATGGGCTTACGATGTGTTCATCAATATCAGCATCGAGATCTACACACTCGTATGCCCCAACTTCAAAACTGGAAGTCCAATCCTCAGGTGGAACAAACTCTCCTTCTTCGAGGTCAAAGTCAATGTCCTCATCTAATTCATCTGGCATGTCGCCTTCAGAATCTGATAAGTTCAACATTTCAAGACCTATAGAAATACATACACAAATAGATTAAAATCATAAGTTCTTTCATTGATTTCCCTGAATCAATCTAAGATTTTTCTTATTAATCCCTTTGTGTATATAAATTGTATTATATATATATACTTATTCAAATCTTTCATCGATTATCATAATCAATCTAAAATTTTGAATAAGTCTTATAATATACGAACATCATATATTATGTAGACTTATAAATCTTTCATCGAGCATGGTCAATCTAAAATTACAAAAGTCTTATAATATACAACCATTCATATTTATAACATTTAAACATTAATGTTTTACACATTCAAGTTCAAACATCTTAATTACAAGAATTATATTACAAAATAATTCAAAGTTACAATGTATTTAATAATTACAATCAGTCTATATTAATACAAGTGTCACCTTCTTCAGCTCCACCCTTATCAGCACCAGCACCAGCTCCACTACCACTTCCACTAGCTCCAGCAGACTCCCCCTGAAACGTAGTCTGCTGACCAGTCGTTGAAGGACCGGCCAGCTCACTATCCTTCTGAGCTGAGGGATCATCATCTTCATCATTTCTTTTCTTTTTCGCCAGCTCATCTTCCTTGCAGGACTCCTGATATATCAATATCTCCCCTTGAGATGTCTTGTCCTTCAGAAAGCTAGCGACCAGGCAATCAAGTCTGTCAATCTGTCTCTGCTTATCAGCTACATCATCTATCAAATTGCTATTGGTCTTGATGAGCAATGAGTAAGCATTGTTATGTGTAGTGACATTGTCTGACAGTTGTAGAAGCTGTGTGGCAAAAGTGTTAGCAACTATGTGCAACTCTCTAACCCTAGACTCCAATTGTGTAATGCGTTCAGCGTCAGTCTTTGGTGAGGTTGAAGGAGTAGCATCAGTGGTGGTTGGTGGTGTGGGAGCGAGCGGTTGCATTTTCTTTGCTATCTCTGTAGCAACATCAGTCAAAAGACGCGCCGTAACCCTGCTGGATTTGGTGGTTGGGTGTGTGGAAGGACGAACTATAGCAGCAATCATTTCAGCCTCTGAAGGCGTAGAACTTGATTGTGCAGGAGCTGCAGAGGTTGAAGTTTGTCTAATCAGCTTGCGAGGTCGAGTAACAAGCACCTCCTCCTCTTCGTCTTCATCTTCATCTTCGTCGACAATAACGAAGTCGGAATCCTGATCAACGGCTTTCCTCTTTAACTTCAGAGCCGGATCCATAACCAATCTTGATCCCTGTCGGATCATCCCTTCGGGAATTCCAGTGACAAACCCAGGTGGTCCAGATTCATCATCATCATCAGAATCAGACGCAGAAGCTGAAGCAGCTTCTTCAACTTGTCCCGATGGACCAGCAGCGTCAGGTGCCTCAGTAGGTGGAGTTGGTCCAGAAGTACTCGGACCCTTAGCTACATATTGATCTACATCCCGTAAGATTGGATTAGTAGCATCATCATTCTCTCCCAACTCCTGCTGTACCACTTCGGCAGCAACTTCAGCATCTACCTGTTGACCTGGCTGATTTGCCTGCTCTAACACTTCCTCAATCAGCTCTTGTGGCTCAGGTGCACCCTCGGCCACATCAACATCAAGCCAACCGTTGTTTGGTGGCGTCACATACTCAGGATTAATCAAAAATCCAAACAGCTCTGTCAGCTGTGGCTGCATCTCAAATCTACGAGAGGTTTGCATAAACATCGCATTATAAGCTCGGAGCCCGATAGTATCCACCTGAATATCTAGTTGAACAACCGGCAGATCAGGGATATTGGCTCGAATAAGGAGCATGCAGAATCTCGAGTAGATTTGGCGAACGATTTCCCTGAAAATGTAATCAGAAAAACTGTATGGTTTGTTATAAACCAGTGACAGTACAGCAGATAGGAGAGAAGAGCTCAGCTCGTCATATCCTCCCTTCTTCGGTCCAAAAATAGTGACAAGAACATGCCACAAGAATCTCCATTCCCCGAAGACTAACGCCTTTAGGAATTGACGTCCACGCATCGGGCCTACGTAGCCCATACGTCCCAGAGCTCCCTCAATAAAATCGGAAGGAAACTCAATCGGTCCATCTTCTTGCTCGGCAGAGCCCAGCTGTAGGATATTCCGAATGTCAGTAGAGGAGAAGGCAACAGGGTGATCATTAACCCTCGTTCGAATTACCGGAGGATTCACCACTGTATCATACTCAATATTTGCCCAGAATTGAGTTAATAAATCTCGAGACAATGCGGGGGACGCCGTCACAGCATATTGGATCCTTGATCGGCCCAGAAACATAAGAATCCGAGCAACCCTGGATGCACCACGTGCATTGATGTCCAAATCAACCAGAACATTATGATGTCCAACGAATTGTCGAGCCATTTCTGTAATATCAAAAATCACACCAATGTTAGACAATAAGTTTAATATATATTGATAACCTTATATAATCTACGACCCTTAATTGAACTATTAAGTGGTGAGACTTAATTAACAATTACAGTCGTTAATTATATAAAATCAATAAGTTTAACACAAATATTTACACTTTTAAATGTATATAACTTATTACACTAGGTCGTAAGTCTTATAAATTAAAAGTATGGATTTTGTCGTGTTCACAGTTAAGTCGACACGAATTATCATCTAATAATTATAACTCTTAATTTTAATGAATCTAGAGTCCGTAAATTAAATTAAACGAAGGTAAGTCAAACAAGTCAACAAGTCAACTCGCAGAGTTCAACTCGCAAGTCAACAAGTCAACTCGCAAGTTTCAACTCGCAGGTCAACCTGTCAACTCGCAAGTTTCAACTCGCAGGTCAACATGTCAACTCGCAAGTTTCAACTCGCAGGTCAACATGCAGGTTGGACTCGCAGGAGTGGGCTGCGAGTTGAGTCTGGATCTCAACTCGCAGCATGAACTGCCATGATGACATCACTTTAAAAGTTTAATTTTTGGCGAGTTATTGGGCAATCAGGTTATGCCATTATGTTCACAATACTCTAATTAACATAAACCCTAAGATTCCTTGTTAATCTAAGCATTATTTTTAGTGATTTTTGTGATTTTAAAACCAAAACCCTCATTTTTATTAAAATGTCGATTGTGGGTTAATTACACGATAGAATTGATTGATTTATACCTCAAAATGTTCGCGTTGTAAAGATGTATAAAAGCCACAAGATCAAAATCTCTTTACTTCGAAATAAAAGTCACAAGATTTGCGAGTTCAAATTTAGGTTCGCAAGGAAATATTGTGGGCTCGCAGGACTGTGTGTATGTCATGCGGGCTCGCAAGTATTTATACCTTGGAACTCAGCTCGCAAGTTGGACTCAACTCGCAGAGTGAGCTCAACTCGTAGGAGTGAGCTCAACTCGCAAGTTAAGTCAACTCGCAGAGTTGACCCAAAATAAATAAAAATATTAAATATTTAAATATTTAAATTAAAATAATTTTAATTCCATAAAATAAACAAGTCTAAAATAATAATATTTTTCACTTGTTATTTTCTTGGAATAGCACGTACATCACAAGTCTAAAATAAAAGTATTTTTCACTTGTTATGTAATCATACAATAATACGCACGAGAAGAACATAAAATAAAATAAAATAAAATAAGATTAACTAAAATAAGAGAAATACGAACAAATAAAATAAATGAAAATGCATCATAATAAACATTGGTATCAAGTACCCTTGTATTAATGAAACACAAAGACGAAAAATAAAATAAAATACAATAAATCCTAATCGAGGGCGTTAAGAAATTATCGACAGAGGGATCATATTAGAAAGAAACAACCGATCCAATTGTTGAATAAAAGTTCTGAGAAGATTGTTAGTATTCATACCTCATGAAATTCACAATGAGTTACACAAAAATCTCACAACTTAACCATTTATCAACTTATTATTTATAAAAGTATAACTTGGTTACCTATCTCCACAGAATATATTATTCACATCAAAATGAAGTGATTAATTATCACAGACAGTTCAAGATGATTACCGGTATTATAATCCATATAAACAAAATCTACATTGATTTCCAAGCGAACTTTTATTGTTTGTATGTGTATTACCTAATATGATCCAAAATATGACATACTGAGAGATTAAGTAGAACACATATCACTGTATCTTTCACATGCAAGATAGAGGTCACTAAATGATGTTCTTTTCGAAACATATGACATACCCTTGAGTGAATATAAAATGTGACAAACATCAAACCCGTTTTGTAGATACTAGTGGTTCTAGATCTGTACTTAGTACAACAGAAGATCCCTTAGTATAGACAAACCAAGCTTGAAACCATTGGCAAAACTAAAGGAGTCAGGTCTGTACTTAGTACAATAAAAACACCAGTAGTTTTACTAATAGCCATAATTCTTATTATTTGTCTGGATATATTTTCATAGATTTCTTGATAACAGTGTATGGTCACACTGTCCTTCATCAATTAAGACTTATGTCATACATCATATAGCAAATCACACGATATAACACACAAAATATTTATAGCTTATTATATGCTCAGAAATCAAAGCAGAATTTGCCTACCAGTACATCATATAATGAAGCTGTCTATATCTTAAGTTTTCAAGCAAATTATAACGTGTGGAGAGAGGTGTATACTAAAACAAAGATAAGTAAAAGCTTGGTTTTAAAGATGTGAAATTCATGTAGCTAATTTGAATCTACTAACACATCTAACTTAAGACTTTTACCTACAATTATTAAGCCGGTTCCTCTAATTTACTATCATTTCCCAGTTGATAAAGACTTAACCTTTATTGGAGGCGATTCCCCGTAGGTAACAAGCAAATGAATGCCATACGCCTAACCCCCCCCCCCTTTTTTTTTTAAATAAACATAAACAACTAATAAATATAAACGACTAATTTATTACAAAATAACTCTATGGAAGACTAATCCTCTGGATTTCTCATTCCATTTAGTTGCACCAATTTCTCGAATCGAGCTCTGTCGAACGCTTTGGTGTATAAGTCTGCTAAATTATCCACGGATGGAACCTTAGCTAACTTTATCAGATTCTTCTCAGCACAGTCTCTAATGAAGTGATGTCGAATATCAATATGCTTAGTTTTACTGTGCTTGACAGGATTATTGGTTATAGAGATCGTTGATTCATTATCAATCATCATAGGAGTATTTGTTATACTCAACCCATAATCAAGCAGTTGTTGTTGTATCCACAGAACTTGAGAACAACAGCTGCCAGCTGCAACATACTCAGCTTCACATTTAGAAATGGCGACTGAGGTTTGCTTCTTGCACTGCCAAGAGACCAGTCTACCTCCTAGGAATTGACATCCACCGGTTGTAGACTTTCTATTCTGATTGCATCCTCCGTAATCAGAATCAGTGTAAGCCACAAAATCTAAGTCTCCATCAGTCGGATACCAAAGTCCCAGCTTTGGTTTCCCTTTGAGGTAACGAAGAATTCGTTTTACAGCTAGCATGTGAGATTCTTTAGGAGTAGCTTGATATCTTGCGCAGACACATACTGCAAACATTATATCAGGCCTTGATGCTGTAAGATACATTAGTGATCCAATCATGGCCCTATAAAGAGTAGGATCCACGTCTCTATCACTCGATGTATCTGGACCAATACCATGAGCTTCCGGAATAGGAGTATGAAAAATTCTAGATTCTTCCATTTTGAATCGTTCTAGAAGCTCATTCGTGTACTTAGTCTGATGAATGAAATATCCATCTTTCTTTTGATCGACTTGCAATCCTAAGAAAAATGTCAATTCACCCATTGCTGACATCTCAAACTTGTTCTTCATAACTTGTTCAAATTCACTACACATCTTTTCGTCAAATGACCCAAAGATGATATCGTCAACATATACTTGAACAAGTAGAAAGTCTCTCATTTTCCATTTCACAAAGAGTGTACTGTCAATTCTTCCTCTTGTAAATCCATTCTCAAGAAGATAAGTAGACAATGTTTCATACCACGCTCTCGGAGCTTGATGTAATCCATATAGAGCCTTATCAAGACGATATACTCTATATGGATACTTTGGATCAGTAAATCCCGGTGGTTGAGAAACATACACCGTTTCTTTGACTTTGCCATACAAGAAGGCACTCTTAACATCCAGCTGAAATACTTTTATTTTCTTTGAGGCTGCAAATGCTAAGAATAACCTAATTGCTTCAAGCCTAGCCACAGGCGCAAACACTTCATTGTAATCAATCCCCTCTTGTTGATTGAAACCTTGGACAACTAGACGAGCTTTATTGCGAATCACGATTCCTCGATCGTCTTTCTTGCACTTAAATACCCATCTAGTTCCAATTGGATATTCTCCAACAGGTAAGTCAACCAACTCCCAAACTTGCAATTTTGTGAACTGAGACAGTTCTTCCTGCATTGCCTCGACCCACGAATTTTCCTTCAAAGCTATCTGAACATTCTTAGGTTCAATTTGTGAGATAAAGCATGAATATAGACATAGATTTGAGATCCCTGTCTCGTTCATTTCAGCATACAAGCTTGAATGATTGGATGAACTAGCTTTAGATTGATTCCGAGTCAGAACAGGAGAATTTGGATCACCGATGATATTATCTATCGGATGAATCCTATTAATTCCTGTTGAAGTGACACGTTCAACTGGAATATCACCCTGTAAGTTAGCACCAATTTCCTCCAAAGGTGGTATACCATCATTAGTAGTTGATATCCTTAATTGTCTAAGAGGAGAGAGAATATTATCCACAATCCTTTGAGAAGCAATTTCAGGATCTTCACACTCTTGAGGTATATCATCTTGAGGTTGTTGTGACTCAATAGGAGAGACCACATCAGTATCGACAATAGTCCTAACATCAGACGTTTGAGCACTCGATGTTGGAGAAGGAGTAGGATCCTCATCTCCCGACAATAAATGCTCAGGAATATCTGAATTACTTACATAGTCACTGATAGGGACTTTAAAAGACTTGAAATGATCTGAATAATCAAATTGCCAATCCAATCCCTTATGCGAGTCATGTGTATAGCTCGTAACTTCAATGTTATAAACTATTTCAACACGTCCCGAAGTTTTATTGAAGACCCGTTTGTTTGGTGAGTTAGGCACATACCCTAGGAAATATCCTTCGTCAGCCTTCTCACCAAATTTAGGTTGATGACTTATCTTCAACAACGTACATGAAACTCCAAAGGGTTCAAACCCTTTTAAGTTAGGTTTCTTATTGTTCAAAAGCTCATAACATGTCTTGTTCTGCTTTTTAACCGTAAGAACCTGATTGAGAACATGACATGCTGTATTCACTGCTTCTGCCCAAAGTATGACCGGAAGCCTTGAATCTGCAAGCATTGTTCTCGCTGCTTCAATTAGAGTTCTATTCTTCCTTTCAGCAACACCATTTTGTTGAGGTTCATATGGTGCACTGAATTGATGTTGTATGCCTTTGCTTAAGCAATATACATTCAACGTAGAATTCTTGAACTCAGTCCCATTGTCACTACGAATTCTCTTAACTCTTTTTCTATAGATATTCTCTATTAGATCTAGAAACTCCATAAGAATGCCCGGAGTTTCATCCTTAGATCCCAAAAAGAATACGCAAGATAATCTAGAAAAATCGTCTGTGACAACCAGACTGTACCATTTGCCACCCATGCTTCTCTTGCTTATTGGGCCAAAGAGATCCATATGTAACAACTCAAAAGGCGAGGAAATAGAGTTCACAGTTTTAGACTTGTGTGGTTTCTTATGCTGTTTTCCTTTCAAGCAGGATATACACTTGTCTTCAAATGCAAAACTCTTCGGTGTGTTTTGTTATGTAGTTCATTTTACGAAAATTCAGGTGCGCCATTTTCCTATGCCATAGGAGAGAGTCTGATTCTGAAGCCTTGGATAACAGACAGAAGACTCCATCGAAGTAATAGGAGCATTCATGTTGATAGCATAAATGTCCTTCTTCCTTGGAGCTTTCATCAGTATCCATTTTTCGGGAATGATAAAACCCGGCTTCAGGATCAAGGCCTCTTTCTCAGTGAAGAGAATAGGATGACCTTTATCACAGACTTGGGAAACACTCACTAGGTTGTGCGTTAGTTCTTCAACATAATTCACATCCTCTAGAGTCAAAGTTCCATTCGATACTTTTCCTTTCCCAGTAATTACTCCTCCTTTATCACCAGCGAAGTGCACTCCTTGTCTCAGTCCACCTCTGAAGTCTGTCAGTAGACTTCTGGTTCCTGTCATGTGCCTAGAGCATCCACTGTCAACATACCACCAATTATCATTGTTCCAAGTCTGCTCCTGCACATACAAGTTGTACACAATCAGTTATCAAGAGGGACCCAAGCCATTACGGTCTTGGTTTGTCCCTTATCATCTACAAACTGTAGCTCTTTAAAGTAACCATCCTTTCTATTAGGAGCTTTGGTCACCTTTGAAGGAGCATCAGCTTGCTGATGATTAGTGGTCCTGGGTCTATGAGTTGACTGATTTCCAACCCTCCCCGATACATAACCCTGGGATTTTTGCCCTTGGTTACGACTATTGTAGAACCCTTGGTTAACTCCTTATGTGCGTGACGTAGAACCATTCTCATTAGGACTTTGGTTCCTTGAAGTAGAACCAATTTCATAACGACTATGGTTCCAAATGGGAGTCATAAACCTCGACGGCACTTGTTCTTTAAAGTGTTCAGGCCGTTTAGGTTTGGGTGGCGAGACACTGTGAGAAGCGTCTCTTTTAAGAGCATTTACAGGTTTAATACCAATTCCCGGTCTGGTACCTAACCTGTCTGTGCTCGAACTAGAGATATTTTGAGGCTTCCGTCTTCTTATTGGGACAACAAGAAGATACATGTCCTTTTTGATGACACTTGAAGCATGACATATGCTTTCGTGACTTTGCAGTCTTAGCAGTCTCCTTCTTTGTTTGATTAGAAGACACTGAAGGTATATCCTTCTGTTTCTTAATTACCTCATCATTTACATTAGTACTACCAATCATTCCACTTGATACAAAAAGTACTTTAGTGAATGATTTGACTGTACTCTTGTCTAATGATGGGTCGTTAATAGAAACCTTCTGAGTCTCAGATGCATCAAACTGTTGAATTTCCAAATCCTCAGTCTCAGGATTCGCATCTGTCATCTCTAAGTCAATGAAAGTAGTATAATTTGCATTAAAAGGCGGAGGAACATCAGAGTAACCTAGGCCAATTACATCCTTCACACTACGTTGTGAGCTAATGATTCTATCTAAGGTCAAAGAAGATGTCCTATAACCTTCAAGTTTTCTATTTAGCTCTACTAACTTCATGTTTGACTCTGAGAGTTCTTTATCCCTAATAGCAATACTTCTATTTAGTTCATTAAGGTTTAGATATAACCCGTCTATCTTAATACATTGTTCATTAATCATGTCAGTTAGACTAGTCTTATCTAAGGCATCACTCTTAATCTTTTCTGTTAATGCTACCTTATCCTCACCTAACCTACGAACATCAGACTTAGCTATATCTAATTCGGATGTTAAGGTTTTGTTAGATTCTGCAAAAACGCTAACCTGAGTTTGCAAATTAGTAACTAAATAGCAAACATCAATAAGAGTAAGAAGATCCAAACATACCCTTTTCTTATCTGTCTGAACGTCAGCCATGTATGCAACGAAGTCATCGGGACTCATTTCTTCAGTCGAGTTGATGTAGAGCACATCTTCATCGCTCCCCTTGACTTCTATGTGTGGCACATTAGCTTGAGGTTCCTCAGCAGTTGGCATGTAAGAAGTGGATTCAATCAGTTTCTCTTGATCGTCTATCTCAGCCATGAGGGCTTGCTCAGGCTGAGTGGACCAATCATAGGAACCATCTACTTGCTGAACTACTAAGACTTTGGAAGCTAAAGTACTTCCCGAGTCTTGTTTAGCAGCGCCAATATCAATCTTTGGTCGTTGACATTCCCTGGCAAAGTGTCCGTAACCTTGACAGTTATAACACTTAACCTTGGATTTGTCGAATCCAGGTCGGTTTCCAACAACTCTTCTACCCGTTCGATTCAGGAAATTTTTAACCCTCCTTGACACCATAGCAAGCTGCCACTGGAGGTCCATTTCCTCTAAGTCATCGGGATCTACTTGATCGTAGTCCTCATCAAATTGTGCAGGATCGTTGATCTTCCCTTGAATGTAGTTTTCATAGGAAGCAACGAACGATGCCAGCACCGAGAGTTGTTGTTCAGCTGACTTCACACTCATCGGCATCTTATGATGCCCTTGAGTGGACTTATCAGAGGTAGTGTTCCTGCTTCGTTTTTCACCGCCATCCGAAACTATGAAGCACATATCCTCGGTTAACATTTCTCCGAGTTCATCAATTTCACCAGCAAACAATGTAGTGGTCGAATTGGATGAAGGATTAGAGATACTGGTCTTTCCATGGTATAGACCAGGATTCTGTAGATGATCAGAATCTGTATCTCTCGTTTTTTTAGAGAAATCATAACCCCTTAGCTTGTCAATTGCCTGCTCTAGGGTCATGGTAGCATATCTCGCATCATTATCCTTAAGCATGATACCATACATTTCCCACTTACAAGGCAAACCCTCAATGAATTTGTCGGTTTTCTCCTTGTCATTGTAGAAAATCTCGTGGTCGTCAAGTTCACTTAATAAATGATAAAACCGGGTAGTGTAGGCTTCAAGGTCCTCTTCTCTAAAAGCTTTAAATACCATAAACTGCTTTTTCAGAAGATTACATTTGCCTGCCTTCACCTGAGGGCTTCCCTCACACCTTTTCTCTAGAGCATTCCAGAGCTCTTTAGCTGTGTGAAAGGACTTCAATTGGTGATTGATTTCCTTGGGAAGGCTCATTTTTATCGATGAATGTGCCTTATTATCAATAGTGAAATCCTTCTTTTGATTGTCATTCATTCTGTCGTAAGGCACAATCACAGTTGCATTCCATACCTCAGCTGTAGGTGCAACATATCCGTTCTTAATACACAGCCAGATGGTGATGTCGTGGAATCTACAGTAACTTTCGAATCTGTCTTTCCACCCATAATAGTCTTCAAGTCTGAGTAGCTTCGGTGGAACATTAGATTTCCCAACCTCATGTTCCATCTCGATCATTCGACTCAAATCAGACATTTTAAAGTCAAAAATCAAGTTATCTTGCGAATTCAGTAATCTCAACTCGCAACTAAACTCAGTTCGCAAGTAAAGTCAACTCGCAGAAAATCTCAGTTCGCAAGTCAATCTCAATTCGCAAGTCAATCTCAACTCGCAGAAATCTCAGCTCGCAAGTGGATCTCAGTTCGCAGGAAACTCAGTTCGCAAGAGAACTCGGCTCGCAGCTGAAACTGAACTCGCAGATAATTCTCAACTCGCAAATAACAGTAACCCTAATCTCAACTCGCAAAACGGCGCCTCGAAATCTGGGAACTAAACTTTTTGGTATTTTTACGAATAAATCAGTAGATTTCGTTCGTAAAACAACCCCAAAGCTGTTATATAACCACAAACCTTGTAACCACAACGTTTCTAAGCCCGAAAGCTCTGATACCAATTGTAAGGTCGCCAGATCTTGGTTCGCGATAACGGATTATCTTTTAGGTATTAAGGTGCGGAATCCCTCAATAGTTAAGGTTTTAGGCTTATATAACTGATCTATCAATTAACAAGCTTCGTTTTGATATTAACTAGTGTTAAACAATCAAAACCGAGCCTATTAATAGTAGCTTTTATATCAGCACGAAATACGAGGAGAATATTATATTATTTGGTGTGTGTAATTATGGCACAGATATCTAGGAAAGTCTCTCTAACATTTGAGCAACATTAAAATATATATATCTGGTTCAACTCGCAGACCATGGGCTTTGCGAGTTGACTCAACTCGCAGCCCATGGGCCTGCGAGCCCAAATCTCAGCTCGCAAGTAAGTCCTGCGAACCGAGAAGGCTGCGAGCCCAGAACTCAACTCACAATGGAAAACTGCGAGTCCAGTTTGAGCTACGAACTGAAATCTCATCTCGCAGGATATTTGACCTGCGAGTTGACATCTCATTTCTCGATTCTGACTTTAACTTGAAAATGATAATTGCCTAATAACATTTAACAAATAATAATAACAAGTTAATATCATATATTTACGAGTCTAAACCAATTATACAATTTTGACTATAAATACACTAGTCCTATTACAAGCTAGATCTGTTGTCACAATAACATGTCCCAACACTATCAAATGCCTTGGTATACAGATTGGCTAGATTGTCATCAGTTGGAACTTTAACTAAATTAATCAGGTGTTTTTCAGCACAGTCACGAATAAAATGATGTCTAATGTCAATATGTTTCGTTTTACTATGCTTAACCAGATTATTAGTTATAGACATAGTGGACTGATTATCAATCATAATAGGGGTGTTAGAGAAATTTAAACCATAGTCACGTAGCTGTTGTTGTATCCACAAAACTTGTGAACAGCAAATACCTGCTGCCACATACTCAGCCTCACAGGTTGAGATGGCGACCGAAGTTTGCTTTTTGCACTGCCATGAGACAATGCGACCACCTAATAATTGTCAGCCACTAGTGGTGGATTTCCTGTTCAAGTTACAACCGCCATAGTCTGAATCGGTGTAGGCAACAAAGTCAAAATTGCCTCCAAAGGGATACCAAAGACCCAACTTAGGTTTTCCCTTTAGATAACGCAATATTCTCTTTGCTGCCTTCAAGTGTGATTCTTTTAGATTAGCTTGAAAGTGAGCACACAAACAAACTGCAAACATTATGTCTGGTCGTGAACCAGTTAAATACATGAGAGAACCAATAATGGCCCGATATTCAATCGGATCCACATCTTCAGTACTCTCAGTATCTGGTCCGAGATTATGATTCTGTTGAATCGAAGTGCCGAAAGCCGAACTATCTTTCATATTAAAACGTGTGAGCATTTCATGCACATATTTCGACTGATGAATGAAAAATCCATCTTTCTTTTGATCAACTTGTAATCCTAAGAAGAAGTTCAATTCACCCATAGCACTCATTTCAAACTGCCGCTTCATTACTTATTCAAAATCTATGCACATGTTCTCGTCAGATGACCCAAAAATGATGTCATCAACGTACACTTGTACAAGTAGGAAATCATCCTTGTTCCACATGATGAACAACGTACTATCTATTTTGTCCTCTCTTGAATCCATTTTCTAAGAGATACGTAGATAGAGTCTCATACCAAGCTCTGGGTGCTTGATGCAGTCCATACAAAGCCTTATCTAATTTATAGACTCGGTCAGGATGGTCTGGATCACTCAACCCTGGAGCTTGTTGGACAAACACCAGTTCTTGAACTTTACCATAGAGAAAGACACTCTTTATGTCAAGTTGATAGACTTTTATTCTTTTATGTGCAGCATATGCTAAAAACAATCGAATTGCTTCCAGCCTTGCTACAGGTGCGAACACCTCTATATAGTCAATCCCTTCTTGTTGGTTAAAGCCTTGAACTACTAGCCGCGCTTTATTCTGTGTAACTATCCCTCTGTCATCTCTTTTGCACTTAAACACCCATTTGGTGCCTATAGCAAACTCTCCTCTTGGTAGATCAACTAACTCCCAAACTTTGAGCTTTTCACATTGTGCAAGTTCCTCTTGCATAGCTTCTACCCAGGAGTTTTCCTTTAAAGCCATTTGGATATTTTTCGGCTCAACTTGAGATATGTAAGAGTTATACAGGCACTTATGCATGATTCCTGTGTCTTGAATCGATACATACAAACTGGTGCTGTTAGATATCTCTCTATGAGTCCTTACTCTAGAAGTTGGATCAGCAATGATATTATCAATTGGATGACACTTGTTCACACGAGTTGACATCGTAGTGTCAACCGGTAAATCAGATCCTAGATTTGATCCAATCTCCCCCTGAGGTGGTACTTCTTCCGCAGCAATTTCTTGCACAGAATCAGTAACCTCTGAAGAAGATGGGATATCATTCAAATTTGAATCACTATCCGCAATAGGATCGACAAGAATATCCTTTCCTTTATTAGTTGAATCTTCTGAACACGGAACACTAGATCTTAGTGGAAAACCATTGTTTTCACCATCATCCAGTGCTACATGTTCTAATCCCAAAGTGTCAAAGTCACTTAGGATCGGAAGATTAAATGATTTGAAGACAACATCCTAATTAAACAACCATTCTGGTCCGGTTTGTACTGCTGGAGTATAAGATGTAACTTGTATATTAAACACAATCTCAAATTTTCCAGCAGCCTGATTGAAAACCCTTTTGTTTGGAGATCCGGCTTCATATCCGAGGAAAAATCCTTCGTCAGCCTTTTCACCAAATTTAGATTGATGTTTGGTCTTCAATAAGGTACAACAAACACGAAGGGTTCTAAACCAGTGAGATTTGGTTTTCGACCATTTAGAAGCTCATAACAGGTTTTGTTATGCTTCTTAACAGTTAAAACCCTATTCAGCACATGACAGGTTGTATTCACTGCTTCTCCCCAGAAAATGACGAGAAGCTTTGAATCAGCCAGCATCGTTCTCGCTGCTTCTATCAGTGTTCTATTTTTCCTTTCAGCGACACCATTTTGCTGTGGCTCATAGGGTGCACTAAACTGATGTTGAATTCCTTAGCTTAAGCAAAAGACGTTCAGCACCGAGTTCTTGAACTCTAAGCCATTGTCGCTTCTAATTTTCTTGACTCCTCGACTAAATAGGTGTTCAATCTGGGTAAAGAATGTCATCAACATTTCTGATGTCTCATCCTTTGTTGTCAAAAAGAATACCCATGAAAATCGTGTAAAGTCATCAGTAACCACCAAGTAGTAATGTTTACCACATATACTCCTTGCATTCACAGGACCGAACAAATCCATGTGAAGAAGGTCAAACGCTGAAGCAATAGAATTTTGAGCTTTGGGTTTGTGAGAATTCTTGTGTTGTTTTCCTTTTAGACAAGGTAGACACTTATCCTCTAACTCAAATCTCAGCAATGGAACACCTTGCACTAGTCCATTTTTGACTATGAAGTTCATCTTTCTAAAGTGCAAGTGAGCCATTTTTCTATGCCACAACTACGAATCAGTCTCAGAGGCTTTGGAAATCAGACATGTTGATTCCTGAGACGTTTCAGCAGCACTCATATCCATGACATAAGTGTCATTCTTTCTAGGTGCTTTCATGAGAATCCATTCTTCTGGAATAACAAATCCAGGTTTCAATATCAATGCTTCTCTATTTGTGAAATGAACGGGATGTCCCTTATCCCAGATCTGAGAGACACTCATGAGATTATGTTTTAGCTCCTCAACATAGTTGACTTGCTCTAATATAATTTTCCCATTTGAAACATTACCTACTCCCGTGATTTGTACACCTTTAGCACCAGCAAAGTTGACGTACCCTCCTTTCTTGTGCACAAAATCCACAAGATTTAGCTTTTCCCCGTCATGTGCCTTGAGCAACCACTATCAACGTACCACCAGTTGATAGCTCTTATGGTTAACTCCTGCACAAAAATTGAAAGTTTTAGTTATCGAGGGGGACCCAAGCCATGACGGTCTTGGCTCGACCATTTTCATCAACGAATGTGAACTCCTTCAAGTCTCCATTACTCTTATCCGTAGAGTTGGATGCATTAGGAATCTCACTCGTGTGAGCATAGGGTACTACCACTAGGCTTTCTTTCCGGAGACTTCTGAAAAAGTCTAGGATTTACAGGCCTTGGGTTTGATGTAGGTCTAACCCTAGTTGGATAGTTATAACTTGAATTTTGATAATTCTTGTTATTACTGTTAGGATTGCTAAAGCGGTTGTTGGGAGTTTGAAATCTCTGTGGAGTCTTAGACCTTGAAGACTGTCCATAAGAGCTTCCTCCAGAAGAGGTAGTGCTCCTAGAACTATCATGGGACGAAAACTTCACAGATTTTAATGAGGGTTGTGTTCTCTGAGAACTTTTAGTTCTCTTATATCCCAACCCATTTCTCCTAGAGTTCCCAACATTTTCATTTTCTTTAGTTTTAACTTCTGGTATGAAAACACCAGACAACCTCAGTTTTATACTTGTCGCCTCAAGATTTTTCTTTTTAGGAGGCGACACAGATTTCACAGGTGATTGGTCTTTCTTCACCTGTGCCTTTCCAATTTTGCCCTTATTTGGACAAATACTTGCCACATGCCCCTTTTGATGGCATATGAAGCAAGAACGTTTCACGAAGGCTCTTTTAGCAGCCTTTTGAATCGCTTCATCATCCAAGTCAGGTAAACTTGGAGTGGAGACAGTTATAACCTTTTTACCCTTATTGATTAATTTTTCTTTTTCAGATTTGGGTAAATCAAAAGTTACTATGTTCTTTAACTTCTCCTCGACACTTGTTTGTTTATATGCACCTTCTTTTACAAAATTCATTTTTAGTTTAGAAACAGGTGTCATTGAAGTGTCGGTAGATTTTGATTCAGTTTAAGTACTTCCTTCAGCTTTCGCAGGTCTAACAAATTGTATTATACCCGGAACTGCTGATTGTTTAGCAGAATCATCTACAGGTAACATCTCAGTATCATCAAACATAAAGGAATAGTTGTGATTAAAGGGACGTGGGCTTTCAGTATAACCCATTCCCGTGTGATCACCAGGCTTTTTACCTACACTAAGCATGTTATCCAAGGTTTCGATAGAGAATTTTCTTAACTCTAGTTTTCTGTTAAGATCGGCTATCCTAACCTTTGCATCAGCCAGTTCCTTTTCTTTATCAGCGGACAATTTTGTTAACTCCGAAATATGTTCATGAGCCAAGTCATTTGAAACACTTTGCTCATTTAGCTTATCTTTTAAGTATTTCATGTCCGCTTTCTCAGATTTTGATTTACTTATTAGATCTGAGTTTCTGATGTTTAATCTAGTGTTTTCTTCAGTTAAAGATTTTAATTGAGATGTTATCTTATCAGATGATTCCACTAACTTCTCAGCTTGTTCCTGAAAGTTAGTACACAATACACAAGCTTTAACTACTAGATCTAAATTAAGTAGTACCTTCTGCTTATCAGCGTCAAGATTTTCCATGTAGGTAATGAAGTCCTTTGAGCACATGTCCTCAGTCGACTTCAGAGATTTGACTCTACCTTCGTCAGTAGGTACTTCAACTTCCATCTCAGTAGTGGCTTCCTTCTCTTAATCGGATCCCGCATTGCTTTCCTCCTTATCTTCAGTAATGGAGGCCATAAAGGCGTGCGGTTCCTCAGATTTAGTACTCCAGTCATATGCTCCTTCTTGAGATTGAACAACCAGAGCTCTTGAAGTTTGATGACTTCCTGAGTTTTGATTATTACTGGAGGAGCCTTGACTGAGGTGACTCGGCCCGTTTTGACCAGGAGTTTGATCTCTTTTAGGTCTCTAACATTCCCGAGCAAAGTGCCCAAAACCATCACAGTTATAGCACTTCACCTTGGACTTGTTGAAACCCAATTTGCTACTCACAAATTTTCTCCCAGTTCTATTCATAAACCGTTGGGCTCTTCTTGCTATCATGGCCATTTGCCATTGCAAGTCCATCTCCTCTAGATCATCTTCATCCAATTGGTCATAGTCCTCGTTTATTAGCTCTGGATCAGTGATCTTGCCCTTAATAAAGTTCTCACGAGATGCAATGAAAGAGACAAGCAGGGCTACTTCCTCTTCAGCTGACTTCATGCTCATGGGCACTGATTTAAAACCGCTTGATATCCCAGATTTCAGTTTTCTATCAACCCCTTGATCCTCAGATGAGGCAATATAACAGACATTGCTACCAGAATTTCTGATAGGCGAGTCCGTCTCAGCCTCGCTTGTATAGAAAGCTGCAACTCCACCAGCACTAGTAGAAGCAACGGAATCATATCGTTTACCATGGTAAACACTAGGATCCTGAACCTGATCAGATCATGTCTCTTTCCGCTGCATGTTCAGATCATAAACACGCAACTTTCCTATCACCTCATCAAGAGTCAGTATTATAGTTAGCACTCTCCTTGATCATCAGAGTGTAGATATCCCACTTTGATGGGAGTGCTTCAAGAAGTTTGTTACTTCTGACAGTTTCGGTGAATGAAAGACCATTGTTGTCTAATTCAGTCGTCAGGTGGTAGTATCTTGTGATAATCTCCTCCAATGACTCGCCTTTCATATGCTTGAAGACATAGAACTGTTTAGTCAGCAAATCAGCTCTACTCTCCTTTATCTTGTCGTTTCCATCAAACCTCTTTTCTAACGCTTCCCAAAGCTCTTTCGCGAATTGGTAACGTTTAAAAGTATGCTTGATCTCTTGAGGAAGACACATTTGAATTGCAGACAATGCCTTATTCTCAGCCTCGTACATCTTTTTGTCTTCCTCTTTCATGACAGAATACGTACAATACTTTGTTTTTCCATTTAACTCATAAGTGGGTAAGTCATACCCATCCTTAATGCATATCCATATGCGAATGTCGTGGAATCTTGCAAATGATTCAAATCGATCTCTCCACCAAAAGTAATCCTCTCCTTTGAGAAGCTTAGGTGGTGAGGCTAATTTCCCAACCTCGTGATCCATTTCTAACATTTTATTAAGATTCGTCATTGATAATCAGGTCAACAAAAGTCAAACAAGTCAGGTTCGTACGAACTTAGATCTACTAAGTTCGAATGGTCAACCAAAGTCAAACGAACTAACTGATTGAAATTCAAATTGTTCGAACTTACAAGTTCGAATGTAGGTTCGTACGAACTTAGAATTCAGGTAAGTTCGTACGATGCTTTCGAACAAGTTGGAATAAAAAGCAAAATACGTACTAGTTCGAAGAATGGCTGTTGAACAAACTCAAAATCTCAGATCTGTGATTTTGAGTAACTTTCAACCCACCAAAATTGAACTATACCGTACAATATGATTATAAACACGTTTGAGAGCAAAAACCAAGGATTTCAACGGTCCAAACTCTCGAAAACACTCAAACTCTTACCCCGAACCTAAACGCTAAGTTATAACGCTCTGATACCAATTGTAGGTCACCCTTGAACGGATCCAACGGGGTAACAACGCTTGTAAGAGTGCGGAATACTCTTAGAAACGATACTAGTGTTCAAAACACGTTTATCTCACTAACAATCCCTTACTTCGAATGTATTCGAACTAGGATGAATCGTACGAACCTAGTGCACTGATCTCAGTTCGTATCAAAGCTTAGAAATGATATTTTCGAACTTTATATTTATAGGCTTCTAGGTTCGTACGAACTTAGCAGCTTCTAAGTTCGTACGAACATACCAGTTCGTACCTTGAGTAAGTTTGTACGAACCTATAACATATAATACATTTCTAATACAATTAATAAACAATATATATAACAAAATATTCTTTATTGATATCAAAGACTATTACAAAACTAATCTATTTACACAATAGAAGTTGTTGTCACAACCATGTACCAACAATATGCTATGCTTACTTTCGAATACTTGACATGGTTAAAATGTCGTATTGATTACGAATAACTTCTTGAATGTTTGAAGTTTATACGAACATGATTATATGCTTGTTTTCTATCGTATCTAAAGTCCCCGGTATATCTACACGTCCATTAACTCTATATGAGCCAAATGATACATGAATAGTACTATTTGGGAGCGAGACCACTTCCCCACTCAAGCGGCCACGTGAGTGCATCCCATCATCCTAAATGCCAACGATAGGGCATCTCTCTTTGGGGCAAAGGTTTATCGGTTGTAGGTTTAGTTGTGGACTCAAGCATAATAAAATCATTGTGACTATAGACATTATAATGTGATAGCATAGAAATTTCATAAACGACTATAAACGTATGACGTTTTGACATTTGAAATGACATCTCTCTGAAATTATAAAATTACAACCCGAGCTTTACAATGACCTTGTCATTTGAAACGATATTTCTTTGAAACTATAAACTTACGACCCGAGCTTTACAATGACAATGACGATATTTCTTTCAAAATTATGAACTTACGACCCGAGCTTTACAATGACTTTGTCATTTGAAACGATATTTCTTTGAAATTATGAACTTACGACCCAAGCTTTACAATGACTTTGTCATTTGAAACAATATTTCTTTGAAATAATAAACTTACGACCCGAGCTTTACAATGACTTTGTCATTTGAAACGACATTTCTTTGAAACTATAAACCTTACGACCCGAACTTGACAATGACTCTGTCATTTGAAACCATATTTCTTTAAAACCATAAATTTTATAACCTGAGTTTTATACTATAAATCATTGTGGTTTTGGACAATGATAAACGTGCTTTCATAATAACGCCGCGCATTCTTATGAACTTCAACATAATAATCCGTTGAGACTATAAAAGTTTTGATATTGATTTGATGATCCATTGACTTTATAAACGTAACGTGAACTTATTAAATACTACAATATGAGTTTTATAAACATAACTTGAACTTATTAAACACTATATCTTGAGTTTTGTAAACGTGAATTGAATATTCTTTTGAAAATATGAACGTGGCGTTATAAATTAATCGCGACTTTTAATTGAATATAAAAAAGGGATCGCTCCTAAATGAGACTCGTACTTAAATAAACCTCTTTTGCAAACAAAACATAAAACGTCGATTCACAAATGAATCTAGCTATCAAATGAATATCGCTCTTAAATGGGCCTTGTTTTAATGAATTACTTTTATAATTATCCGCGCAATAGCGTTTGACTATCCTAAAAATTTATTTCAAGAACTTATCAGATGATTATCGTCTTTGTATGAGCCTCGACACTAAACAGACTACTTTTGCGAACTAATCACGTAGTAACGTGGAACTTTTAAACTAGACTTTGTAAACACTTGAAAAGGGTCTTTCAGTACACAAAACCTGTGTACTCACCAACTATGTTTCATAGTTGACCTGTTTACTTTTACATGCTTTTCAGGAATTAGTCACCACTTGTTTATTGAAGCTAAACCCGTTATATGATCTATGTTGCTGTAGCGTTACGGGATTTTCTCTTTTGAATGTAATCGCATGTTTAGATTATTTACTTTTGTGTTGTAAACGCTTGTAAGACTTTATGTAATGTATTAATTGTAGACCGTTGAACGGTGATCTTTTGTAATTTTCGATTATGAAATCATTGTACTGTTACATCTCGTGTTTCCGCTTTAGCGGGGTGTGACATATAATATATGAGTATATATATATAGGATAAGTATCATGACGATGTATTATTAATATACGATCCCCAATCTAATTACTAATGGAATCACAAATCTTGAATTAATTACGTCTAAGACATTTTATATATATATATAGAGAGAGAGAGAGATATAGACATAACAAGTCAACAATTAACGTTATAAACATACTACTTATGAAAATACATTATAACATTGACTTAGACACATTTTAATGTTTTTGAAAAACTATTAAAGATCACAACGTGTCGTTTTGCCTATAATGGCCTTACATGATATTCAAGCCCGTAGATGACACATTTAAACCTAGTTGAGTTAACAACTAGCATAGACGGACTAGTTAAAGTCGTCTACATATATTAATTCAAACTCTTGCTTTTAGGACGCCAAGAGACTTTATTTGGACATTTTATAAATACATTTTGCTAGCACGCTCGGACTCAGGTGAGTTCACAGCCCCTATTTTACTGTTTAAATGCTTTCAAATATTGGGTGAAAAACATATAACTAATTTTATGCGATTATTGAAACCTGTCAATGTATCTTTATGGGAGACTAAGTTTCGTGATGTAGTGCATAGAAAGTCCTCATGCTTGCAATCTATAACCATTAGTTAGATGACGCTAACCACTGAGTATACAGATAGTACTATCGGGACTGACATCCCCATCCCACGAGTTTTTATTTAGTCGCGCTAACTAGCGACGTTGTTTCGCATTTTCGGGACGAGTATACTTAACCGGTCCAAGGCAAACGATTTAAATGATGAGTTGTGGTTTGGTTATAGGCTTAGTTTCGGCATATTAACTCGAATGGTTTAGCTAACCTTCGGGGGATTACAGTCAGTGTTTATTGTTTCAAACTTGAGAATAATCGTACAACATGCCTTCGATGCCGCTATTTGATCAACTGATGATTTATGAAATGATTTATTTAATGATGGTTTATGATAGAGTCATTAAACCTGTGAATTCACTCAACATTATGTTGACGTTTTATAAATATGTTTTTCAGGGAATTAGCTATGCCGTAAGATCACATGCATATTGGGACCGTACCTGCCACGATGATTAGGATGCCATATTTTGAAAAAATGGGATTTAATTATAATACTAAGTTAATATAGTTTTATTTAAGAAACCCCGGAACTTATTTTTTGTTAAAACAATGTAATTGATAACATTGCTATTTGACGGCTTGATGAGTCGTAACGTTTGTAAAACTATTATTGGCATCTTAATATTATAGATGTTCTACGATAATCATATGCTCGAGGTATTGTTATTCGATTCTCCTCACGCCCCGAAAGCTTCCGCATAATTACTATACTTGTCAAATTTTGGGGGTGTGACAGACATGTTTCTTTGTTGGTGCATTTTACCCTGTTAAGGTGTTATGTAAGTACCTTATTAATTTTTATTCTTACATTGTTATTATTATTATTATTAGAGAATAATACTTTTGACTTAATTTAATTTATATATGACAAAATCACCAATATATTGTCTTTGGTAGGTATCTACAATGTCTAAGGACATGTTAAAAAGAATTAATTTAACATTTTCATAAAAACGTGAATACTTAGAGATTTCATCAAGACTACTACAACTAGAGGTAATAAGATATTTAAACCAATTAACTCTTAGAATTGATCACTTTCTATATTTCAGGAATCACGTAAGCACATAGGTTTAATTAGACGACGAGCGTCGATTTAGTAGCCAATGTTGACTAACCTGATTTGGTGTTGGTTGTCACATCTGACATGATCAAAAGGCTGGCCAAAATCTAGGAGAAGCTGGAGAAGGTTACAACTCACGTTCGCCTTCCAAGCCTTCCACTTCCCCTTAAGGTCATCACACACACATGAAAAGTTACTGCTTTGACAGTTTGCAATTTATGATGTTCATTTTGTACATACGGCTACTGCATTAACCACTTATACCATATGCTTCAAGAACTTGTCAAACTCACATTTTGTAGGACCGTAAAGGGACAGGCCTTTTTACAATGAATCAATATCAAATGCTAGAGCGCGGAATACAATAGCAAAATCAAAGGACGTTTAGAATTAAACTCAACACAAGTAATCACAATAATATATTTATCAAACCAAACCAGATGTGAATTACAGAATAATGTCCAGAGAGAAAACACAAGCTGCTAGATTTCGTATTTTGACAACACTACCACTGAAACCCTAAAAAAGTATTTATACTTAACTAATCAGTAAGCTTAGCGATATTGGTGATATCGCATATGCGGTATTGGTGATATCGCCTATGCGATATTGCCAATATCGCCAGTAACCAAACTATACTAATTAATTACAACTCAATAACCTAGACCAAGTGACAGACACTCTAGATGCACCAACAAACTCCCCCGTGTCTTCAGCTTGGTCTTCAAAAGAATCTTCAGCTCAAACCCATCCAGCAGGAAATTTTCCACCCGCATGGATTCCATGGGTAACACAAATATCCACAATCTTCTGAAATTGCTGAGCAAGCTTCTCATTGGTCGGATTACCTCGGTAATACCTTATTCGATTGTCAAACAGCTTCCTCATATCCTCCTTTGATAAGTTTATCAAGCTCATTGGATCAAAAACTCGATATTGTGCTTTCTTTAATCCATAGAGAGAAGTCTTCTCAGGTTCAACATTCTCTGGCACAAAAACCAAAACAGCTTCTCCCGTTTGGCTATCAAACTCCCAATAATGAAATCTTCTGAGAAAGTTTAGGGGAACCATTTCCAGAGTTATTCTCAACATGCAGACAGCCGGCGGATAACGCATCCTGATCAGTGGCTGATTTGTAGTTGGATCTATCCGTTTCTTATAAGTAATTCTTTTTCCCAGAGTCGGCTTTATAAAACTGTACCTCTTTGTACGAATTTCTCTTTGTAGTGTAGTCTGAATATAGTCTGCACGGTTAACTCTATCAGGGTTTATCAATTGTAACTGAGCAAGCCTATGTAATTCACCTTTAGGCAACGTACTCAGCTTATTGAATGAAATATTGAACTCCATCGGTCCTTTTAATCATGAACTTATCATTCGAGACTTTCCAGCTTTTTATTAAACCTTTATACTCTCCCTTGACCTTGTAAGATTTGCACGTGACAGGCACAGTCCTTTCTTTACCATGCGGCCACCAGGAAGCCAGACGAGCAGCTCTCTCTTCTGCTGTTTCAGGAACCTTAGGAGATTCGGGCATTTCAGCATCAGGTTCATTTGAGTCCTCAGGAGATTCATCTTCTTCTTCAGATGAGTCTGACTCAATAATAGGAGCACCATAGTAAAATTCATCCTCATCAAATGTTTCATCTTCAGATTCTAGGTCAGAATCTTCTTCAGGTGTATTCTCCCTCACATTATCAGATCGGTTAACCATTCTCGCAAGATAAGTCAAGTCCGCACAAGAATAGTCAACAGCTAACGGTCTTGGTTGACCAGGTATTTTCTCAAACGAGAAGTAATCTAAACAAGCAGTTTCATTACCTGAGTCAACATTTACATTTTCGGTTTCGGTTTGCGGGGGAGTTACATTTGGTCTTTCACTATTCTCTATCTCCCCCGAAACGACCAATTGGGACTCCAAAGTCACCACCCTAGACCTAAGAACCTCGTTCTCTTTCTCCACGGCCGCAAGTCGTGTATCTTGAACTTGTATCACAGCAGTCTGGGAGTCCAGAGTGTGTTGCATCGCATCCAGCCTTTTAATCAGTTCTTGGATGACCGAGGGGTGTGGTTGAACAGGAATGTCCACCTGCGGTGCATCCTGTGGCATGGAAGATGTAGAAACTTCTCGTGCAATCCTGGACTTCTTAGGTGGAGAAGGCACATATTCAGCATCAGCAGCAACCCTAATACGTTTGTCTTTTTGGGGAACGTGCTGCCTGCCTTCAGCTATCCGTCGTTGAATCCTCAAATACCTCTGAGGATTGACCCGCCTCAGATCTTCAATCTCTTGAGGAGGCGGGACCAAGCCCTCAGAGTCACTCTCAGTTAAGCCACCAGGAGGACCAGAAGACGTTGAGTCAGATGACCCTTCAGAAGTGTCCCCGTGGACATGTAAACTGTGTAAGGCACCTTGTGAGGTAACACTCACATAAACACCCTCGAGAGGATCGTCTGTAGCTTATACAGGGACGTCCTCAAGATTATCGTCATTTAATTCAGGCTGACGAACCACCGGATCTAAATATCCGTCGTTTGCCGGTGGTTGGTAGTTCGGGTCAAGAATATGACCGAACAGTGGCGTATCAGGGGGAATTGGAACCCCTTTTCCATTTGAGCTCATGACCCCAAATATCCGATTGGACATTGGAGTTTGCCTGTACACGCGGGTGGCATCAGTCGCCAATCCCGGAAGCTCTTGGTTGATGAGCAGTTGTAAAAATCGGGGATACATATACCATCTGTTATCCCCTAGTTGAGCGTTATCAACCATTGATCGGAAGATATAGCCCGAATAGTTATACGGTTTGTTGTAGACTAGGGCTAACTGTAACATCCCAAAGTTTGAAAAGAATTTTGGAAATTTAAAATAAAGTTTCTGAACCCTACGAAGTTATTTATTGAGGTCGCGAATTAGAATTGTGCGACACTAAGGTTAGAGTCGCAGGTGGAATTTAATATAAGATTGAGGAGCTTAAGTGTAATTAACAATTTATATATATATTAAAACTCTTCTAAATACTTCAAAACATTTCCAGAAGACTCAAATTTCGTTCAATTAGAGAGAGAAACGAGTTTTAGAGAGAGAAATGAGTTTTTAGAGAGAGAAACGCCTAATTCAAGTTGAAAATTGAAGATTTGAAGAATTGGAACCGTGATTAAGGTAAGATTATGTTAGTTGATGTTATTATTAAGGTTTGAACGGGTTAATTTGGTTAAATCGAGCTTTGATTGTGAAAAATTCGGTTTTGGGGTCGGCTGTGTTCGTCCTGCGAGTTGACTTTGCGAGTTGACTTGCGAGTTGACTTTGCGAGTTGACTTGCGAGTTGAGTTTCAGTTGCGAGTTGACTTTCGAGTTGACTTGCGAGTTGAGTTTCAGTTGCGAGTTGAGTTCAGTTGCGAGTTGAGTTGCGAGTTGAGTTCAGTTGCGAGTTGAGTTCAGTTGCGAGTTGAGTTCAGTTGCGAGTTGAGTTTCAGTTGCGAGTTGAGTTCAGTTGCGAGTTGACCTGCGAGTTGACTTGCGAGTTCAGTTGAGTTGCGAGTTGACCTGCGAGTTGACTTGCGAGTTCAGTTCAGTTGAGTTGCGAGTTGACCTGCGAGTTGACTTGCAAGTTCAGTTCAGTTCAGTTCAGTTGCGAGTTGACCTGCGTGTTGACTTGCGAGTTTAGTTCAGTTGAGTTGCGAGTTGACCTGCGTGTTGACTTGTGAGTTCAGTTCAGTTCAGTTGAGTTGCGAGTTGACCTGCGTGTTGACTTGTGAGTTCAGTTCAGTTCAGTTGAGTTGCGAATTGACCTGCGAGTTGACTTTTCAGTTCAGTTCAGTTGAGTTGAGTTGAGTTGAGTTGAGTTGAGTTGACTTTTGCGAGTGGACTTTTGCAAGTTAAAATTTGTGATGCACCTTGTTGTAGCGGCTTTAAAATAGCGTCGCTAAGTTGTGAAATAGAGTTTAAATTGTATCTGTTTTTGTACAGACCAGTGTTCAGACGTGAGAGACTAGAGGTTGCAGAATTTCACGTACTTCGAGGTAAGTAATAGGGGAATATAAATTAAATGAAAATATCTAATTGTGGAAGTACTTGAGTGTACTTAACTGTTGAAGTACTTGAGTGTACTTAATTATTGAAGTACTTGAGTGTGGTTGATCATCGAAGTACTTGAGTGTACTAGATTGTTAAAGTACTTGAGTGTACTTGATTATTGAAGTACTTGAGTGTACTAGATTGTTGAAGTACTTATGTGTACTTGATCATTGAAGTATTTGAGTGTACTAGATTGTTGAAGTACTTGAGTGTACTTGATCATTGAAGTACTTGAGTGTACTAGGTTGTCGAAGTACTTGAGTGTACTAGATTGTTGAAGTACTTGAGTGCACTGCATTCAGATTTCTTGAGCGTACCGTATTAATTCAGTGATTGGCCCTCTTATGCTGAGTGATCATAAATGACCTAGAAGTATAATCGTGAATCTTTACTGAGCCGAGTAAATATAAACGGTTATAGTGTTGTATAAGATTGTTATCTTTATACTGATGTAATCCTGTTACTTACTAAGCTTGTGTGCTTATCTATGTTGTTGTTGCTGTTTTATTACAGGTGGGTCGAGTAAAGGGATAAAGGGTTCAGGGAAGGAACCTCAGCGCGATTAGTGGTGGGCTTGCTACGGCTAGTAGTAAGCGTTTATTCCCGTTAAATCATGCTCAGATATCGAGGGAGTCTTTTTGAGAACTCACATTTTGTAATAACTATAAAACATTTGTGAAGTTCGTGTAACGAATGTATGATACGTATTTATATATGTGTTTAATTATGTTTAATGAGTTAAAAAAAAAAAAAAAAAAAAAAAAAATTGTCTTAAACAAACGGGTGTTACACTAACATAGCACAGACTGTTCGATGACTGGTACCATCGTACCCAGCTTTCCTGTTCGAAATGCATAGGATAAAAATGTGCATCAACCAACGCCAGACACGAGTTAAATTTCCTTTTCGATACTGGTCGGCGTGGTTACCAGTGTACCCCAAGCGATTCATCGCACCCACAATAAATTCGTGCGAGAACTGGATCAACATATAAGGATGATCGTCAAGCTGAAGAACGTCACGAATCAGCTGTTCTGAAATAATAATTTGACGTCCGTGGACCGTCGAAATCAATCGTGTATAGTCCAGATCACTATTCACAGCAGCATTCCGCCAAAATTGACCGATATGGTCTCTGTATATGGTCGTGGAAGCCGAAATAGCAGTAAATATACGCGACCTTCGTAGAAACGCGATCATAGGCCGAAAAGGCTCAGCAGAGTCTTTGGATCCGTCTAGAAAAGCAGTAATATTGTGACGAACGTCACATTTTAGATCAAACTGCGCGAAATCTTCCATTTCTGCAAAACAAGTCAATAAACACAAGACTCGAAAGCAGTGAGTAATCGGATCGAAAACAGGCCACAAATTCAATTAGACATGAAAACTGGATTAGTTCAGCAAAAGTTTGGGCCAGGCCCAATAAGCCCATTCTGATTTAGGCGATATTGACACTGATATCGCATAAATTGATTTATGCGATATTGAGTGCAATATCGCTTAAATTAGACAAAATTTGAAAAAGCCTGATTGAAATAAGCGATATTGGAAATTAATCCACATGAAGCGATATTGTGCAATATCGCTAGTCAATTTGAGCGATATCACAATATCGCTGAACAATATCGCTAAAATTAAAAAAATTGGCATGATATCGCTAAAATGTAACAGTGTTGGAAATGAATCCAATTTAAGCAATATTGGGCCAATATCGCTAAAATCAAAACCCTAATTTGGGCGATATTGCAATATCGCCCCACAATATCGCTGTGACATCAGCGAACGGGCAAAATCACAATTTTTATAGAAAACGGATGATCTAAACCGCAACAAATATTCTACAAGTATTAGTGAAGTGCAGGGAACAATTTATGCTAAGTTTGACATCCTATTTCGACAGATAACACACAAAACCAAATCCCACAGTAACCCGAAAGTTTAATCAACATATAGCATATAAAAATCGAGATAAGCGATAATGTACACATACCAGTTGATGTAATAGACAAAGCCGAACATTGTGAAGTAGTTTGATTTGATTTTGGACAAATAACGAACACAAAATCGATAAAACTCGCAATATCGCTAACTATGCAGACAATATCGCTAGTTAATATCGCTAAGAGGATTTGAAAGTGTATCGAATACAGTGACAGATATTTGTTTATATAAAATTTAAATATTCAGCGATATTGTCAATATCGCTGAACAATATCGCAAACCAATATCGCTACACAAATATCTAAATTGGCGATACCACAATATCGCTAAAATGCATCAATATCGCTAAAATTCAAAGATAAACAGTAAGTTGTGACAAATTTAAAATAAAAGAAAAGAAAATAAAATAAAATAAGCTTAAATAAACAAAATATAAAATTAACTAACATACACAGCATACTGTTCAACTATTGTGTTTTTTTTTTTTTTTTTTTTTTTTTTAATTTTTAAATAATCAAAACGAAGAGTATAGTGTCTTATTAGGGATCATATTAGTAAGACAGATTCGCAAGACAAGTTTAAATGTTAATTTGATTATCCGTATAGTTGTCCAATCTTAAATTTAGCACGTAGAGGTAACTAGCCAAAGAGACAATCAGGAACAGGACGATTATCGGTATTGTTTTTCCACTTAAACATATAACATACTTAAACTTCAAGGTTAACAGTTATTGTTAGAGTGAATAAATCTCCGTGAATCCCACATAGATATACCCTTAGTATCAAGTCATGCTCAAAACTTCGATTAGTTAGAGAAAGCATTTGAATTCAACATTTTTAAGAATCAAGCCAGCGGTGACAGGTCTGTACTTACGTACAACAAAGCGACATACACTTGATTCAGGTGTTTGCAAAACCAAACTTGGTCAAACCATTTGGCGACCTCGTAAGTAATCTTTGATTTTATAAGATTGGAAAGTACTTTTAACTTTTGTTTGCATTGTTTTGAAAGTATACTGACTGAGACCAGGTCTGTACAAACGTACAACAAAGGAAACAGACAGCATAATTCCCCAAATGTTGTCATATACAAACTCAAGTTAATAGAAGCATGGCAAGCTGACACAAAAGAATTAAGACGCATTGTCATACATCATATGATGATCATCACGAAAGATCATACACAAATTAAGAGATTTCTTAGATGATGAAAGATGAGTATGAGAATGCCTACCAATACATCGTGCAAGTAGGTGGATGTCTAGAAGGTCAAGTATAACAGATACGTGATAAACCTACTGATATATCAAGGATAAGACTTAAGATTGTCAATTGAAGAGTGTCTCCTAATGTACTATCATTTCCCTAGTTGTTTACAGACACAACTAAACGTCTTTTACAAATGTTGCAATATTGCTTTTCTTTAATGTTAAGAAACATAAAGAGTGGCTATTGCCAAGAACAGTTGTATGCAGAATCAAATAAATAAGCAACAGAAAGATTTTGTCACAGTTTACTGTTTGTCTTGAAAGAAGCGCAACCCTATCATATCAATCAGTTGGTCAAACCTAGTTCTAGAGAAGGCCTTGGTAAACAAATCAGCATTTTGCTTATCAGTTTCTATTTGGACAAGGTCGATCAAATGTTTCTCATAGCAATCCCGTATAAAATGAAACCTAATCTCTATGTGTTTGGTTTTCGAATGTTGTACAGGATTTTTAGTTATGCATATGGCAGCAGTATTATCAATATATAATGGAGTCATGGTCAAGAGTAAACCGTAATCACGAAGTTGGTGCTGAATCCACAAAATTTGTGAACAGCAACTGGCAGCAGCAATATATTCAGCCTCCGCTGTGGAAGTGGAAACTGTCGTTTGCTTTTTGCATTGCCAAGAGACTAAGCGTGAACCAAGAAACTGGCATCCTCCTGACGTAGACTTCTTATCGATGCTACAACCACCATAGTCAGAATCAGAATACGTTGTGAGAGCAAATGACTTCTCAGTTGGATACCATAGACCTAGAGTAGGTCTATGTTTGAGATATCCAAATATCCGTTTAACCGCCTTTAAGTGAGAAACCTTGGGTTGCGATTGATATCGAGAACATAGCGACACAGCAAACACTATATCGGGTCGAGAAGCAGTAAGATACATTAACGATCCAATCATCGACCGATACAGCTTGTCTTCACAATCTTCCTCTTCGGTATCTGGTCCAAGATTATGATTGATGGGAATGGGAGAGCCATATTCTTTACAATCAAGCAATTTGTAGCGTGTCAACATGTCGTTGACATACTTTGATTAATGAATGTAGGTGCCCTTCGGAGATTGATCAACTTGGACACCCAAAAAGTACTTTAGCTCCCCCATAGCACTCATTTCGAATTCGGATTTCATAATCTTCTCAAAATGACGACACAAAGATTCATCAGTCGAACCAAAAATAATATCATCTACATAGATTTGAACTAGTAGCTGACTCTTGTCAGATCTCTTGATAAACAAAGTGCTGTCGATTTGACCACGTTCAAAACCATTCTTGATCAAGTGCGTTGCCAACCGTTCATACCACTCACGCGGAGCTTGATGTAGACCATAAAGAGCTTTATCCAGCTTGCACACGTAGTCTGGGTTGACCGAATCTTCAAAACCAGGAGGCTGACGAACATAGATTTCTTCAGCAACCTTTCCATATAGAAACGCACTTTTCACATCCAGCTGATAGACACTAAATCCCTTAAAAGTTGCATAGGCTAGGAAAATACGAATGGATTCCATTCTTGCAACAGGTGCAAAAACTTCATCATAATCTAATCCTTCTTGTTGTATATATCCTTGTACAACAAGCCTAGCCTTTTTCTAATCACCACTCCCCTATCATCACGTTTAACACGAAACACCCAACGCGTTCCAATTGGATGTACACCTTTAGGAAGTGGTACAAGAGTCCAGACTTTCAACTTCACGAATTGCTGCAACTCTTCTTGCATTGCCGATACCCAGTGTGAATCCTTTAGAGCCGCATCAATCTTTGTTGGCTCAACTTGGGATAAGAAGCATTCTTCAATGTTAGCATCAATTTCAGAAATTTGACTAGCTGATTTGCTTCTTGTTTGAACACCTGCATCCAAATCTCCAATTATATTTTCTAGAGAATGATTTTTGTGAATACGGGAGACGGGTATTGGATCAGGTGTGAGGTTTGATTCCAAATTGTTCAGCTCAACCTCTTGAGCAAAGGGTTCATCTTCAGTTACAGGAGGAGAGTCATCCACAGCATCGACAACAGCAGGAGAGGAATCAGGTTGTTGATCAGCAGAAGAACTCTCAGGAACAGCAAGGGGCAAAGATGATGAAGGAACAGTGTTAACAGGAGAGGAAGAAGGTGATGGTGAAGAGATATCAGGATTAAGATGTAACCCATGAAGAAGCGTTACAGCTTCATCTACTTCATCAAATGTTGGAAGGTGGAATGATTAAATAAAGAATCGTACTCAAACAACCAATCCGGACCTTTTCCTTTTAGAGTCTCCGTGTACTTTAAACATTTTACCTCAAAATGTTCCTCAATCTTTCCCGTTTCCTTATTGAAGACCCTCTTGTTAGGAGAATTAACCGAAAACCCTAGAAATAACCCATCAAATGCTTTTTCACCGAATTTAGAAACTTTATTCTTTGTAAACAGAATGGTGCAAGGGCATCCAAAAGGTTCCAAAAATCTTAGGTTTGGCTTCCGGTTATAGAATAACTCATAACACGTCTTATTTTTCTTCTTGTTCATCAGAACACGGTTTAATACATAACACGCCGTGTTAACTGCCTCAGCCCATAAAGTTATTGGTAAATGTGAGTCTGAAAGCATAGTCCGAGCTGTTTCAATGATCGTTCTATTCTTTCTCTCGGCAACCCCATTCTGTTGTGGAGTTCTGGCAGCACTAAATTGATGAACAATCCCTTTACGTAGACAGTATAGTTCAAGAATTTTATTCTTGAATTCCGTTCCATTGTCACTACGTATCTTCTTAATCCTCAAATTGCACAGGTTTTCAAGTCTATCGAAAAGATAGGTCAATATATCTGGTGTTTCATCTTTTAATCGCAAGAAGTAAACCCACGAGAAACGAGAGTAGTCATCAGTAACTACTAGGCAGTAAGATTTGCCTCCAATACTCCTCGTACTAACGGGTCCAAACAAGTCCATATGAAGTAATTCCAATGGAGATTCAATGGAATTAACTTGCTTAGACTTGTGAAATTTCTTGTGCTGTTTTCCTTTTAAGCACGAAACACAATCATCTTCCAAAGCAAAATATTGCTTAGGAATCCCCTCCACTAGATCGTGTTTTACCAGATAATTCATTTTCTTGAAATGAATATGACCCATCCTTCTGTGCCACAATAATGAATCCTTAGAAGAAGCTTTGGTTAATAGACAGGTATGTTCCTCAGTTTCAACTGTCCTCATATCCAAAATTGAGTTCTTCACTCTTGGAGCTCTAATAAAAATCCATTCCTCGGGAATCACAAATCCCGGCTTCAATATCAAACACTCTAGATCTGTGAATGCTGCAGTGAACTTCTTGTCGCAAACTTGTGAGACGCTAATCAAATTGTGTTTCAGCTCCTCAACATAGTTCACATTCTCAAAGATCACTTGTCCATTAGTGAGTGTTCCTAATCCAGTTATTGTTCCTCCAGTATCACCAGCAAAGGCAACATGTCCCCCATTGTGTGGTTTAACATCTGTAAGCAGGGAGACATTTCCTGTCATGTGTCGTGAACAGCCACTATCAACGTACCATTTGCTGTTTTGCACTTTTGACTGTCACAACACAAGAAAAAAAATGTTAGTTTGAAATGGAGACCCAAGCCTTGATAGACTTGGGTTCTCCTGAAACTTCATCTATTACTATCACATCAGTTAACACTTTGTTTTTCAGTAAATCATTCTCATTTACTGATGTGATAATTTTAGATGAAACTAAAACCTGTTCCTTTTTCTTTTTCCAAACTTTCTGAGGAACAATAAATTGCTTTTTAATAACATCAACCTTTCTAGCTATCGGTTGAGTAGGAGTGAGGTTATCAACTTTTGATACTGGGACACTACGAGATAATCCAGGCTGTTTTGATTTTTGAAAATTTCTATTTTTTGAATGACCTGGATCATGTCGTGATGCCCATTTCTTAGCAAGCATAGGGCATTGATTAATGAGATGACCTTGCTTCTTACAGTAAAAACAAGATCTTCTCTCTCTGAAGGTCTGATCATCACTCGATAGTGGTTTAGGTGAAAGAGGTGACCTACGAATTTTGATATCAGGTACATTTACCGCACATGAACACTTATGTGAACATGATTGAGTAACTGTATTGATAGTTGAGATAACCTTAGATGAAGGATTTTTAATTGAAACATTATGATTTTTAATATTCTCTACCTGTTTCATTTTTAAATCCTTAGTAGTTGATTGTTTTTTAGTAAAAATTTGTCCTCTACCTTCGATAGTAAGGATTAAATTTTCAGGTTTACTATTATTTTTCTCAACTTTCTTTGTAACCTCGTGAGTTACATCTTCCACTTCCACCACCTCTTCAACAGTTGTTGAAGGCACAAACGAAATAGGCTCAATAAGCGCAGCCTTCCGCTTGTTTAAAGTTGGAACTTTAAGCGACTCAGGTCGCTTGATATCAGAAGCCTTTTCAATTTTAGGTTGTTTAACTTCTTCACTAATAAATGGTTCCACCACAGGATTTGTATCCTTCTTGAGAACAGAAGGCACAAAATCTTTAATTTCATCCTTTGACAGAATAGGCTGATTCAAGTTTGAAGGAGGAGGATGGTTGTGATAACCAATGCCAGCCTAATTTTTTGTATCAGTCCTCTGACTTTGAAGGATGTCAGAAAAGACCATAGTAGATGTAGAAATGTTTGTCAGTTTTCGTTTTAAATCAAGATTATCAGCTTGAGCAGAAGCAAGATCCTTTTTAAGATGAACAATTAGTTTTAGATAGCTATCGATTTCATCTTGTTTATTGTAGATCATAGCTTTTAAATCTTTCTTCTCCTCAATAAGATTTTTCTGATTTATTTCAAAAACTTTCTCATTGTCTTTTAAAATTCTGTTCGCTTGAATAAGATTTGTTAGATCTGTATTCAAGCGATCATTATCTACTATATACCTGTTGATTTTACCAGTTAATTTTATACATGTTTCACAGTTAAAAGAGTCACATTCTACCTCATTCTCAACATCTGCCATCAGCGCTACGTTATCTTGATCATCCATAGCAGAGAAATCATAGGCTTCTTCATCTTCTAACATTATAGCAGCCTTGGCAGCTTCATTGTCTTTCTTGAAGGCAGAAGGTCTTGTAAAACCCGTCGAGGGTTGTCTACCCTTCTCACATTCTCTTGCGAAGTGGCCTAGGTTTTGACATTTATAACATCTGATCTTTGATTTGTCAAAACCCATGCTTGTTTTATCAGTAACATCTTCAAGAGATCTCTTTCCAGTTCTCTTCAAGTATGTTTTCATCCTTCTTGTAAGCATGGCCATGTTCCAACGCAGGTCAACCCTCTCTAGCTCGTCAGGGTCTACTTGTGCAAAATCTTCATCGGTAAGATCTACCGAGCTAATCCTCTTAGACAGGAAATCATCATAAGATGATAAGAATGCGTTGAAGATAACTGCATGCTCATTTTGAGATGCAGTGGCAGAGGGAGATGGTTGAGTTGGAAACGAAGAGAATGTTCCAGCAGAGTAATTTCCCTGAGAATAATTGGCTTTAGACGCAGAGGTAGACGGCCCAGATAGAAGTGCTGTACTACCATATCCAAAATTATTATTGTCAGGAAGCAAGGAACCAGATCTTGTGCTTTTCTTTTGAATATCCAATGCACAAGTCTCCAATTTGCCAATGAGTTGATCTAGAGTCATTGCCAGCACATCTGGATCATTTTCCATCATCAGCACACGAGTTTCCCAGTGAGAAGGAAGGGCATTTAAAAGTTTCTTATTAACCTCAATGGTACTAAATGTATACCCTCCTTCTTTCAATTCATTCACAAGGCGTGAATATCTACAAAACAGATCCTTAACTGTTTCATTCTTCTGGATGTCAAACAGATCGTATTGTTTCTTCACAAGCTCCAGTTTACTCTATTTGTACTCAGTAGTACCTCCACACCCTTCAGCAATGCCATTCCATAGATCATAGGCAATATCATGTTGTTTGAACATTTTCATGGCATCAGCAGGAAGAGCCATGGTTATTGCAGAGTGAGCCTTTCTCTCACATTCCCATGCTTTTCGTTCTTCAACCGACATAGAACGAATTGGCTTTGGTGGAGGAATACCTACATGTTCTCCACTCGACACAGGTCTAGCATATCGTTCAAGCAATGGTATTTCCATTTCTGGATCAGTAAACGCGACGAACGATAAGAACCTCCCTCGCCATTCAGAGTACTCCATTCCAGGAGCAAAGAATGGAGGTTTATTAGCAGAACCAACTTCAGCATTGTGTTTTAACATGGCATTCACAGCTTGTAAGGTCGACATTTTAAAATAAAAGTAAGATTTGTCTTAAGTAAAAATCTGATTTAAAATAGCAAAGCGATATTATCAATATCGCAGACTAAATTGATAAGGCGATATTGATAAAATCGCTATCAATGTCGCTAGTTAAAGCACAAATCAAAATCAGATAACAAAGGGCGATATAACACGCGATATTGGGATAATATCGCTGAAATCAATCAAGCGATATTGGGATAATATCGCTAAGATCAACTAGGCGATATCAAGGTAATATCGCTCAAATTAATGAGCACAGAATTAACAATGTCGCTAAAAACCCTAATGGCGATATTGATGGTAATATCGCTATCAATATCGCTAAAACGGCTGTAAACCTTAAAAAAATATTTTTTACGAATCAAATGAAAATAAGGTTTAAAAAATACGAACACAGCACCAGATATCACAAAAACTAATGAATAAAAACCTTTTAAGACTGATAAACGATTTGTTTATCGTAAAACAAGTTTAAAAGATTTATAAACGTACTAAAATTGATTCAAAAACCACTAATCCAATGATTAATGGCTCTGATACCAATTGTAGGACCGTAAAGGGACAGGCCTTTTCACAATGAATCAATATCATATGCTAGAGCGCGGAATACAATAGCAAAATCAAAGTACGTTTAGAATTAAACTCAACATAAGTAATCACAATAATATATTTATCAAACCAAACCAGATGTGAATTACAGAAGAATGTCCAGAGAGAAAACACAAGCTGCTAGATTTCGTATTTTGACAACACTACCACTGAAACCCTAAAAACGTATTTATACTTAACTAATCAGTAAGCTTAGCGATATTGGTGATATCGCATATGCGATATTGGTGATATCGCTTATACGATATTGCCAATATCGCCAGTAACCAAACTATACTAATTAATTACAACTCAATAACCTAGACCAAGTGACAGACACTCTAGATGCACCAACACATTTACTTGCATATTTGCCCAGGATATGCAATAACAGGGTTGAGTTCAAATGAGAATGAGAATTTTAGTGAGAATGAAGAAATGAATCCTAGCCATCCATTTATATTAAAGGTGGAAGGGTAAGATGGTAATTCAACATATTAACTAATTAAATAAAAAAAAAAGAATCAGAAACAGATATAGTACGTACGCTCATACTATCAGTTTCTTAGGGTTTGTCAAATCTCCATTTCGCTCTCAATCTTGATTTCTAGGGTTTATCATTTTCCAATTCGTTCTCAATCGTGGTACGGCTTACATAAATTGATACAATTTCTGCAATCGAGAGGTACGCAACGCACTGCTACAATATGGAAATTTGAATTGGTTCAAACAGGTTTGGTGATTTTTATTTATCATAATTCGCGATTTACAAAAACGCGTTCTACTACTAATTCATCAATCAATTTCATTCAATTGAAAAAAAAAACGTATCATCGGTGTTGGAAATTGATTGGTTCTGAGGTCCTTTTGTTATTCAAAGAAGGCTATATGTGAGAATATTACATGCATATTAGGTTTTCAATGAAATGTCTGAATGATAATTATGGATAATTGTTTTTGTGCTGTACATCTAGACTTTTCCTAGTTAAGTTGGACTGCAATAACACTGAAAGTTGAAGTATTATGGATCATACTTCTGTTATGTCAACACAGATTGATCAAATGTGATATATGTATTACTAACACATGTGTTACTGGCCTTTAACACATGTATTAGTGGCTACTAACATAAGTGTTACTAGATAGTACCGACACATATGATCTTGTTATTTTATATACAGAAGCTATGATCAAATAGGAAATCTGATAGTACTAACACATGTGTTAATGGCTACTAGCACATGTGTTACTGGTTACTAATACAAACTAGGGTTAATTCATCAAAAGTGCAACGTACTGACACCAAATGTTCCATATATACAAGCTACCATTTTTATTGTCTAAGTATGTAACAAACTGAACAATTATGTATCGATATATGCAACATGGTAACCGGTTACCGGGACAACAGGTAAGAATGTATAAAAGCTACCCATTTTATTGTCTAGGTATGCAACAAACTGGAAGATTTTGTATCGATGTATGCAACATGGTATCCGGTTACCGGGACAAACGGAGTATGGAAACGGTTTCTTCCGGTTTGTTGCATACCCAGACAATAAAATGGGTAGCTTGTATATATAGAACATTTTGTGACAGTACGTTGCACTTTTGATGAATTAACCCTACAAACTAAGCCCTTAACACATATGTTACCAACTGGTATCACATGTGTTACCAATAGTAACACATGTGTTACTTAATAGATTTACTATATGTTTGCCAAACTTTTATTTACCGTCATTAGTATTGCTTTTATTTTACCATCACACGTAATTTACAAATATGATTACTTGTATAGTTTCACATGTTCGAACATGATGGTTCTCAGTACCACATGTATTAGTAGCTACTAACACGAGTGTTAAAAACCAGTAACACATGTGTTAGTAGCCAGTAACACATGTGTTACCGACTAGTCTCACATGCATTACTCACATGTGTTACTAACTAGTCTCACATGTGTTAAAAATTATTATCCTCTGACTTTTATCTCTACTTTATGTTTATGTGAGTGAAGGTAATTTACAAGATAGAAGATGGTATAGTGGAATGTAGCTGCAAAAAGTTTGTTCGGCGTGATTTCTTATGTAGGCATGTATTTTGCGTGTTCAAAAACCGGAATATTAAAGAGATACCAAATAGGAGTGCGTTTTAAGACGTTGGACAAATGATCTCATACCAACTGAGTTGCATAAAGGCAAGAGCCGAAGTAAAGGAAAGGGCGAAAGTAGAAGCACAAGCAAGGCAACAAGAAAAATGAGAAGTTTGCAATTTTTTATAGTATAGTAAAGTGTTATTTTATTTTGTTATAATCACATGTCATTGGATTGAAAAGACAATTGTAACTACAAACAAATTATAAGATTTGTATTATTTTTCTAGTATATTGTTCTTAACAATTGCTAATACATGTGTTACTAGGTAGTAACATACCAGTAACACATGTGTTACTTGATGGGGTCAATGTTACTTGTAGTATACTCACTAGTAACATGTTACTCTCTGGATACACATCTGTTACTTGCTAGTGTCACATCTCTTACTTTGTAGTATACTCACTAGTAACACATGTGTTACTCACTAATATCACATGTGTTACTCTTGTATGTGTGCATGTGAAAATTTCTTCAAAATTCCTTGCATCTTTCTTGATTTCAATGAGTCTCTCAGCAACTGTTGGGCTTGATATCTTATGTACAATAGAAGTACCTTCTTTATTTACTGCAAAAACATAAAAAGAAAACATCAAATATAACAATTAACACATGTGTTAAAGGATACTAACATATGTGTTACCTGTTACTAACACATGTGTTAGTAATAGCTATGTGTTAGTAACAGGTAATACATGTGTTATTAGTATAACTTGTGATTAAAATCTAATAACACATGTGTTAGCATAACGTAACACATGTATTAGCATAAGGTAAAACATGTGTTAGCACAAGGTAAAACATGTGTTAGTAACTTGTAACACATGTGTTAGCATAAGGTAACACATATGTTAGCATAAGGTAACACATGTGTTACCTATTAAAATATCAGCAACACATTTGTTATTTGATACTACTAACACATGTTTTACTTGATACTTACATGTGTTACTATACTTACACATGTATAAATTGATCCGAACACATTTGTTACCTGTTACTAACACATGTGTTAGTGGCTATTAACACATTTGTTACCGGTTAGTAAACACATAGTGGCTATTAACACATGTGTTACTGGTTACAAACATATGTGTTAGTGGCTACTAACACATGTGTTACTGGCTACTAAAGCATGAGTTACTATTGAGTAACACATGCGATACTAATTAGTAACACATGTGTTACTACTCAGTAACACATGCGATACCAGCAAGTGACACATGTGATACCAGCAAAACAAATTTGTAAAAATAACCTGCACAACAAGTCTAAAAAAATTACAAGTACCAACAAAATCATAGATCTAAATTAACAAATAAATCTTGAAAAATGATATAAACAAATTGAATATTACATGTAGAAACAAATTTGTAACACATGTGTTAGTAGTCAGTGTGTTACTTAGTTGAGTTACTTAGTATATACTATATGTGTTATTACTTAGTAACACATATGTTAGTGTTAGTCTGTAACACATGTGATACTGTCCTAACCAAAAAATAAACAAGATACATCTTGTACACAACTTATTAATTCCAAAAACAGAAAATTATCAACCTACCAAACACCACACTAACACACAAATACATACATACTCTTATAAACATGTAAAAACTAATTTAACTATCACATGTGATTGACATTTTATCAAACACATTATGTGCATATCAATTTTCTCAAGTTTTAATTCATTAATAATCTTTGTTTGCCTTTGAATCTCTTAAATCGCCAACAAAGCTAACACACAAAATACATACATATTGTACACAAAAGTTACAAAAACTTACTAGTATAAAAAATAGAAACACTACATTACTAGTATAAAAGATAAACAAAGCTTACAAAAACTTACCAAGTGGAATCGATCTAAGTGGAACCGCTTGAATAGGGGATTTTGATCCTACTGTAAGTACAATCTCTTCTCGAATATCCATTAGAACGAACGAATCAAAGATTATCCGGTTTATAATGTGCGATTTGAAAGCTAGGGTTTCGACAAACGAATTAGGTAAAAATAAACATTGAAAATGATCAATTGAACTAGTGTGATTGAAGAAAATGATTATTAAAAGCAGGAATTCGAAGAATCAACACCCAAAATTGATTATTTGTGAGTTTCTTTAGTAGGGTTTTTAGGGCAAGAGAGAGTGAGAGAATGAGCGTACTGAGCTTTCCGATTTCAAATGACTTACATGGAATAGACTAAATGGTAAATTTACTATTGTACTCCTCCGCCCATTCTATTAAAAATTTAATTGTGTTATAAATTTTTTATGAATTTATTTGAAACCCTTGATTTGGTAGATCTAAGAGATGATATTCATTCCTCCATTCTTCACTATTTTAATCCATTCTCCTAGCCATTGATAACATTTTGCAAACTACAACTTATTTAAATTTAACTTGTGTGTGATTATTCTAAAAGATTTTTAACTATTTAACCGTCGCATATCTTCTTGTTAACCCCAAAAGGCTTGTTTCATACAACTTATAATTCGATTAATCAAAACATATGACAGGTTTAATGATATTAACCAGGATCAACGAGTACATATGTTTGAGTATCTACGCATAATTGATCATGAGTTCAACATGCAACTACTGAAATACATCAATTAAATTTTAACTTATTGGGTGAATAAAGTAAAATCCTTGGAGCCCTTGAAATGTGACCCTGGCCCAATAAAAGACTAGTTAGTATCTTGGGAAAAATGGCTTGTCATAAATTAATAGTAATAACTAATACCTAATAAATATAGCAAACTGCAAGCATTATATCTAAAATTGTATTTTATTTGTCATACCGACACTGATTATAAGATATTGGCCAATAATATAGTATTATCAAACGATATTTTATTAAATAGAAGTATCGATATGAGTTTTTGCATATTTCGACAAATACTAAACCATCTTAATCTGTATATTAGAACCAGCTTTACAAAATGCAAAACAGTAGTTTGCTGACTAATTTTTGTTAACATGGACTAAATATATCACATTCGTCAAGTTTATCATTAAACCTTAATATCATATCCTTTACAAACTAACTTGTTTATTAGTGCAATTTATTCAACTATATTATCGTACAATATATGACTGAGCTACACCTAATAATTCAAATACGATGGCATGCCACCTTATTTCGACAGTCTAACATGATAAATGAATATTTGTTATTGAATTTTAGTCTAATTAATTTGTTTTAATAACTATAGTTTAGTTATAGTTATCAACTCACTGATTTGTATATAAACATTGCTAGTTTAATTTTGTTTACATTTAATAGTAAAATTGAGGTTAAAATATATAAAGCTAAAAGCCAAATCAAGTATGACTAGTTTTAATTTATTTTATTTCATGTTGTGGTTTCTCATTGGATTATTTAATGATAGGAAAAGAAAAAGCAAATGGTATAAAAAGACCAAGTCCTGATTTCACATTCAAGATTGCAACCCCATACGGCATTGTTTCTCAAGGGTCCCATTTTTACCGATTCAAAGCCTCCCGACATATTTGACTCCTAACTAATGTTTAATTAGTTACGTTTCGTCTCATGCTGGACAACTTTTAATTCATATATAATTATCATAATACGAGTGAAAGTCAGATGTTGTTAATCAATACCTAGCAAGATTTCATGCTATGTATAATATGATAACTATCATAAGTCATGTTAGTAAGTTGATGATGGTGGTATGTTCATTTAACGAGTTTGGTGTAACATTAACTCGATAGGAGTTAATAAAAAGTTATGTATAAATTACTATTATTATTTTAGTAAATGCAATAATTGAAATTGACAGATTCAATACATATAATAAATAAAATGAAACTGTGTCTGATACTATTATACAAGAGGTAAAGTATATTATACTCTAAAACAATAAACCTTATATATTTATTTGTCGTAATACAATACGATTCAACTATATATGATTATATATATATATAAATTCCTTTCTTCTCTACTAATCCTTAAAAACTTTCAACGTGTTTGAGGTAAGGGAAATTCACCAGAATTCACCAAAATTTTTCAAAATACACCAAAAAATAATACCAAACATAAATTTATATCTTTTAAAAAACAAAATTGCAAAAAACTACTCCTATAAGTAACACGCAAAAACCCACATGCAATTTACAAATTGCGTGTAACTGCTTTTAGCACCTATTCGGCGGATAGGTGCCATATGTGGAAATCAAATGACAGAATACACATATCTGACGGATAGGGTCCAAAATTAACAAAATATTTAACTTTTCCTTTCCTTTATCCTTTTTGGATAAGATTTTTCTAGATTTAAAGGACTCTTAAAATTTCTATAAATAATCTGACCCTAAAATAATATGATCATCAACTACTTTTATAAATTTAATTAAAACTACTCCAACTTTGTGTTGCTTAAAAAAATCAAGAAAACACTTTCCGATCCTCAAATGGTTAACACTAATCATTTTTGGTAGTTTCGATCTCCAAATGAAGAACCAAAAACTGATCAATTGTACGCAACATTTCCTTAGTTGTTTAGCATCGCACTTCGTCACGGTGGAAATTTTTAGGGCGTAAGAAGAATATATGTTCAAGGTTTATTGACCTTTATTGACTGTATAGATGTTAATGAATTAAAAAAAAATGAATTACATTTTGAAAGAGCTGGGTTATTGGCCTCCAAGTGGGGGGTGGGGGTGGTATTGCTACTTTAAAGAGCATGATAAAGACCTAGATACCGGTTACAGTTGATAACAGATGATGTCGAGCAATTGACGCATGTTACTTACTTATCCAAAATACAGAGAAAAATTAAGTTCTACGTGACACACAATGATTTGAAACATCCGTCAAATTCTGAAACAATGATGCTGCTACCCATTTCTAAGATTATGATCGGCTCTTCAAGTATAAGACGGTCGTTCGATTAGTTAATTATTACTTAGTGTGTTGTATTGTATTGTTTTGTAATGTTTTAAATCCCTATCTAATGAAATGTTTTAGTCTTTTTCAAACACAACATTGTAAACAATAAGGAAAGTTACCGAAACATATATTCAATCGAAAACAAGAGTAATCCCAATACAAATACAATATCATACATATCCAATAAAAATATCAAGCGATGTCAGGTGGTGGCTGCGGTGGCTCTACATGAATGTGAACATAACTTGCATTGAAGAATATATCAAGCATCTTCAGTCTATAAGCTCAAGCGAGGTCCTTCGTCGACCCACTCTCTTTTAACTCTATTTCGGAAACCACCTTCTGCATGTTCTTACACACCCAGACTCTGCAATCTCCTAGTAAGCCATCCTGCTTAAGCAAATCATGATAGGGTCTGTACACAAATTTAAAAGGATAATGCAACGACGTCTGCGAACCAGCATGCCCTAAAAATTTATAGCATTTAAATATTCTTTTAGACCGTCAACAAATTTACTCAATGCCTCGAGTCTATCTTCTCTTTTACTGATACATTCGGCACTATCATATATCGTGACATCGAATTGGAGAAGATCAAACTCGAACATGATCCAATGATTAATAGGTTTTAGAAGTACGGGAACCAGTACCTGCGTATGTCATTTAAATCATAAAATATATGTAAAGTTATTTTTAGGTAACACAAGTTATATTTTACTTACATTATCACATTCCAACCATCCTGGGTAGGAGGAACAAGTACCATTTGCGTACCCCAAACAATGGTCCCAATCTTGGGCTTCTTCAGTAATCATCTTGGTAACGGCACCTTTCTTATTCTTATTCTTATTCTTTCTAAAGACCTTGAGTACGTCCATGAAATGTATGTGCATAATCGTCCACCGTCGGTCTCGCATAGCCCAGGCTGCTTGTCGGTCTCGCATACCACGCCGCAAATTAAACTCACATGGCCCTGTAATCTGGGTTGCAGAAGGGGGACATGGGTCAGATTTGTGACCGTCATCATCATCATCGTAGTCAGAAATATGAACGTCATAAGCATCATGGTTGTAGTCTTGAATGAATTAATTACAAAATGTGTTCAACACAACCCAACATACAACTGGGAATAAGTTTGCTCCCAAATACGATAACCCTAAGGGTACTCGTTAACAACACTGAAATCTTCAAGCAGAAGCAGAAATGAGTCGTCAACAACTTGCTTGGGCGGCTTTCCCATAAAGCCCTACTCCACAAGCATAATGATACATAAGCGCATAGAATCCTCGTCGCTCAACTTTTTCTCCCCAACAAACGTCTTTTTCAGTTTTAACTTTGTTGCCGCTGAATCAACAGATATGCACTTTCCAGTATATGGGTATACCTGATCTCTAAATGCAGGGGTTGTCTTATGAAGATCCTCTGAAAATATAATCCATCATACAAGTCTTGGGACCGAACCGAGATCCGGTCACCGAACCCTATCGCATAACTCGGGGTTACTCTAAATCACAACTCATCTGCCTCCTCAAAAGGCTTTTTCAGCCTTGGACGCTCACATCGTCTTTGGATAGATGATGTACATAAGTCGGGTCGTTGTCCGAATACATCAAATCCAACCAACTCCAAAGCATGTGCCTCTAAATATTTTGGTTTGCTCAAGTGTCAACATCTTTTTAATATCTTTCACAATATTTGAGCTGACATCTTGTGATCAACGAAAAATAAAAAAAACTCCTGAAAATTCATCAATTAAAGGTCATTAGACATAAACAATTAAACATAGTCAAACGGCTCAAACAAGTTAAACATAGTCAAAACGGGTCAACGTATCAATATTAGTCTATAAATAAGTCAAACTCAAAATGGGTCAACATATGTCAAAACGGCCTAGCTTGCTAGTCGTAGCCGAGAATTTGCGTGTGGTTGCCTAGGAGGACACACAAATCCCAACCACCTCACACAACCACTCCCAAACCATAGCCCAAATCAAGCTATTTTGCAAATCGAAGCCAAATCAAGCAACTCAGGCCTGTATTATGCAACAACAACATTAAACAAACAATATAAAGCAAGATCAAACATAAATTTAGCAATTTCAATTAGCAAAACATCAAAAAATCAAATGCACATCAAGTGCTCGATGAAATGCTTCACTTAAAATTCAAAAATTAAACTATATCTTCAAGTTTAAACGATTGTCTAATCCTAGGAGACGTTTTTATTGCTACTCAAGAGTTGTAAGTTTTATATTTTGTATTCGCTTGAATTTGTATACATTATTGTGATCTAAATCGAAGATGAACACGGATCACAAGGTGGAGAATGAAAAACGATAGAAACGTCTAGATCCCTATTCGAATTAGATCACCATAATGTATACAAATTTAAGAAAATACAAAATATAAAACTTACAACTCTTGATCAGTAATATAAACGCTCCCACGATTAGACGGTATCCAAGAGGTGTTAATCACAGAAGATGAGCCACAATGTCTACAATTCTCCATTGTTGTTTGAGAGAAAAACTAGGGTTTAGGGGTAATGAGGGAGAAGATTTTCTTTTATGTGTCTGGAAAAAATAAAATAATAAATAGAGAGTGAAAATGTGAGAGGAAATATCAAAATGACAAAAATACCCTCGCGTGATCTGCACGTGACGTATTTTAACAGATTAAAAATTGACAAATATAGTATGAGGGACTGAAAGTGTTACCAAACATGTCAATTAAGGATGGTTTATGCAAAAAACATGAAGCAATGCCGGTTTTTAAAAAATGAAATAAAACACAGGGACAATTTTTACAATTTACACATATATTAATTATGTTAAATTATTGTGTTTTGTTGACACTGTTTATTATAAAAATTAACGATTAAAATTGTATACTTCTATCTTGTCTTTATAAAAAATGCAGGTGTCACTTTCTCGCACCTCTTCCTGGGAAGCATGATTGAATAGAAAGTAGAAACACATGCCACAAGGTCACAACGCAGAAGTCCACTGTATAAACCGCGTACATAAGATCATTTCCCATATTTACTTTTCACTTGTAATTTACGCATCACGAGTGTACAGTAATCTAAAATCAGATCAACATAAATCATTAAATGTATAATTTCAACTGTGAGAATTAAAAAAGTTAGTCAAACCTCAAAAAAGTGAAAGACGACTTTGATAAATCTCATAATCCTTGTAATCCAATTGCAGGCCCCTCAAAAAAATACCAAATTCTAGAGAGAGAAACTTCAAAGAAAAATCCAAATTTTAGAGAGAGAAAATATTATAAACTAGAAAAAATAAGAGTCAAACTCTTGCAATCTTATTGTGTTCTTATTCTTGTTTTGTTTCTGTTTTTCTACTCTCAAATTCCAAATCTCATAATTCTCAATTTCCCCCAATTCTCAAATAACAACCCTAATTTTTTCATTTCATTAGTTACATTTTACCATGTTAAACAATTAAATAAATTTAATTTATTTTTTACTAAATTTTGTAATAATGGGAGGTGTGTGTACCGGCGGGACGATGAAGCGGAGCACAGTGGCAGAGTACGGCAGTGATAAGGGTAGTGTAGGGTTTTCAGGAAAATTAAAATCAATGAAAAGTTTTGGTAATCATCATCATCAGAAGAAAAATGAGTATGATGATGATAATTATGCACATCATGATGATGATGATGTTAATGTTAATGATGATGGTTTTTATCATAGAAGGATTACATCTTATGATTCCGGTGAATTGTTTTTTTCAATTTCTAGAGAACTGAAACCATCTACTCCTGCTAGGGTTAGCAAGGTATCATACATATATATTCTGTCTCTATATATATACATATATATCATTTGAATTTAAACTAGAAGGTAATTTTATGATTTTTGAAAAAAATATAAAAGAATAATCATTTTAAATTGTTCACATGTGAATTTGATCGATTTAGTTGTGAATTAACATGTAATTGAATAGTTCTCGCAATTATCGACCTTTTTTGTGGTTCTTGTTTGAACCTTTCACTGTGTGAGTAGAATCAGGATCAAATAAGAGCAGAATATTTGGTAAGAACAAACTACTATGAATTCTGAATTTCAAAGATTAGTCGAAAAAGTCTTAGATTTTGTATTTATTTATGTCAATTGAAGTGGTTGATATATTTTTTAGTCATCTTTTATTGAAGATAGTCAAGAAATTCACAGATGCATAAATCGGAAATTGCAGTTTGACGGATTTAACGGTTCACAGTTTATTTAATTTGAAGAACTTTAATGAAAATTTAAAATTTTGTAATGATGTGATTTTGTCTACTTATGTGATTCAAGTTCACGTGTAATGAGAAGATGTTATGGCACCAAATATTTTGTTCTTACTGGAACCCTCTTTGTATGTATGAAATTGTAATTTAGCTTCATAACATGATCCTTGTCATTCAGGTTTGCTGCTTTATGATGTAAATTTTATGTAGCTGGTTTTGTTATTGTATTAAAATGATTTTCGATTTTGAATTTTGGTAGGTGCCGCATGTGAGTACATTTCTTGGAAAAGCTGGTAATGTAGGTCTTGAAGTTTTAGATACACTGGGTAGCAGTATGACAAATTTGAATGCTCATAGTGGATTTGTATCGAATATGGCTTCACGAGGAAATAAAGTATCTATCTTGGCGTTTGAAGTAGCTAATACGATTGTTAAAGGGTCTAATTTAATGCAATCGCTTTCTGAAGAAAGTATTCAGATTCTTAAGAAGGAGATTTTGCATTCAGAAGGAGTGCAACTCTTAGTTTCTACTGATACAAAGGAGTTGTTACGTATTGCAGCTTCTGACAAGAGGTAGAATGCCGTTTATCAGATTTCTTTTTTGTTTCTTTATCATTTTAATTTTGTCATGATATATTCATTTTATAATATGGTTTGTCATTTTGTAGGGAAGAACTTGATGTCTTCTCAAGAGAGGTTGTTCGGTTTGGAGATATGTGCAAAGATCCACAATGGCACAATTTGGACCGTTTCTTTTCCAGGTAAAACTGTCGCTTTATGTTACCTGATTGACAATTTTGTTTTACATATTTACATCTATTAGAGGTGGCAATTTGCGACCCATTTACTTTTGAATGAGTCCATTCTGGTTATGTTCTATCTTAAGTAGGTAAAAGTAATGAAGTTAGGTAAGAAAGGATGGGTTTCAAATTATATTTTTAATGCACTAGTAGTTAATTACTAGTAGTATACCCTTGCAATGCTGTGGAATATGAAAATTCATTGTAGGCGATGTTATTAAGTCAGTGATAGTTGTATGTACATCTAGCGCGTTTGATATAACGAAGAGTAAGTAAAATTAACAACCTAGAAAAATAAGATGGAAAACTTTCAAAAGTTTAATTTTATAATATAACCTCGTGCGTGCACTATTGAGTAGTTCGTCGTTTATTTATTCTTTGAGTTTTGAGTTTGCAATATATGCAATGACTTGGTGTTTTTAAAATTCTAACTTTTACATATGATTCTATTTGTAGAAGCTACAAACATTTTGTTTACCAACCAATGTGGGATCATTCTCATTTAGTTTTAAATTATTCACAATCTAGGTGTCCCACATTGATAATTAGAGCAAACCAATCAGGTTCTTTTATATAAAGGATGTTGAAACTAAGAATTTAAGACATAAACTCAAAATACATCATATGTAGTATAGATATAGATAAGATGTTATGAAATCTTGGACAAAACATGTTAATGCATACCTAACCTGATCTGTACCATATTATTCATGTTGACCTAAAGCCTTTATGATTTGTTCACGCGCCCATTTTGCTTCTCTAACGTTTATGATAGTGGAACCAAATTATGATTGTTCATGGATCAGGTTGGACTTGGATCTGGTAACAAACAAACAGCTTAGAGAAGAGGCAGAAATCACTATGCATGAACTGACCAATCTTGCTCAGTACACTTCTGTAAGTTGCATTGATCTTGTCTTTTGATGTACTCTTTGCATTCATCAGTTGGTTACTTCCACCTTAGAGAATTACAATCAGTTGGTTATAGTCTGAGCATCGTGGGTGTAATTACATATTGTATTTCCTTATGTAAATATATAGGCCTATAGGGTGTGTTTAGTTGTGGAAAATTTTCCATCTCTAATTTCTTTAAAATGAAAAGAAGTTTCTTCTCTCTAAAAAAGTGTTGAAAATTTGGAAAATGTGTTCTAAAAAATGCATTTTTCATTTTGGAATAATGATGTTAAGTGAACCAAAACTTAGAAAGTTTTGGAATTTTTTTGAAAAGTGGAGGTAGTGTTATAAAAGAAAAAGTGCAAATGGGGGAATCCTTGTTTTCTAACTTCTACTTATAATATGGAAAAGTGGGTTCTCTGTTTTCTTGGAAAACACTTTCAGAAAACACTCATTTTGAACGAGTTTTCTAATTTTAAAGTTTTCTTAGAAAAATTTTCTGGAAAAGTACCCCACTTTTCTTTAACTAAATAGACCCATAATAATTCATGGGAAAAGTCTGTGTTTTATAGTGGCATGGACACATGATAGTAGTCCACCTTTTCGAGCCACTTTTGAGAGGCATTTCCAGTAGGTAAAACTTGTACTCCTTAATAGTAGTGAACAAACCTGTTACATGTACGATCTTCTCTCAAAATTTAGATTGACCAATATCAACAGCTAAGTAGTGAGAGTTATATATCAAAAAGAAAACATATTATTTGCTAAAGATGCACCAATTATGCTTAAGGAGTCAAATCATCAAACTGTAGCTGTCCTTGAAAACCATGGATGTCCTCCGCTCCTCTGTTTCTTGCATCCAATTTATGTCATTTTGATATTTTCTATTTCTTTTTCCATTTTGTCCCGAATTACTCTGTTTGTGGTAATTAGTGGCCCACACAATGTCAAGATCACTTGAACTTACAGAATTTGTCGTAATTCGCTAGTGATCCTTTAGTTTTGATCTTCGAATGTAGTGTCTTCCATGTCGTGTTTTTGTGGCACTTCTGAAAATCGGAATTCAGGCGTCACCCGTAATCCAGAGAACTTTCCCCTTCATTTAATTTGATAATCTCAACAGTTGAAAGTTACACAAGCTTGTTAGTACATACAGGTTTATCGTGAAACATGAAACTCAAGCTTCTTAGTACATCAGGAATCAGTTTGTCTATCATCAAATTGTTGAACCTAGTTTCCATTACAAACTGAAAACCACATTTTCACCAACAAGCTATTAAAGTTCTCATCCTATGTTTGGTGGATCTAGTTCACTATTTTATGTTTGTCTCTCCCCATTAAGTCCATCTAGTTCTTGTGCCTCAAGTAAAAGATGCTTACAACTTCTGTTGTGTTTCAGGAATTATACCATGAGTATCATGCTTTAGATAGATTTGAACAAGATTACCGACGTAAGCTCGAGGAAGTGGAATCTTTGCATCTTCCTCGTAAAGGTTAGATAGTTATAATATCTTCTAGTAAAGGGCACTTGATATTTTATTTTGATAAATTAATGCTTCGCTATAATGTGGTTGATTATTTTAGTTAACATCTCATCCTTACTTCCATTGTAGGAGAGAGTCTCACAATCTTACATAGTGATGTAAAGCACCAAAGTAAACTCGTGAGGAACTTGAAAAAGAAATCTGTCTGGTCTAAAAGTCTGGAAGAGGTATTATACCAACTTATATAAATCACACTTTGAGGGATATGAGTTACATTTGTGGTAGACATGAATTATTTATAGTGTTTCTCGCTAATGTGTCTGTTTTTGTGCCTTTTGTGCATTATATTTGCTAGATTGTGGAGAAGCTTGTAGATGTTGTTACCTTTCTCCATCAAGCAATAGTGGAGGCTTTTGAAGAAAATGGTATCTAACTCTTGTTATGAATTAAATTAATATATCTACTGCGATGGCCACATAAATAAACTTTAGTAGTAAAGTGGGCATACTATATTTTTCTCACTAACCGTACAAAAAAATAAAATTTATAATTCCAGAACGATAGTATTTTTTATGATATTGACATGTCTTTCTATTTGTTTCTTTGTTTTAGAGCCAAATTCAATGACGAATGTCAAGGAGACTCATAAAAAGCCCGAAACGCTAGGTGTGGCAGGTCTTGCTTTACACTATGCCAACTTAGTCACTCAGATGGATAACATCGTAAGCTACTCTCTGATTTATGGTTCTTTCTTCTCCATGATCATTGCAATTCAGCTTAACATATAGTTTTTAACTATTCCAGGCATCTCGACCCATCTCTTTACCTCCTAATATGAGGGACAATTTATACAACGGCTTGCCTGCAAGTGTCAAGGCAGCTTTACGTTCTCGTTTACAAGAACTTGACTCCAAAGAAGTGGTACGCCTTATCTACTTTATAATGAGCATAAAATTTCATACTACCCATTCTAACAGATAAAGTGCCTTCAGATGACGATGCCTCAAATTAAGGCAGAAATGGAAAAAACACTCCAGTGGCTCGTTCCAGTTGCTACAGATACTGCCAAGTACATTTTACGTTTCAACAAGATATATATTTTTTATAAAACAATTTCGTTGAGTATATCAATGATATCCGAATATATATGTTTACAGAGCTCATCAAGGTTTCGGATGGGTCGGAGAGTGGGCAAACACAGGGTAAACAATTATTCAAATGTCCGTTTATTCCTAGTTTTTTTGTCATTTAAAATAATGTTTTTTCTTTCTTTCTTTCAAACAGTAATGAGTTTGGGAAGAAGACAGCAGGGAGTAACAATATTATTCGTCTCCAGACACTTTATCATTCTGATAAACAGAAGATGGACCGATACATTCTAGATTTAATTATATTGCTTCACCGTCTAATAAGTCTTGTCAGATTCAGAGACAAGGTTCCAAAATACGTTTCTTCTCAACTATCTCCTCCTATATTAAAAAAAGCTAACGGTAAGCCCCAAAAGTTCCAAATATCTTCAGAAGATAGAAATCTTTTGGAAAAAGTTATGAAACGGAGAATGTTGGTTCCGGGAATTAGCAAAAGTCAAGAGTTCGTTGTTGTCAAGAAGAAAAGAGCTTCTATTTTTGCATCGAGTCGAAGCATGGGAAGCTCTCCCAGGAGAGAATCAGGATACACAAATCTTGACATGTTAGACGTCTTGGATGGTTTAGGTACAACTTTTTAAGCCGTTGGTACATATTCCCAATGCAAGGTTTACATGTCGATTCCATGCATAGGAACTTCTCCCAGGATATAACGTTTTGGATGGGCTGGGTACAACATTTTGAGCTGTTGGTACACATCCAATTCCATTGTTAAATATGTTGCATCAATGCATTAGGTAATTATAAGAGAAGAAGAAAATTTATGTCAAAGTATGCCAGAGTGTTTATTCTATTTATATCTTTGTGCACAAATCATATGTCAAAATGCCTAGTTTTGTTCTATTGATAGTTATATATTCTGGTGGCAGAATTGGTTTTCTTTTTTGTCAATGTTGGGCTGGGAAATTCAGATTTTTGGTGACTGTTTCATGTAAGTTCTTAATTTTTGATAGCGTTATGCTAATGAGTTTGGGCTTTGCAATTTCATAACAGGCCCTGTAATAATAGATGACTAAAACAATGTGCAGTAGTATCATTCCCAGCGCAAACGTCTTCGTCATGCACAAAAAATGAGGGCTTTTAAGAAATAGGTTTGGGTTTTAATCCCAAGTCCCCAGAAAACGTTGAACCTGAAGTGTGTTTCTTGCAAAAATGTCACATCGAATCGAAAAGATCACCACAATGCGTACTTTTAACATATAGATTGCTCATTTTGCACCTTTTCATCGTCACCTATCGTACCAAATCTAGTGAGTTACGTACTTTCCTTTCTTTAAACAAGAACGTATGTTTACTCTCAAATGCGTATGTAGTCATAAAGAATCTTAAAAAAAAAAAAAAAAAAAATGGAAAATAGGGATCAGATGATTTTAAGAATGGAGGTGGTAACGCTTGGCGGGATGCATTTTTTAAATGCAAGAAATGACTACTCATCACTTCGTTAAAACTTGCCTGAAGGATCATGAGTTTCAATAAACACCCTCTTCTCTGTTTATAGCCTCCACCAAATAATCTTATTTCATCTACTTTCGATATGGGACCTTCTTTCTCTTCTAATTGCCTGATTTTACATTTTTACCATGAGCATAACTTAACTCTGATTCTTTTATAAGGAAAGAAAATACTGTTGCATCTTACTCCATATCTCTACTCACACACAAAGTCATGTTGAAAATTAAAATAAAAATGTATGCAATAAAAATCTATACTCATCATAAGTTGTTCATCTTAGATTTTGTTCAATTATAAAAGGCTTTTTAAATTAACTTTGTCCTAAAACGTAGTATAACTTTACCCTAAAACATATCCAATTATTCGATGAACTTGTTAAAGAAAAAAGATTGACAAGTTTACCGCATAATCCACTTTTGCTAGTAAGGGTACAATTAAGCCGAATCGAGTAGACACACAGGTCAAACTCAAGCTAGACTATATTAGGAAACTTGAAGGTCGAGCTCGAGCTCAATTGCTACATTCAAGTTCGGCTTGACTTGATTTTCATTATTAATGATACTATTCAAGATTGGTACTAATCAAATTAATAATTCGAGTTCGAGTTGACGCACTCAACACAGTCATGCTAGACTATGTATTTATTATAAAGTACGGCAAATATGTTGATGTTTATATACATAGGTATTAACATCAAAGTATTTTAATGATCGAGTTCAACTCAAAAGTATACTCAAGTAGTTTGACTCGACATGGACCAAGTTTTTTTCATATATTATTTTGAGTCGATTTTAAGTAGCTCATAAAATGGCATAATTGATAAATATCGAAGTTTGCCTCATTCGACTTGAATTGCTGCTTTGTTTTATATGTTTACAAGTATACACAACTACACAAGATTCTCTCAAGTCTCATTATGTAGCTTTGACACAAATCTGGGCTTCATACTTGCTTTGACCCAATATTTAAGACCATACACAAAGTCCATAATAAAAATGTATTTAATAACACATATATATATATATATATATTGAAAGTTCAAATGAGAATTAAATTTACAACTTGTGAAAGCTACTAATTTATGCATGTATTTATATGTGATTAACTTGTGAAAAATACTAATATTTAAAAACTTAAAGATTTTTAATAGTTATTTTATGCAAGTAACGTTCTTTTGTGATAAACAAAAATAGAAAACTATGCAAAAAGTAAAAATAAAATTATTATTTTTCTTTTATACAATATACTAATTATGTATTGTCTTAAACTTTATATAGAGAAAAGTTCAAACAAGAATGAAATAATCAATCTCAACCGTCCATTTTCATCAAGATAACAAAACTATCACATTTTAAAAAATTGAATATTTCAAAATTGGCTAACCAAAAAATTATACCATAAAAATCAGCATATTTTTTCTTTGATTAGACATTTCAAATGGTATAGAACTTTTTATTCATTTTTTGGTGATTTTTGAAAGTAACTATCACATTTAATAATCCCTAATATCACATGTGATAGTCAACACTATCACATGTGATAGTCATTTCTAAAGCCCGTAAAATATGGAAAAAAAAACTTTGTCGAAAGTATATCATATAAGATGTCTAATTGAAAAAAAAAATATTAGTTTTTGTAGTATAATTTTATAACTTTTTAACTAATTATTTTTAAAATATTTAATTTTAAAAAGCAAAATTCTATCAAATTAAACTCTCATTATTTCTCTTATTTTCATAAAAGTTATACTTATTTAAACCTTCCTCACTCTATATAATTTGATTTGATATACTTATTATGCGAGGGAGAAAAAACTAGATAAGACATAGAGGGAGCAAATAATTCTTATCCTCAACTTCTCTTTCTACATATACCGAGATGACCAATGGCAAGTTGCCACATCAGACACATACGATGCCGACTCACATCGTTTCTTCGCTTCTCATATCTCATCTTCTTTTTTCTTTTCTCTAGTTTATTTATTTATTTGTTTTTTTTCTTAAAAAAGAAAGACAGATTTTTAGAAAAGCTGTCTCTATATCTATATATCTATATGTATATATATATATATCTCCCTTATCCAATTCATCTTACAACACAAAATCCACAAACACAAAATCCATCAAATTATTACATCTTTAATTCATCAACAACAAATGGCATTTTCATCATCACAATTCTTCTTTACTTCCCCCAAATTTACAACCAATCACCAATCATCATTATCACCATCAACTTTCTCCTCACTTAACTTCTCCAAATCACATTCCTCTAAAATCTCCGCCAATTTCGCAACAGCTGAACGCGGAACATCCAATACACGGATTACAACAACTCATACGTCACTCTACGATGTGCTCGGCATTCAAATCGGAGCCGATACGATGGAGATCAAAGCGGCGTACCGGAAATTAGCGAGAGTTTTGCATCCGGATGTCGGAAAGCATGATTCGTCAGCTGATGAGTTTATTAAAGTGCATTCTGCTTACGCTACGTTATCTGATCCAGGAAAACGAACCGATTATGATCAAACTCTGTTCAGAAGACACGTGGCTGTTAGGAGTTCATCTCCGGCCGGTTATACTGGTCGGCGATGGGAAACAGATCAGTGCTGGTAGTTTTAGGGTTGTATAAATTAAACTGTGTACATGTAACATCTATGTATATTGTAGATTAGTTTAGTATTACTATCAGTGTGTTAACAAAAATGAACATATGCAACATGCATTTTCGTTTTTTCATTTCATTAATTTTAGAAACTAAGAACATAGTGTTGTTATATTATTAGATGTGAGAAAAGTTAAAATAGAATGAAACCGTCAATTTTTATTAAGTTAGTAGAATCTCATATGTTTTTTATATTTTTAAAAATTTAATATCTTAAAAATGGTTAGTCAAAAAATTTATAAAAATTAACTTTTTTTCTCTTCGATTAGATATCTCACATGGTATACTTTTGACGAACTTTTTTTATTTTTTTGTGATAACAATTAAATAACACATGTAATAGTCGTTGGTATCACGTGTGATTAACATTTTTAAAAACCCACCAAAATAAATAAAAAATAAAAAGTTTGTCGAAGGTATATCATCTAAGATGTTTAATGAAGAGAAAAAATGTTAATTTTATATTATAGTTCTTATAATTTTTTACTAGTTATTTTTAAATATTTAATTTTAAAGGTTATGATACAAAGTAATGTTTTAAAATGATTCTCTCTTATGGATGTATATATTTTATTGGTGGTATTATTTGGTTGGTAACTAAATTAACTAACCTGCTATTTGACATGGCAAAGGATGGTTGTTTAATTTTAACAGAAGAGATTATTCAGCACATAAATAGATTAATGTATATACCAAAGTTATATTATAATGTATTTGTATTCTAAGTTTCAATTGCTCTGTCTTGTAACTTTGTTTATTGTAATGTTTTTTATATTCAATGAGATGTTATTTTCTTTTTCAATTTTTTTTCGTTTGACTAAATGTGATGTTTTCCTAAAGAAAAATGTGAGACTCACTGTATTAGTCATTGTTGTAGGCAATTTTGATGTTTAAGCAGTCATAGTCAATCGTGTTGACACGACAATATATACATACATATAGATATATAGTATCAGGATTTAAAAAGAATAAAATTTTTAAAAGAAAGGAAAAAATTTATATATTTAAAATTATAATTTAGCAAAAAAACAAGTATGATTCAATAAAAAATAAATGTGATAAAAAAATGCATTATATAATTCAATAAACATTCATCTATGATTCAAAAAACATTATTATTAATAAACACATTTTCTGAATCAAAATGATTAATTTAATTAATCAAATATTTAATTTGTTAAATCAAAGGGTTAAAAAACTCTTATTTTTCCTCTTCATTAATTTTTATTTCTCCCTTAAACATATGTATATATATATAACTCGCACTCATCATTACAATTACCTAATGAGTGTAATATTACAAAACTATATTAGTTTTCCTTATATTTATTTTATCAAAGGGACCACATCGTATATGTTTAACAAGTGGGTGTTGCTTACTTGTTTTTCAAAGAAAAATATAATATCTTTGTTTTACTACTTTGTGAACTCGCGTATTGCACGTATTTTACACAAACAATATGTTTATAGTAAGGTCAATAGCGCGTAGCTCAGTTGGTAATAGGTGGGGTATCTTTGCCACTAAATAAGCAGAAGGTCAAGGGTTCAAGCCCTGCACCCCATAGCCACAACCGCTGAGTGAGTCAGATATGCCCCCACATTATGGATAGGCAGACAATTGTGAGCCGGTTGGTAATGGGTGGGGTATCTTTGCCACCAAATAAGCAGAAGGTCAAAGGTTCAAGCCCTGCACCCCCATAGCCACAACTGCTGAGTGAGTCAGGTATACTCCCCAAATAATGGATAGGCAGCCAGTTGAAATTGCCGGTTATCAACTTTTTGCCACCATATATGTTTATAGTAAGTATTATATATAGTAATTGATCCACATGAATCTATCTATCTTTAACCTCTATTTCAACAAATCGTCTTCTAATATCCCATCAACATATGAAGATCGAGTATACAAATCGATTTCATAACTAAATTATAGAAATTTTACCTCAAGACTGATCGTAAAATCTCACACATCCACAACTTGTGCTATAAACATGTTGGCATTATGCTGTGAAATTTCTCCCCCGTATTGAATGAATTTTGCTATATCAATTCATGCTCTTACACTCTCTGTACAGCACAAAAGTATAAAAATTGGAGTAGTAACCACTTGACAAATCCACTTGGACAGTGGAACAAGAGATTAGTATATCAATTATTGAAGACGACTAAATCCTGCATATCTGAATGTTTTTTTTGTATATATTCATTGAATATTAGTACAATCTTTTATCCACTCAGAAAAGGCCGCAATAAATTCTTAAAATGCTACGTACAGCTAGCGCAAAATATGTTCCAAAATAACCAATTATTCCACATCAATGATATACCATAATTATGATTCACGTTAATAACAAAAAGCAAATTTGTGTTGAGTTTTCATTTTCTATAGAAAAAGACACGTTATTTGGATAAGAAGACTTATGCAAATGATAAAATGGCAAGTGTGACTACTTGCCCCACTATGTTCATAATTTGGTATTACATGTAGATAGATGTGGATGTGGATGTGGATGGGATTATAAGTAGTTTTCAGAGGATAGAGATTTATCAACTTATTTCATTAATTATATTTTGAAATAACTATTAAGTATGAGCAATGGTCATGTTCTCTTATTAACTTTTGTAATGATAATAAACACAGTTGATGTACGTTAATTTAATAAGGTTATTGAAGAGGAGTCAAGTAGCTAGTACGTAGATTACTAAGTTATTAAAAATAAGAATAAGTTATACACAATGAACACACTTGATACATTTTGCAATGTATAGTCATAACATATATCGTAAGGGTCGTAAATAATCACGGATATATTACTACTATACGGGGTCAAAAACAATTACAAGAACATTACAATTAGATCACATGCAATTTGAGAAAAAAAAGACTCGTCTGGTAACAACTTAAACGGGAAAAACATAGTTTAGTTACCCATTCAGTCGTAGCATATGTTGCAATAATGTTGCGCAATTGGCATCTTTAGATGCTTTGCTGCGAAGTCCCCTCAATTTCACAGGAAGTTTTGTTGCGAAGTTATATAATTAAGTACCTGCAAATATAAGTGCCATCTTGTTAAAAATAAAAAATTTAAGGAACCCCCTCCCCAAGCATTTGCCTAAAATGCAATCGAGAGTACAAAAAGTAGTGACATTAAAAAATAGTATTCTGAAAGTAAATTATTGTTGAAAAATTAGAGGAGTCGGAATAGTATTCTGGACAGTAAACTGAACTTTTATTTTTGTTGAGAAATTTAAATAATTTAATAATTTGAAACAAATAACAAAATAAATTAAATAAAAAATTAATTCATTAAAAATAAAAATAAATATTACAAATCCTAAATATATAAATTCATAAAAATAAAATAATACAATCAAGTTTCTCCTGAACCCGATCCCCGATCCCACCAATATTCTCACGAATCCTCTCCTTTTCACTTTCTATTATGACTTTGCCTCGTCTCGTCGTCCCGGACAAGTGGTCCGTGGGCATAACCAAAATTATTAGCTCAACTTCAAAGTCCCTAGTTCAGTAGTAACTTTGCTTGTCAGAACGGGTGCCTTGAAGTGATCGAGTCATTAAACGAAGCTCGAGAAGAAGTGGCGGAACCGGAAGACGTTTTCTGGGATTTTGGTTTAGTTGTTTTTCCTCGTGGACGTTCGAACCGATCATCATCAAAAAGCGTGGAATTCGGGTTACGCTTCGATTCGTCGTTAGCCTCCGGTTCCTCCGACAAATCCAAGTCGTCAGAGTGCACTGTTTCGCAGCGTTTTGGAACGTTCCACCTTCCGACGACAACGAGATTGAGAGTTAACCACTTTTGGTGGTTCTTCAAGAAGTTCCATGCTTGAAAACTATGGTAAGTCTTTAGGCATTCAAGTCTATATTGATCCTCCACCCGAAATTGAAAGTCTTCGGCACTTTCTTCGCTTCTTTGTTGTGATTGAATCCGTTTCCAAACACCTCCTCACTTTTGGCATGTTAGGTTGAGTTTTGACCATTTTGAAGACAACGTGTCTTTGGTCTATCCAATTGGAGGGTTGCGGGCATGGTACTCGTGTTACGAAAATATACCAAAAAAGTTGTTAGATTGCGCATTGCCTCGGTTGGAATCTTCGCAAATGGTAATCCAACTTTGGGCCAATTATAGTTCATCATCCGGTTCCCAAATGTTTCAGTTGTTATAAACCTTTTTTAGCTTAGGTTGTGATGGTCCAAACTCAGGTTGTTTGCCTTTCTTTTTTGAGCTATTTCTAAGAAGGTTGGTGTCGATACCTCGTCTTCAACCGAGTGCACCCCGGGTTATTAGGTGACGAGTTGGTGGGTGTTTTGTAATACTTGTGTTAGGCTCAAAAGAAAAAAAAAATTCGTCTTTACCTATACGCCGTATAAGTCTACCCTATACGCCGTATAGGCCCATTCTGTCCAAAAATTTCATTACCTATCTGCCAGATAGGTGTTTTCTGTCATTTTTCAGCAACTTTTCTCAAAACTTCTAGTCTAACTTCATTTACATAAAGGCATCCAAATTACATAGGTTGTCTTTTTTTAAATTAACTACTTTCCATCACAAAACGACCATTTCAACATCAAGTCAATTTCGACCCGTTTTGACACTTGACTCATTTAACATATATATCAAAAGTTTGGGCATCTAATTCAAGTTGATAACCAAGTTTAAGACAATTAAGCTAGCTTCACCTATTGTGAGAATCTAATCCACGCCTACAATAAGTTGTCCCTTTTCCACGATCATCCTTTTTACCTGACGCATTTGATCCTACAAAATATAATCAACTAAAGAGGTAAGCTTTCACTTAGTGAGTAATTAAGTAACTAAATAGAATTAACAACTAGATAAACAATTATAATGGCAACTGGACCTCATCTTGTACAATTGAATTAGCATCATCCTTACCCACAAATAATACAACTAACAGATAACTATCAACTTAAGCTCCAATACCATATTTAGCATTCAATCATCACAACAAATCAATAAATTATCAACTAAAGCAACATGACATTGAAAACATATAACTACTAAATTTGGTCCATGACCACTTCCTCCTCTCCACGGATCCGGGATCAACATCATCATAATACAACAACTGAATTCATCATATAGCTAAATCTTCTCCACATTTCACAATCATCTTGTGGTGTGTAACAATCCATAATTTAACAATCAATGACGCAATTTCATAGAATAGATAATTGCTTGTTAATAATTGACTATAACATATATTTATTAACTTCAAGAAATAATTAAATTAACCATCCATTGATACATGAATCCTCTTACACGGATGTAATTCGGATTCATAGGGTCAATTTTACCCATTTAGCTCCTAATTACTCCCTAGAGGTCTTGAACTCGTTGTAGTGACAAAGTGAATGTCCACTTCTTTATCACATATTAATTGTTACATAACATTTACAACACATAATTAGAATATAACCATTATCTCATCTTATTCTTACCAATTAGTTCTCTACCCATAACACACTTTGCCCATTATGACTTTTTAAAAATTTAGCAAAGTTCTATAGATTTATATTTCTAATTCATCATATTAAGAGATTATTCTTACTATATCCCTTATCAACATTCATAAACATCAAAACAACAAATTCAATTAGCAATTAATGGATTATTTACTCTTTAATAAAATCTACATATCAATTTTGTAAGGTCGCTAGATCTTGGTTCGATAACGGATTATCTTTAAGTATTGAGGTGCGGAATCCCTCAATACGTTAGGTTTAAGCTTATATAACTTTATTATCAATTAAAGGGCTTCGTTTTGATTATTAACTAAGTTAATCACTCAAAACCGAGCCTTTAATACTATAATAAATATATCTACACGAAAAACGAGGAGAATAATTAAGTATTTGGTGTGTGTAATAATGGCACAGATTTCTAGATATGTAATTAATGAGCAGCAATAAATATTTATATCTGTTTCAACTCGCAGCCCATGGGCTTTGGAGTTGACTCAACTCGCAGCCCATGGGCCTGCGAGTCCAGATGGCATTGCGAGCCCAGTTCTCAACTCGTAGGTGAGACCTGCGAGTCCAGATGGCATTGCGAGCCCAGTTCTCAACTCGCAGGTGAGACCTGCGAGTCCAGATGGTCTGCGAACTGAGATCTCAGCTCGCAAGTCTTGTTGACCTGCGAGTTGACTTCTCAATTCGCGATTTCGACTTTAACTTGAAATCGATACTTGTACAATAATATTTAACAAATAATAATAACAAGTTAATATCATATATTTACAAGTCTAAACCAATTATACAAGTTTGACAATAAATACAGTAATCCTATTACAAGCTAGATCTGTTGTCACAATAACATGTCCCAACAAATTTGGGTTATTCAAGCTTCAACAAAGAAATCATCCATTTTTCGAGTTAACATTAACACCCACGAATTTTAACCTTCCTTAACATTAGGAAATCACAAATATAACTAATTTTATCAATTATACTCAATTATACACCTAATTCTCCCTTATCTAAATTTCTAGGTCAAATGAAGCAAGAACATATACCTTAGATGATAGATGAAAGTAGATGCAGCTTAATTCATCTTCCTTAAACTTAATTTGATGCTAAAATGCTCTAATCTTCCTTCTTCTTCTTGATTTTAGTTGGTACAGGAGGTATTTGTGTGTGAAGGGGGTGTGTTTGGTACGGTTTTGTGTAGAAGGGAGTTGAAGTTTTAGTGCTCTATAATAAGTATGTAAATTAAATTGATATTTACACTCCTAATCCTCTAGTCTCATTTTCTCAAAAATATAATTACCTTTCATTAATTGATTCTAATAAGTATATAATTCACAAATTAATAAAGTATGACTTACAATGTATATAAACTATTATCGATAATTTTGGGATGTTACAACTTGCCACATTAGGAAAATATTATATTAATCGTGGGACAGGTTTAGTGTTTGATAATATGGTGTTTGTTGGTATTGTGTTTGAGGATGGTATGTTGTACAAAAATCAGGCAAGTCGACTCATGGGTTTAAAGATGTTGGTTGTTGTGGAAACGGGTTCCATGTTGAGTATAGGTTGTACGAAATTATAGTGAACTATAGAGTTTTTAAGTTTTTGAAGTGTGTTTGATGATGAGAATGAGTGTTTTGATGTGTTTAAAATTGTATTTGAAGTGTGTTATTTGTAGATTAAAAATAAGATTTTAAATAAATAAATAAATAAATGGTTATCTAGGTAGCTGTTGAAATCTTTTAATTTTCTTTTTCATTATAAACAGTAATATAACCGGTGAAAAAAAAAAGGTCTACCGACGGACGCCGTTCTGGAACGCAGTGTTCTCAAATGAAAACGGCACCAAAAAGCCCCTCACTCTGAAAGCACTCATGTATGTTTTTTGGAAAACTATGTGTATGTGCAATAAAAAATTTTACAAGTAGCTGCACAGAAGTTATCACATAAATTAAAGTTGCAAGACATAAAAATTTAGTTTCTTGTAGACAAAATGCACATCAAATAAGCATCGATTGTCATGTAACATGGATATTCTTTCTTGATTGGGTGTTGAGCACAAACAAAATGATTAATAATATCAACAAAAAAAAAGCCCTTATCTTAAAAGTTGATTATGAAAAGGCTTTCAATAGTTTTTTCTAAATTAGAAAATAAAAAAGCTTTCAATGATGTTAGTTGGAAGTTTATTCACTGTATAATATTGCAAATGGGTTTTGATGATAAATGGGGCAAGTGTTATATCCTTGTTAAAGGCTCACCTACTCTCAAGTTTCATATAGAACAAGGGTCTAAACAAGGCGATCTTTTATCTCCCTTTCATATGAAAGTCTCAATGTTTTAATCGAGATTTATTTGAAAAATAGTGGTGGAGATTTTGGATAGAACATGATAGGTTCGAGTGATTAAAAGTATATATGGCAATGATGGTGGGTTAAAAGAGGGTGACATAGGTAGTAAAGGGGTTGGGTGAATTTGAGAAAACATCATACAGTTGGGTAGGGATTTTGAAAAGATTGGTATTTTGTTCACATCTTCATTTGGATAAAGGGCTAAGGATGCGAATAATACACTATTTCGAATTGACAAATGGGCGGGGAACATGAGTTTGACCAAAAAGTTTCCTAGGTTATCTAAATTGAAGAACCAAAAGAAAGAAAATGTTTGTAAGAGAAGAAGATGGTGCGAGGGAAGATGGGAATGAGGATGAGATTTGTTAAGAGACTTGAGAGGTATGAGTTTAAGTGACCTCCGTGGATTGACGGATATGATTCAAAATGTTGATTCAAATGTGCTTCAAGAGGACAAATGGTGTCAGATTTTGGATTAGCAAGGAGTTCTCTCAGTTATGAGGACTTAGAGCTTCCACAATGCTACAGTGTGTCAGGGTGCAATAGAAATAATAAATACATGTGGCAAATGTTTAACCTATTGTAGGAGTGTCATGTCAACCTACGAGTAATAAGTGTGGGTCTCTGCACAAATGAGCTTTGGATGGCGAAAAGAACAAATTGTGACCCCCCATATCCCCCACTTGGAATTAACTAAAAGGAAAAATGACTAAAAAATATATAAAATAATAAAGATGTAATAGTTCAATGAGATTTGTAAAGTTTAATGGATTGTGAGTGTATCGTATAAAATTGTAAGATGTTGATGTGACAGTGATTTGGCAGTCCATTGAACTCTCAAAAATTTAATGCATTGTGAATGCTCTTAGGAAATCAGTGGATGACAAAGTTTTAGGTACTCAGCACATTTCAAAAGACAAAGTGGAATGAAGCTATTCCAAAATAAGTGTCTATCTTTATTTAGCTTCTACAACAACGAAGACTTTCAGTTATTTCATGGTTTGATCATCTAGGTATAAACCTGCAGATCACTTAATAAGAAATTTTTTGACTTTGTGAGGTCATTCAAGTTCTCTCGCATTATTAGATCTGTCATAGAGCAAAAGATGTAAGAAACAATTTCATTTATCAACCCTCAACATTCAAGTTCATTAAAACTCAAAGTATAGTCTCTTATTGCCTAATTTCGCAAGAACACATTAACTCAAAGCAGTTTTTCCCATCCATCTTCTCGTGTAGTCCACAACTCCACGGTAGATGCTCTAAATATTCCTTTCGCTCTTCACAAGTATATCAGCACCTTTATTAACTTCTATGCTCACATTAATTAACTTAATTCAGTTTAGCTTTCTCTGATTGAACTAACCTTTCTGCAAATGTCTGTACCATGTTGTACTTTCAACCTCATTCAAAATCTCAACAGCTTCTTTCGAGTCAGACTACACCCACAACTGCCCAATTCAAAATCTTGATTTTACGTGCGTACGCAACACCTACACACATACGTACACATGTGTGTCGTGATTCTGTTAACCGAAAATACTAATGATATATACAACCAACAACCTCATATAGGGGTGTTTATGGATGGTTAACCACAAATTCAGTTAACCGAAATATCAATTCAACATATTTTCATGAACCTAAAACGAAAACCAAAAATCTCAGCTAACTGGTAATCGGTTAGACAATTTATTCAGTTATTTGGTTTAATAATCATTTAAAATTAAATTAATATTAATAATAACACATAGGTACAGATAACTATTTATCATATTTTGAACTCTTTGACCCAAAAACAGCTAAAACCAGGTATAGTATGTGAAGTAAATGACAAAATCTAATGGAAGACAAACTATCATGCATTAACTTAACCCCAACAGACACAAAATTCCTGCTAAGCTTTATGTATTACATTTTCCAGGCCGAGGGCAAAAACAGTGTATCAATATCTCGTCTCCCGACACTAAAAAGTTCATCCAAATCTAATGTGAGTCAATTGTTTAAAAACAGAAATTACTACAAAAAACCTATAACTCGTCTTTAATATCCGTCTCTTCTTCTGTGGGTGTGGAAACAGTTTCCTCGTTCGGGCTGCTCTCAACCTCGGGAACTTCTTCTACTTCCTCTTCCTCCTCAACTGATGCATCTGGACTTATACTTAGACTTGTCTTCACAGAATCGTATATACGTGATGCAAAGTCCTTGGGGTCACTTAGCATAAATCCACTCTCCATCAGTGCCGTTTGGTACATGAGTTGAGCAGTTGTCTTTACACTAGCATCCTGAAATATTGATTGTAATTTATTAAAACCATATACACTTGGGATTCTATGAGTATATGAAATAAAAAGCAGATGATGTATGTATCTACTACCTCTGGGTCCTTCACAACTCTCTCACGAAGCTCCTTAATGATTGGATGTCTTGCGTTGATTTCAAGCACTCTTTTGCCACGCATGTATGCTTGCTTGCTGGCATCAGATAGAGTTTGAGATTGCATGATTCGTTCCATATTAGCACTCCATCCGTACTTGGAGGTCACGACTACACAAGGGGTGTCAGCCAAACGGTTACTGATCTTCACATCATCAACATTTTCGCTGACAAGGGTATCCTTCCACCACTTGGTCAACTCTTTGAATGATTCTTTAACTTCTTTGTCTTTTGAATCCTTGCCTAGTTTCAAACCCTCCTTTGAAACATTTTGGAATTTCTTGTCTTCAAAATCCATCAAGTATTGCATCAGGTATTCATCCACAGGATCTGTGAAAAGAATCACCTGCAAAAGCATGGACAGTTTTATTTAAATTATTGCAATTGCACAATTAAAACTGAGATAATTATCTTCAAAATTGGAATAAACAAAAGATACCTCAAAGTTTTTCTTTTTTAGCCTCTCGAGGAATGGTGATTTCTCAAGTTGTTCCTTGCTGCTGCCTGTGATGTAGAAGATATCCTTCTGTCCGGATTTCATTCTTGAGATGTACTGCTCAAGTGATGTTAGTTTGCCATCTGACTTCGTGCTGCAACATTAATAAATAAAGTTAAGAAATCGGTCCATCATATCATGCAAGTATATATATAATAACCACTAATGAAAAAGAAATCTGCAAAATTCATACGTCTCAAATCTGAGAAGTTTGGCCAAACGGTTCCTATTTGCCGCATCCTCAATGATACCGAGTTTAACCGACTTTCCAAATTCATTCCAGAACTTGGTATATTGGCCTCTCTTCTCATCATTCTCCTTTGTTTCTTCCACCTCTGCAACAAAAAGTAGTTTACATATCAAACTCATAAGATATAGCATATGGGGATAAGCATACATGAGCAGAACATTGAGGTTTAACTACCTTTCTTGTCTTTGTCATGAGATTCATCAGGGTCCTCTTCAGCAAGTTTACGGATCATGTCAAGGGCCTTCCTGATAAGTTTCTTCTTGATTGTTTTCAAGCTGCTGTGTTGTTGAAGCATTTCTCGAGATACATTAAGTGGTAATGTGTCAGAATCAACAAGACCCTGATCAAACAAAAGATAACAGTTACCAACCATATCTAAAAAAACAAATCTGAGTATTATAGGTTAGATAGCTAAATACATTACCAGCAAGAAACTTAGATATTTAGGCAAAAGCTCGTCAAATTCATCTGAGATGAATACTCTTCTAACATAAAGCTTCAAGTTAGATTTGTTGGCATTGTAGTAACTCTCATACAGGTCAGTAGGAGCCTTGGGAGGCACAAACATAACAGCCTTGAACTCAACATCACCCTCCGCGTTAAAGTGACTCCACGCCATTGGCTTCTCATCACCAAAATCCTGTCAGATGAACAGAAGATGTACCATTAGAACTACTTGTGGCAAAATCACCTATTTATTAAGTGGGTTGATTTGTGTTATGTAATATCTCTAGCAGGTAAAGCTAGCTAAAAAGAACACAGGCCCAACAGGTTGGAAGTCGATGAAAGTAATTTTTAAAAACATAAACCCTCCTAAATACTTCTATTCAAAACAATTTAGTTTATTATTGATATAATATAACTTTTGTAACCATATTTGGCAAAACTAATTATTTATCAATAAAAAGTTAACATAAAGGGTTTCAGGTCAACCCATCCTGAACCATTTCGTCATTTAGACCCATATGGTTACAACAAACAAGATACAACATCAAGAGAAATAAAATATGAGGTAGAAATTATGGGGATTTACCTTAGCGAGAGAGTGGTAAAATTTTGTGTACTCTTCCTCGGTCACCTCCTTTGGACTTCTTAACCAGATAGCTTTAACATCATTTAAACGTTCCCATTCGTATGTCGTTTCTTTGATGGTTTTGGTCTTTGATTTTTGTTCATCTTCCTCTTTGTCAGAATCTTCCTCTTCTTTCTCTTCACCCTCATCGGTAGACTCAGCTGCTCAAATCATTAAACAAAGAATTTTAGAATATGGTACATGAATGCAGTACAAACAAAGCAGATATCATAAGTTGAATGAGACATACGTTTTTCTTCATCATCGCTGGAGTCATCTTCTTCCGCAGGCACCTCAACATCTACTTCTTTAGTAGCCCAGAGGTATATCGGGAAGTTAATGAACTCGGAATACTTCTTCACCAAATCCTGTAAAAATGTACAGAAAAAAGCAGCCCTTTTAAGTCACAGAATGCTTGTCATGCTTGATGTCTTAATCAAAACGTGCACTACAATAACTAGTAATACACATGACACTGGCAATGTAGAGGATCAATAATATTTGAAAACTTTGGTAAGAAAAGACATGAATTAATTCTACAATCCACACATCAATGGATTACCTTCAATTTTGACTCTTCTAGGTATTCCCCAGCTTCCTCTCTAAGGTGCAATCTGATTTCAGTACCACGGCCAAGCGGCTCATTGTATGTATCTTCAGAAATTGCAAATGCACCATCAGCCTTCGACTCCCACACGTATCTAAAATGTCAGAGCAATTTAATTAGTAAAGGAAGTTGGCCTACTTCTTAAATACTGGAAACATAATGGCACAAAACCCAGAAGACATACTGAATATCATCATTGTGTTTGCTGATCACTTCCACGTAGTCAGCAACAAGATATACAGAATAAAATCCAACACCAAATTGACCAATAAGGTTCAGATCTCCTCCTGTCTGCATTTTCTCCACAAAAGCTGCATACAAGATAAAAGGACAATAACAGTATTAAACACTTTAGCTAGCACCAAGTATTAACTCCTCTGTCAAATTTAAGCTGCTCAAACACAATACCTGAAGTTCCAGACTTGGCAATTGTTCCCAAGTTCTTGATAAGATCCTCCTTTGTCATACCAACACCTCTATCACGAATGGAAAGAATCTTGTTTTCTTTGTCTAACTTAATCTACAAAAAAAAGAGTTAGTTAAGTCACATTGCAGAACTGCAAGATAGCACTTCAATAAAAAGAATATTATAAAAAATACAAACCTGGATCTCAAGCTTGGTATCATCACCTTCACCCAAAACCTCCTTATCAGTAAGAGAAAGAAATCTAATTTTGTCCAACGCCTGAAATAAGTGTTTTACAAAGTAAGAAGAGTTGAATGTAAAATCACACTATGATATGCTCCAAATTAGGCTCCACAACATCAAAACTTACATCAGATGCATTGGAGATTAATTCCCTCAAGAAAATGTCCTTGTTGCTGTAAAGAGAGTTGATAATGATGTCCATAAGCCGAGATACTTCAGCCTGAAACTCAAACTTCTCCGCATTGCTGCGCAAGCTCTTCCTCGACATCGATTCAGCCTCCCTGAACCATGAAAATGAGACCTCTTAGAATAACTAATAGTAACAAAACTAGTCAAGACGACAAACTCAAGCTAAATTCAAATTTGTCAGTTATCTTTAAAGTCAATAGTAGGGTACCAAACACTACATGTATGAATTAGGTACATACTGAAATACGCAAAAACATTCCAAAAACAAACCTCTTGGCAACATCTGAATCAGTTGACAAACCATGTGGAACAGCACCAAGCTTATCTTCAATCTTGGGAGGATCCACCAACTCATCCGAATCTGACTCTGCGCTCGCGTGTAACTTCCTACCTATAATAAACAATCATATTTTTGTTTTTAAACCACAACAAGAGAAATACTTGCAGATACAAAAAAACGAAGTCAAACTAATCATTTAGAGCAAATGCATGACAATAGTAACTCTGTTTCAGCTAAACTTGATTTTTCTCTTATTCGACGCTTAACAGCAGCATAATTTCCACTATCCCTCATATAACTATTATGATAAAACCTCCAAAGTAACATAATTTTTTTTTACTGGATAAAAAACAAAATTCTCAACTAGACTAAACTAAATCACACGCATTGATCCACTTGCAATTTTCAGGTTAGAGATCAACATATTTGAATTAGGATCTATTAGCAGACACATGATCAAATAAACTAAACATAATTTAAAATAGTCAACAAGTCAAAGTAGAGACTAACTCTTAACTAAAAAACTTTTAATTTCTCAATAAACACATATAAATCTAACAGATACAAATTCAGATAAGAAATGACATATAAGCTATACATTATAACTACTATACAAAATCTTACTGACTTAAAAACCCTAAAAAAAGTTTAAAACGCACCTTGATCTGGAAGAAGAAATAACAGACATAACAGAAATAATACGGACGGAAGAGTCCACTTCCTCATTGCGATCGATCTATAGATACACAGTTTATGAATCTAATGTTTTTGTGTGTTTTATGTGAGATTTAGTTATGGAGTTTTATATATACTTAGAGTGTAGAGTGTGAGAGGGGAAAGAAGGCCACGAGAATGAAGGGTTGGATGAAGGTTGGTGGTACTGACGTGGAAGATCTAACGATTGGTTTCATAAGGTAGTGTCACGTGGCAGTGTGCTATTGGTTGGTGGTGCCTCATGCGACGTGGAAAGAAAGGGGTTTCGTTTCTGGAAGGCTCTAATCATATACGGAAGACCTGAACGACTTGTGATTTGAGTGGGTTTTGGACGTCAATGGTTCATTGGTTGGAAAATTGCATTAGGAAAGGGTAAAGTTCAATATATTAATATTCTTTACTTAACATTTATATGACACAATTTTTAATGTAGTATTATAATTTTTAATGGGGTATTTTCTTTATTAAACTAGTATATTTAGTAATACTTTTATAAAATTATTGACGAGCATAAACTGAACTGGTAATCGAATTAATTGAAATAGCTAGAAAATCTAAATTAGAAAAATCAAACCAAGAGAATAACTGTCTGTTTGATTATTCATTTAGAAACACTTAAAATATTCGATTCGATTTTAATCTCTATACTTAGAGTAGTCAAAATAACCTAACCGAATCAAAAATCTTATATCTTATAATATATATATATATATATATTGGTAGTTTTAACTATTGATTTCATTTAAACTAACGATCATTAAAAAAAATTTCAATCGGTTACTATTAATAAAAACTTACGCTTCGCTATAAAATAGTGATAATATTATGTTAAAATGATATTATTTGTTTGTTTAATGAAGCTTAATTGTTGGTATTTAAGTTAAAAAAATTAGATAATATAAGAAGATAAAAGTTTATTCAAGTATGTATTTTTTTGAAAGTATGAGAGTATGTTTGTTAGCCATTGGATTTAGTTAATCAATGGTCAAAATTAATACATTAAAATTTTTAAATCACAATTAGTTTTATAACTTAAAATGGGCGGAGGGGTAGTTTGGTAATTTTACCTTTTAATTTTTTCCATCAGGGTTTTCAAAACATAAACAAACCCACGGACTTTTTATGCTTGCTCTACTCGCAAACACAAAAAACCCTAACCATAAACCTTCACAAATCATTCACAGATCGTCCATCGTTGTTGTATATCATCGTTTTCATTCATCAAAAGTGTGTGATTCTTCACTATCTCGGTGGATTTTTACATCTTTGTTGTTGTAAAACCCTAAATCTCAAAACATAAATTGTCACACAATCAGCTTAGATTCTTCAAAGCAAATGGATATTCATGAAGAAATCACGTTAACAAAATCTTCAAAGTCTCCTATTAAGGCCATTCCACTTAAATCCGTTCCAATCGATAACTTTTTTGAAGTTTTTCTATTATTTATATACTAGTAATGTAATCAATGTTTTAGATCCGTTTTTGTTGTTTTTTTTCTTCTAGGGTTTGTTTTTTCTCATTTAGGCTTGAGTAGTTAATATAGGTTTGATCTACATTTAGTTTTGAGAATAATTTTGGGTTGAAAGTATATGCACACTAGGTGTTTGTGAAAATGCTTGTGAGAAGTTTGTATAATTAAAAAGAAAAAAAAAGATGTTGAAACGAATTGATATAGGTGTGTTGGTTTGTTGTTTGGGTCATGTTAGAGGTGCAATGTGTTGATTTGTTGCGTTTGTAATTTGGTGGGTTGTTGGGTAATCGGTAGGCTGTTTTGTTTATGTTCTTAGGATGCAATTTGGTTATTTTGGTTGGGTCATTAGATGTATGAGTATTTACTGCCGATTATTGTTTGCGTAATTGTTGGTCAAGTTCAGTCCAGAGTTGAAGCGATCTACCTATGTCATCTGTTTTTGTTTTAGCAGCCTATATGCAGTTGTTTTGTTTCATGCTTGTAGATATTGTGTGCTTGTTGCATATTTTATGGATTTTATCGAGCATATAAGTCTAGTTATAATTCGGGTTGTTCAATTTCATGTGTTTGATGCATTAGGCTTGGTTGTGTACTAGGTAAGGTGTTATAAACTATTACTAGTATGATACTCGTGAGAAGTACAATAATATGATTTTTATCTTGTCAACACTATGGCAGCATTACGACATAATCGATTTTCATTTCTTCAGAGTCAGGAGATTTTGTATCATACTTGAAGCAGAGGGAGTGTGTAGGAGTGATAAAGATTCCAGCTACAAAGACCATTTGGGGCAAGACTTTTGTTCATCATCCCCTATTCCAAAGAAACTTGTTTCTTTTCTCTCTGTTGCTCCTAATGTTGTAACTGCTTAATTGGTCTTGTTTTACCTAAAGAAACAAATTTTGAATCGGTAAAGATTACATATGAACCCCTTTTGCAATGAGAGAATGGAAGTTCCAGGTTATTCTACAAGGCGAATTCTCGGATATGAAGATTGTATTTTTGCACAAAATGGTTGTTGTGTGGATGTTAGTATGTTGTACATGAGAAAATGGTTGTTGTGAGAAAGGTGGAGATTGTTAGGTGTAAGTGGATGTTAAATATAGGTAGTTAAAGTTTAGTTTTCAGAGTCTTTTTTTGTTCATTAAGAAGATTTGTAAGTTCTGAATATGTTGTTATTTTCTACTTCCTGTTGTACTTCAATATGATAAACATCTGATGTAGACAAAAAAAATAATACTATGAAGATTATTGAAATATGAGCGGTTAGATGGTATATAACAAAATTGACGCATGTGGGTATACGAATGTTAGCGAAAGTTGATTATGTGAGATAATTGCTAGCAACACGTATGTTAGTTGCTAGCAACACATGTGTTACATGCTAATATATGTGTTGTGTTTTTAGTGCATGCTAACACATGTGTTGTGTTCTTGCTAGTAACACATGTGTTAGTGGCTACTAACACATGTGTCATCATAAAACACGTGTGTAAATGGCTGGCTACTAACAGATGTGTTACTGGATACTAACACATGTGTTATCATTAAACAGATGTGTTAGTATCCTGTAACACATGTATTATCATTAGACACATGTGTTAATACATGTGTTATCATATAATACACGTGTTGTTAGTGTTGTTAACATATAATATATGTGTTATCATATAACACATGTGTTGTGTTGTGTTGTGTTTTAGAGCATGCTTTCTTAACACATGTGTTGTATTGTGTTTTTAGCGCATACTTTCTTAACATATGTGTTGTGCTGTTAACATATAATCCATGTGTTTTCATATAACACAAGTGTTAACATATAATGCTTGTGTTATCATATAACACATGTGTTGTGTTGTGTTTTTAGAGCATGTTTTCTTGACACATGTGTTGTATTGTGTTTTTAGCGCATACTTTCTTAACATATGTGTTGTGCTGTTAACATATAATCCACGTGTTTTCATATAACACAAGTGTTAACATATAATGCTTGTGTTATCATATAACACATGTGCTACTGAATACTAGCACATGTGTTACTGGATTTTAACACGTGTTACTGGCACATGTGTTAACATCAATGTATTTAAATTAAATTCTTCTCATTTTCCTTTATAGACACCACCTCTAACAATTTTGCAAATACAACAAGTATAAAACCAGAAAAGTTTACAAGACATGTGTTGGTCCCGGTTTGTCAAATATAAGCATTAACTACTAACAACAAATGTAAATAGATAACAAATTCAAGTTTAAAGTTTTATTTTATTGATATGAATCAATTGAATACTTTACAAAGTTTACTTGCGGAAATAGACGAGTGTGACAACCCTAAAAATTAGGTATTTTTCGAACATTTTAATTACGTGCATTTAGGTTAATTCCCGATTAATTATGTGAAATTCGTTTTTATTAAATTAAGTCTAGCACAAAATCTATATTTGCATATGAAATGCGATTAAATTAAATGCAAGAAGCATTCATGAATTATGTGAATTAACCGAGACTATCGGTAGAAATCAAATTACACGAACGTTGGTAATCCATTTATGAAAATAACGTAAAACTATTCAATTTAATAGTCGTTATTATTGTTATGATAAATATGCTAAGAAATAAGCATATCAATTTTTAAAAATCAATAAACGTTCACGTGAAATGGAAAACGTGCAACGAATGAGATAAAATGCGAATTTAATCGAATAACCAATCAATTTACTCCCAATTATTATCGTGATCAAGAAATATAAGTTAACTTATTATTATTAAGCTAAGTATAGCAATGACACGTCAAGAAATCAAATTAATGATTATACCAATTCAATTGTCACGAAAACGTAGAGAATCCCGAGTAACGATTAATCAAATCATCGGTAAGTCACCCGAATATTATTTCGATCAACTTGTGACATCCTAATAACCCTAATCTATGCTAATCAACCTTAATCTACCCTAATTAAACCTAATTAACCCTAATCCTACGTTTAACGACTAAACTAATCGAGATTAGTGGTTAATGATCAAAATATCTAGCTTTAATTGTGTTTAGCCATTAAAGGGGGCCCCCCCTTCCTCCTCCCTCATGGAAATCAGCCAAGAAAGGGGCCCTAGGGACCCTTTGATCTCTTCTCCTTAATCCCTAAAACATGGAAATGGCTAGCCATCCTTCTCCCTCCCTTACCCCTTTGTTTCCCCTCATTTGCAACACATTACTCCATCAAAACACACACAAACCCCAAGCTTTTCTCTCCTCCTTGCTGCCCTCCTAAACCCACGGATTTCAGCAGCAGCAGCAGCCCCTAAACACCTTCATTCTTCACTCAAACAACTCACTAAATCAACCCTTTAATCTTCAAACTTGCATCCTCCTTGTAACTCCTTTGATTCACCATGAAACAAACCAAAAACCTAAGGGTTGGAAGCTAGGAACTCCCTCACAACAAGATCAACCACTAATTTGCTCTCCTTTGCTTTCTTAGTGCATTGTAAGGGTGTTTCTACTTTAAACTCTTTATACTTCTTATTAAAATGATTATATGATGGTTAGAATATGTTTAGATGTTCACTCTTGCTAGAATCTAACTTAAAAAGTCGTATTTGTATGTTATATAACAAAGTTATGCTAAAAAGAACCAAAACAAACACTTAAACAACAAACTGAAAAACGGCAGAAACTTTTGTAAACTGTGGAGCTTCATAACTCAGTCGAATCTTAATGACATTTCGTATTTCTTGAGTCAAAAATTAAGTTCAAGAAGTTATCTTTTAAACCCCACCAGTTTCATAATTTTTAGACAAGTATTGGTACCTCAAAACGAATTTCTAAGAAAATGTATACAATCTGTTCTTTTGTGACAGAAAAAGACCTAACTTTGGAAGGTCATAACTCTCAAACCATAGATCTAAATGAGTTGATTCTTTTTCCTACAGGTCACAAATCTTGTTATCTTTAAAAGTAGTATAATCACATTTCGTGAAAGTATGTATAACTCAGTAAACACACGGATCTATGACCAACTGTCAAGAAAAGGTACTGTTGGACCTTTGTGTAGTATTAAATATATTTGGACCCCTTAAACATGACCAAAAATTATGAACCTTATATTTCTGGAAATCTAAGACACAGTGGAACATGTAGTAAAAATTTCATAAAATTATAAGCTTGTTTGACTAGTCAAAACCGTGACCAAAGATGAGTTAAATTTTGGACATAAACTGTTAGAAATGGACAAATGAAACTAAAAAGGACAAAAATGATAAAAATCATATATTAAGGACTTTTGATATAAAAAAGTAGTATCATTCATGTATTTAGGTATAAAATAAGTATTAGAACAAATTAGAACAAGATCAAGATTATTAAATTTTAATTTCACCAAAGTTAAGTGTTAAATATGAGATAAATGAGACTAGGGGGACTAAATTGCAAAAACCGCAAAAATTGAGGACTTATGTGTAAAATCAGTAGGTTTAAAGGTGTTGTAGATAAATTATGAATTAAAATGTTAAAACCAAGACTTAGATGTTAAATGTGGAGTTAAAACCGCAACCGTGAGTTAAAAACGTTAAAATATGAAATTTAGGAAACTAAAACCATAAAACTTCTAAGCTATTAGTTTAAACTATGAAGTCATTAAAATAAAATGTAATTAAGTATAATCAATGATTTAAAATATAAGAAACAAGATTTGTACGACTAAAACCCGATAAACCCGAAAGTTAATCTTAAAAACGGATTTTAAACGACTTAGATAATATTATATCGATAAAAGTGTAAAATTGATTTATAAAACTGATAACGACATTAATATATATGTGTACATATATGAGTATATATATATATATTTTTGGTAAAAGTATTGTAACGACAAATAAGCATATATATATATATGGGTGCCTATGAGTATGTATATATATAACGTCAAAGTATTTCAATGATATTGATAATATATATATATATACCTATATGTGTATGATTATATATATATATATATTGAATAAATAACTTAATGATAATTATATGAACGTAAGGTTCCCAAAATTAAAGACGAATCCCGAACCTTGAACCAAATGTAATAACAATATATATATAGATATGTGGATATATATATATAAGAAATCACAGTTCACGTTTAATTATATAATGTGTATAACAGGTATTATAACGTTTGACTTAAATGAGATTTTATGATTTTTTTTAAAACTAAAAGGGATCACAACGTGTCGTTTTCTTTTAAAATAAAGTTACATGATATTCAAGCCCGTCGATGGAAAAATTTATAAACCTAGTTGAGTGAACAACTGACATAGACTGACTATTGAGTCGTCTACATGTATTAATTTAAACTCTTGCTTTTAGGGCGCTAAGAGACTTGTTTGGACAATTATATAAAATTGTTTTTGCTAGCACGCTCGAACTCTGGTGAGTTCACAACCCCATTTTCACTGTTTTACTGCTTTCAAATTAGGGTGAAAAACATATAACTGATTGTATGCGATTATTAAAACCTGACATTGTATCCTTGTGAAGGACTAAGTTGATAAGTTGTCGTGCCGAAGTCCTAGCATGCAATACTATGACCATTAGTTAGATGACGCTAACCACTGAGTATACAGATAGTACTATTGGGTTTGACAAGCCCATCCCACGTATGTTTAGTTAGTCGCGCTAACTAGCGACCTTGTTCGCATGTTTTGGGGACGAAGTATACTTAACATGTCCATGGCAAACGATTCATTTGTGTTGTGGTTTGGTTATAGGGTTAGTTTGGCATATTAACTCATAGGACTTGCAAACCTAATGGGGGATTATAGTCAGAGATTTTTATTTAATAATAATCGTACTGAAGCATCTGATGCCACCTTTTAAACTATTGATGAAATATTTACAAAAATGATGGTTTATGATTGAGTCACTAAACCTATGAATTCACTCAACAATTATGTTGACGTTTTAAATATGTTTTTCAGGGAATTAGCATTGCCGTAAGCTGCATGAATGTTGGGACCGCCCTACCACGATGATTAGGATGTCACTTTTGAAAACTTTGAGATTTCTTTATAATATGGAACTTATGTAGTTTCATTATGAAATCTCTCTTGAACTTATCTTTTGTTTTTGAACAATGTGTTTGATAACATTGACTACTTTAACGGCCCGATAAGCCGTGATATTTTGTAAAACTTTAATGGCATCTTAATATATATAGTTCTGCGATAATCACATGCTCTCGATATGTATTGTTATTCGATCACACCTCACGCCCCGAAAGCTTCCGCAATGATTATTATAAGTGTCAAATTTGGGGGTGTGACAACGAGACAGACAAGTCTAAGTAAACCAACTTGTGACAAATTTGACCTCAATAGATCATCAGCGAATAGCTCGCTAATGATTCTCAGTGATCAACACTTAATAGATAAGTGAGGGCACTTGGATCGCTGGTAAACGGGGACGTGCTTAAATCACAGGTTGATCGCGAATACAAAATTCTGGACATTTAATATGGTTGTTAAGTGTGGTATTTATAGTCTCACACAATGAGATATAAATCCTACACGTGTTACTAGCTGGTAACACATGTCTTACTAGCCGGTAACACAGGTGTTACAGTGAGTATACTACCAAGTAAGAGATGTGACACTAGCAAGTAACATATATGTCACTAGTGACTATACTACATACAAGTAACACATGATGGGGCCACATGTGTTACTAGTGAGTATACTATCCAGTAATATATGTGACACAAGCAAGTAACACATATGTTACCGTAAGTAACACATGTTATACTATCCAGTAACACATGTGTTACCAGCTAGTAACACATATGTTTGTAACCAGTAACCCATGTGTTAATAGCCACTATGTGTTAGTAGCCATTAACACATGTGTTAATAGCCTAGCCAGTAGCTATTAACACATGTGTTAACATATATAAAAACATGTTAGCAGAGAGTAAAACATGTGTTAGCAGAGAGTAACACAAGTAATTGTAAGTAACACATATTAACACATGTGTTAGTTACATGTTAGCAGAGAGTAAAACATGTTTTATTCGGTAATAACACTTGTGTTAGCAAATATAAAAACATGTTAGCAGAGAGTAACATATGTGTTAGCAGATAGAAAAACATGTTAGCAGAGAGTAACACAAGTAATTATTAAGAGCAAGATATATGGAAAAATACAATTAACTTTTCAATCCAATAATTTTCAATACCATAATTCTTTTACAATTATAATTACACAAGTAACTATTTATTTTTCTTGTTGCCTTGCTTGTACTTCTCCTTTCGCCTTTCCAATTGCTTCTTCTCTTGCCTTAGCCTCTGATTTCCTCTTGTCACATGTACATATGTTGTGGTCCTTTACCATTTCTCCACACTTTCCACACTTTTTTGCTTTCCTTTCAGAGAGTAACACATGTGTTAGCAGAGAGTAACACAAGTTATTGTGAGTAACACATATTAACACATGTGTTACTAGTATTAAATAACACATGTGTTAGTGTTCACTAACACATGTGTTAGCAGATAAAAAACATGTTAGCAAAGAGTAACACATGTGTTAGGGGCTACTATCAAATGTGTTACTATGTGTTACAAAACATGACCATTTGAAACACATGAAAACTTAAAATTGTACAGTGTCACATGTGTTAGCAGTTCTAACACATGTGTTAGTATCCAGTAACACATGTGTTACCCGTGAATAACACAAGGGTTAACATGTCTTACTCAATTAGTAACACATGTGTTAGTGAATTAGTTCTAACACACGTGTTAGTATAATTACATGTAGACTTTCCTCTATTCTGTAGTTCCACATCATTTGCTTCACATTCTTCTACTTCAACCATGTGTATGTTGATCAATAGTTCTTCTATTTCACATGTGTTAAAGGCCAATAACACATATGTTAGTAGCCAGTAACACATGTGTTAGTAACCATTAACACATGTGTTACTACAATCATAGCTTCCGTATACAAAATAACAAGATCATATGTGTTAGTACTATCTAGTAACACATGTGTTAGTGGCTACTAACACACGTGTTAAAGACCAGTAACACATGTGTTAGTACTATCAGATATCACATTTGATCAATCTGTTTTGACAAAACATAATATTTGTATGATTTATAACACTTTAGCTTTCAGTGTTATTGCAATCCAACTTAACTAGGAAAAGTCCAGATGCACAGAGCACACAAAATTATCCATAATATTATTGATACAAGACATTTCATTATTAAATTATCATTCAGGCATTTCATCGAACACCTAATATGCATGTAATATTTTCACACATAGTCTTCTTTGAATAACAAAAGGACCTCCAAACCAATCAATTTCTAACACTGATGATACGTTTTTTTTTTTTTTTTTTTTAAAATTGAATCAAGTTGATTGATGAATTAGTAGTAAAATGCGTTTTTGTACAGAGTATTGAAGCTCCTGATGTCCGTTTTGAATCAATTCGCGAATTATAATAAATAAAAATCGAGAATTGTTGTTTGAAACAATTCAATTTTATGCAAAACCGTACGTACCTTTTTGTGAATCGTAGATGTTACGAATTGACGTTTTTGAATCGATTGATACAGAAGCCGTACCAAGGTAGACGCGATTTGGGGTTTTCTCAAACCCTAGAATATTCAGTACGTGATTTGAGGATATATCTATATTTTATTTGTTTTTTATTTAATTAGTAAACATGTTAAATTACAATCTTACCCTAAACTTTTAATGAAAATAGATGATTTATATTTATTTCTTCATTCTCACTAAAATTTTCATTCTCATTTTAACTTAATTTACTCAAAAATACATAATTTATGTATTAATTACGTAACTTCACGTACCCTTAGTTGGATAATCAATTTTATCCCCAGTAATTATTTTAAAAGTTAAAAAAGGAAAAAAGAAGAAGTTAATTTGAATTAGTTAAATTATATTTATATTTATTTATATTTAAAATAAGATAAGACATGACTAAAAAAATTCTCTACCGTACAAGCATTTCCTGTGCTACACAAACCCTAATTTCAGCTAAAAACGGCTAACAATTAGGGTTTTAGCTCAATCTACAGAAAACATGATGGCCGCAATGTCAATGGAAGACATTAAAATTGAAAGCAATCGTTTAAACATCGATTTATCATCTGTTGATTGGAACTCCGTTCATCTCCCTCCCGGTGAAGATTTTGGCATCAAAAGGTTAGGTTTTCTGTTTATTTGTACATCTGTATACAATTGAATATATTAGTTGTATATATATACTGTTATATATTTGCATATCGAGCATAGGAAATGGTTCCACTAAGAACTCAAATATTGGTCGGAGCTGTACTAAGAACTACAAATTATACATGAATTCAAGCCATATAAGCTGTCAATGTTTACGTTATTTAATAGTTATATAGATGCAATTAAGCTTTTGATAAAATTGCTAAGCTTTAAATTCGATAGAAATGGCAATTATGGGATGCTGCGAATATCTTGATTTTCTTCGATGGATAATGATTCAAAATTGCCAAAGACTTATATTTAGATTAATAAACATAGAACTTATGAATTCTTCAACTCATAATGCTCAAATTAAGTGGTTGTTAATGGTTCTTACGAATGTTTGAGCTCTTGGTTGATCCTTCCCCGAGTATACATATATAACTGATTTTTGGATATGTCCCATACACAAATGTCTGTATTTAGTTAATTTTTCTGTATATATGTTTTTAGTGATGATGAGGATCTTAATGAGGAGGGTTCGTCAGAATTTGATCCTGGGTTTGGGAGTATTATTGTTGTGGATAATTTACCAGTTGTGCCAAAAGAGAAGTTCGAAAAGCTCGAAGGCGTAGTTCGTAAAATCTATAGTCAAATCGGTGTGATTAGGGATAATGGCCTTTGGATGCCTGTTGAACAAGATACCGGTAAAACAAAAGGTTATTGCTTTATCGAGTACAACACTCCTCAGGTACCGTTTTCTCTCTTTCGTTTTCTAGTAGCGTTCATTCATAGGCTATGAATTAATGAATCTTTTATTGCTTTTGTAGGAAGCGGAGCTTGCTAAGGAAAAAACTAACGGATATAAGCTGGATAAAGCACATATTTTTGCTGTCAATATGTTTGAAGAAATTGATAAGTTCATGAAAGTCCCAGACGAGTGGGCTCCTCCTGAAATCAAGGCGTATGAACCAGGGGTAGGTGTATGGGATAGCTTATAATTGTATGCGTTGGTTGTCATGTAATATTTTTCAAATTTGTGCTACATATAGAGTTTATGCTCATTATGAGATACCCATGCTAGAATACATTTTTATATTTTTATTGCAACTTACAGAAGTAGTAACTTCTTGCAGTTACTTTATCAGCATCAAGTGTACAATATTGGGTGATTCTTTTTTGTTCTTAACATTGGTATGAACTGCGGTACACGTGTTTTGGTATTGCAAAGCAACACTGCGTATAGAATTCATGAAGTATTATTTCAAAAGAAAAATATTCTTTTGTGGAATTTTGGTTGGAACTTGTATCATGGATTTCGGTGGAAAAATTGTTTCTTAGTTATTTTTGGTTTATCTTTATAAATGCTTACTATATAGTGGGTGCTAGGTGAAGTTGTAGATCAGTATGGTGAAAATTTGTAGTGCTATTACATCTGTATATGATATCGGATAAGTTATGAGTGAATACCATTGTGTGCAAAACGTATAATGACATGTGTTCAACGTGTAGCATACTTATTAGTGATGATGTCATATTGTTCTATGATATATAGAATTTGGAACGTGTAGAGTATGTTCTTTGCTATATTTCAGGATAAATAGAATGTCATGTGCAATACTACAGTCGATACAAATGTTGATTAGTTGCATTATTTGCATATATCATTGTTGGGATTGTCGAGATATTTGACATGAACATGAACTATTTTTTCGGTGTATTATTGCAGGAGAATCTACAACACTGGCTTACTGATGAGAAAGGTCGAGACCAGTTCGTTATTCGTTCTGGATCAGACACAGAGGTCCTGTGGAATGACGCAAGACAAGTGAAGGCCGATCCTGTTTACAAACGCCCTGTAAATATAAATCTATCATTACATTCAGATTACTTCCCTTTTATTGTGAATATGCTAAACTTTCTCTCTATTTTGTAGTTCTGGACTGAGAGTTTTGTGCAGTGGTCTCCGTTAGGGACCTATCTAGCCACAGTACATCGTCAGGGTGCTGCTGTTTGGGGTGGTGCTTCTACATTTAACCGCCTGATGCGCTATGCTCATCCGCAGGTGTGTATCGTTATCGTCTTCTTTTTTAGTTTCCTAATTAATGTTTAGGTCTTCTCCACATGATCTTGAACTTGTGCTGTCAAATGTAGGTTAAACTCATTGATTTCTCTCCTGGTGAGAAATATTTGGTTACATATAGCAGCCATGAACCAAGCAACCCATGCGATACTCATGTAAGAAGGCGTCTTATGTTGTCATCTGTTTGTCTAATGATTGCAATATTCTCCAATTAACAGTGTGATTTGCTCATGCCCAGAGGGTAGTGCTCAACATATTTGATGTGAGAACTGGCAAAGTGATTAGAGATTTCAAGGGAAGCGCGGATGAGTTTGCAATTGGAGGAACTGGTGGATTTTCAGGGGTTTCTTGGCCTGTTTTCAGGTGATCTATGATTACGACCTAGAAAGTGTAGTATTTGTTTTGGATTGTTGTGCTCGTGATGTGGGAAATCTTGTACTTTCGCAGATGGGGTGGCGGTAAAGAGGACAAATACTTTGCGCGGATGGGTAAAAATGTCATTTCAGTTTATGAAACAGAGACCTTTAGTCTTATTGACAAGAAATCCATCAAAGTTGAAAATGTCACGGACTTCAGTTGGTCCCCCACTGATCCTATTTTTGCAATTTTTGTTCCTGAACTTGGTGGTGGAAATCAACCTGCAAGAGTGAGTTCAAATCTTTCATCTAACATGTATACTTAGTGATTTTTCTTTCTATTTTTTTAGTCAATCACCATGTGATTGATTTGGTAAAAGATTTTGTATGTCATTACAAGTTACAACACATAATGTGCGCTGAAGATTTTAGATGGCGACCTTTATTCTTGATTTACTTTGGAATAACGTTTGTGATTGTAAGATATTTGTAGGTTAGTCTTTTTCAAGTTCCAAGCAAAGTAGAGTTGAGGCAGAAGAATCTTTTCAGTGTTAGTGATTGCAAAATGTATTGGCAAAGTAATGGGGAGTATCTCGCTGTTAAGGTTGACCGGTACACAAAAACCAAAAAGAGCACATATACTGGCTTTGAGCTCTTTAGACTCAAAGAGCGTGACATACCTATTGAGGTTTTTGAGCTTGATAACAAGAATGACAAGGTTATTGCGTTTGCTTGGGAGCCAAAGGGTCATAGGTTTGCGGTTATTCATGGTGATAATCCAAGGCCCGATGTTAGTTTCTACTCCGTGAAGGGTGGTAAGGTAGTAAAGCTCACAACCCTCAAGCAAAAGCAGGCAAATACTCTATTTTGGTCACCTACTGGCCGTTTTATCATTTTGGCTGGGTTGAAGGGCTTCAATGGACAGTTGGAATTCTATAATGTGGACGAGCTTGAAACTATGGCTACTGCTGAGCATTTTATGGCAACAGACATAGAATGGGATCCTACTGGGAGGTATTTTTTAAACAAACAAACTAACTGGATAACATAATAGTTTCTCAAAATGTTTTTATGGGGAAACTTGAAACACGAGTTTGTCTATATTGGCATTTGTTTGCTCTATAATTTGGGGTTCCGGAATATAAATTAGGTGGCAGAATGGGTGGGTCGGGCAGGTTGGGTAATGAGTCAAAACTGGTTTGGGTCAAAACAGTGTTATTTTTGGTACCGGCTCGGGCAGAGATTTTGTGCATAAAAAGTTTACTTTGAGTGACTTTTGACCTGTTTGGCCTGCTTTTCTTTTTCTATTTATTTGATTTTGTTTTACCCCTTTAACTTGTTGTAGATAAAACAATACCTGAATTAGCCTATTCATTAGTAAATGGCTCTAAAATCTAAATTGCCCAATTAATAGAGTTTGGATTCTGGAATAATGCTTCAGTTATCCCATCTCATGTATAAACTTACCTATGTGCTGAAGTAAGTTAATTTCTTTTTGCTGATTTTGTTAATAGGTATGTTGCAACTTCAGTCACTTCTGTGCATGAGATGGAGAATGGATTCAACATATGGTCATTCAATGGAAAGCTACTCTATCGTATTCTGAAGGATCATTTCTTTCAGGTAAATCTTGCACACATTACTTTAATATTTTTAATTGTTCTGCAAAGAGTAAATCCGTTCACATGGCTTGCAAACCTCAGGAGTACTGTTATATTGGCTTTAAACAGAGTAGCTCTAGTTTGATGGCTGATAACATACTCCCGTACTTGAAAATTGATTTTCTTGTACACTATTTGCCAAAAGTTGTTCACTTTATAGATGGAAAGTATGTAGTAGGCATTAATCTGTACTCCTGAACAGCATTAGATATGAAGATATATTAGTGAATTACAATTGTACAATTGCACAATTGCTATATGGACATGCTTGACATATAAAATTACCTAATTATAGAGTGACAATCTTTGAAATGATTAGAGGTGGTAAAAGGAGAGGGGTTGTAGTAAAGGGTGGATGAGCATGCACTTTGTTTTCAATTAATAAATGATTAGTACATAATATACTGTTTGATGTTTGCAGTTCTTGTGGAGGCCAAGGCCACCATCCTTCTTGAGCCCCGAGAAAGAGGAAGAAATTGCGAAAAACTTGAAGAAATACAGTAAAAAGTATGACGTACAAGATCAAGATATTTCAGTATTGTTGAGTGAGCAGGATCGTGAAAAGAGGAAGCAGTTAAAGGATGATTGGGAAAGGTGGGTCAACGAGTGGAAGAGATATCACGAAGAAGAGAAGTCGAAGAGAGAAATGCTGCGAGATGGTGAAGCCAGTGATGTAGAAGAGGAATATGAGGCTAAAGAAGTTGAAATTGAAGAAATTTTGGAAGTGTCTGAAGAAGTCATTCAGGATGCTTGAAAATCGAGAGTTTTGTAGGGGTGCTTTTTGATACGTATCTTCTGTTTTTGATTTAATAGGAATAATTTTCTTTAATATTTGACTAGAAAGATTCACTATTGCCGTTGGTTATGTTAACATGACAAATGCGTAATTATGTTTACCTCAGATTTTGTTACTAAGTATTGAAATGGTGGTTTTGATAATTTGGTGACGGTTTAAGCATATATTTTCTGGGTGATTGAGTAAATTCCGTCCAAGCCATTTAACTGCTTAGACCAGTAGTCTAGATTTTTTAGACCGATTTGAGTAGATTTACGTTGCTTTTGGTTCGCAGAATTCTATGAAATATAATAGAACTGGGATCTCAATTTTATTTCATAAAGTTGTTTGGTTCAAAAATGATATAAATCGAAACTCATTAAATTCCTTAACTCATAGGAATTCACATTCTATTAAATTATAGTTCCTTTGATCGCGTGGGTGTGTTTGGTTCGCGAAACAATATTGAAGGAATTGAAATTTATCAAAAGAAAAAGATTTTACTTCCATTAGCCGAAGAAATTTGATAAATTGTAACTTTATCAATTACTTAACCAAACAAATTAAGAAACATAATCTCAATTCTAATTCTATCGAATTCTAACTAATTCCGTAAACCATACACAATCTAAGAGTTCTAACTGCTGATATTTTTTTGATAATTTTGAGTGGCCATCGGACTGAGTCTTTTTTAGAGCATTCTTACCTGCTTCTTTCTAAAATGCTTCTATAGAGTCGAATAAGATGCCAGAACTAATAAGCTTTAATACATAGAAACTATAAAACTTCTGTTCACGTTTTTGACCAATGGTTCTTATATCCGTAGTTAAACAACCATGGTCGTTTTCTTAGTTTCTGCCTAATAAATAGCTAATATTACTCTAGACGTGTTTCAAGACTAGAGACACAACTAAGCTTTACGAGTTTACATTTGCAAATGTGACTTAAGCTACCATAGTTGGGACATAATTGCCATTTTTGATTGAAGAACAGTTCAAACGACCATATATAGTGAATTAGTACGGTATGGAGGTTTTGATAATATATTTATGTTAAAAGAACCCCTAATAAATACAGGTTACAATTGGTCGCTGCTCAATACTAACTAATGACATTTCACCAATACAATCGTATCCATGGGCCATGACACTTTCATTAGCATTCACCATCTCGATCTACTGTTAATTTGTTCAAATAGTTTAGTAATAATCAACTCATCTAAGGAGTAACAAAAGTCTAAGTAGTACAACAACAACAAAAACAATACTCAATTTCATCATCAGCGGGATATGAGAGAGGGAGAATGTAGACATTCATACCTCTACCCAGAGTAGAGAGGAAGGAAAACCTCCAACATAACGTTATATGTGTGCAAAATGAGTATAAGTAAGAAAACAAATAAATAGACATAAACATAAACATTATAAGTAAACAAAAAGCAAAACGACTCATTAGCAACAGAAACTATAGTCCAAGTTTTCCTTTACCAAGCATGATGTTTTTTAGTTATTTTTCTGCAAGAAAAATGACTGGCTAATTGGTTTTGATCATGATTTCATAAGAAAGAAGTCAATATAAATAACTTATTGCATTTTGTAAAGTATATATTATCTTTACTTTTATTTTTTTACTGAAAGATAAATGAAAACGAAATCCAGAACATAGAAAAGACACTGAATTTTCTATATTCTTATTTAGTTATTTATATGGTAAGTTTAGAAGTCTAAAATTTGGGTCAAAACTAGGAATAGTTACAGTTGAGTTTGGAGCCAAACCATGTTCTAATGTAATGTGTATGATAATGATATTACTGTATTCAAACGTTCGTTGGTGTAAATTCGTTTCAAATTCTATATGAAAGAAATTTTATCCAATTAAATGGCGAATTTTAGTTTACCTTAAATATCAAATTTAGGTAGTTAAAAGTTAAAACCAGCAATAGTAATCAACAATTATTGGTGACAACTGACAAGAATGTGGTGCAAAGACATGTTTGGCCTGCTGCCGAAACTGAAAATCTCCAACGGGAGCTACTTTTGTATCGTCTTGAGAGCCATTATTTAAATTCCTACTTTTAAGTGGAGAATGGTATTATAGCTCACTTTCTAAATCTGATATGCAACTACTAGTCTATTGACTGATGGTTCCATGCACAACAGTTGAGTTGACCTCAAAGAACCGTAGGGCACCAATTTACAACATTTAATCAAATAGGCATGAAAAACGAGATTGCCCCTTGATATGAGCAATGGCAGACTAGTAAAGACCTGTCCAATCAAGACATGCAATCGAACAACTAAAATGATTCCTGAATCCTACGTTATCACTATTTTGTATTTTGCTGTTTCTATCTTCTCACTAGTTTTGCAATGAAGATTTGTTGTTTGCCGTTCAAAAATTAAAGGGCTAGAGTACAAACAAGGTATAGAATTTAAACGTAGATTAAGGACCTGAAGGGACGATGATTTTCCGAGAGGTATCATACAAATTCATCAAGTGGCAGATTCAGGACCAATTACTTCTGGCATTAAATTGAGAAGGATAAACGGAGAAAAGATAACAAAAGACACTGGGTAACTACAAATCGTTGATGACAAAAGAACGAAAATGTAGAATCGGAACACAAATGAGTAGTTAAAGTTGCAAATATTAGGCTAAGAAAGATATGCAAACTTAGTGGGTCATTTAATTGTAATTATGGGTTACACCATTCTCCCATAAGCAAAAGATCTTTGCCCAGTTTGAGTGTCATGCATGACAGTGGACTTTAGACCCACTGACCTTACGGACTATGATGGTTAAACATTATATGCAAAGAGTGCATATGAGTGCTAATTGATAGATCTACTTACATAAACTTAAATCTAGACCTAACAAGGAGATCACAAACATTTAAAATCCAATGTATAAGATTAAGAGAGAAAAAATTGCAACCAATGAGAGAATTAGGTTTGAATTTAGGTCTATGTAATTAGGCCTATATAGCAATCATAAGTATATATTAACATCAAGACAGCAGTATACTCTGTCTAGACGCCGGCCTTTATAGAAGTAGGGGAGCATGGTGAGATAGGCTTCCATTCAAAGCTTATAACACTTCTCCTTCCAACTTTCCGCACCGGGCAACTATTGGATTTGAACCAATGACTCTCGCCATATGAAAGCGATACTCTAACCGCCCAGTCAAGTGGGTCAAGCTGAGTCAAGACTCTGTTAAGGAGGATCGTTAACCCGACTCTTTGAATCTCGACGGTTCTATCATACTGAAATTTGTGACCAAATCTGCACAAGGTTTTAACAGAAGCATTACCTGAACTTACTGAAACTTGCAACCAACACTGCAGAAGGTTTTAACACAAATATCTACCTAAACTTACTGAAATTTGCAACCACCCTGCATAAGGTTTCAACAGACGTACTTACATATTAATCAAATGCTTTATAAACTCCCTAATGAATTTAGAAAAGGGAACTTCAGAATCTGTGCAGACTTACAACTTAAATAACAGCACTCAATGAGAGACACCGATTACATTTTATAGATCCAAAAGGAGTCATTTTAGCTATATCAGCCTTCTTGTGACCAACAAAGTTTGAGTCACCAAGAAACCTCTATATAAATCGTACTCCAAATGTCTATAACCTACCCTGTTAGCTGTAGGGTTGCTCAGGGAAGCCATTAATTAAGACCATGAAATGAGCGTCATCATTCCGCACCCTATTTTATTCGAAGTGGAGCAACTTAAGGTGAATATGCACGTACAGATGCACAAACCAAACAGCTAACATCTTATATCAATAAGTTAAACCAGATTTAGATCATGATGAAAAGGTTTCCTTTCAGGCTAGCTTGCAAGGATAACAGAACATGATAGACGATATAGCAATTTCAAGATTGTAAAATTAAGGCCACTAGTTTTCCATCTACATTTGGAATGCATACCACTATACCAGGTATACTAACCAACTTAATACCTTCTAAAAAGTTTAACATATAAAGTACCATATTTTTAAGCTTGTATATAGATGTGCTGTTACTTTTAACATTCCCGCATAAATCCAAACTACAACGATAGGTCACCTAGCTTTCTTCTTTCTACCGTAAGTATTACTTAAAATACTTTGCCTTAACTTGGTCCATTGTCAATCAACACGCGGTAAATTAACCACTAATTCCTGAATACTCATGCGTGTAAATCTAGTGTATAAGCATAAAAAGCCACATCGAATCTTCAAATCAATTACCTTTAATAGATTTACCCTTTGTTGATTCATCAAATTAATTCACTAACTTGTTAATTAAGGGATTGAAGGGACCATGGCTTTTTAAAGATGATCAAACCTCGGTAAGGTTTAAATATGAGATGGTTGAACGGAAAAAAAGATGCCAAAAGACGCTAGAGAACTGCAAATCATAGAAAATGGAAGGTTGGGTATATGGAATTGAAGAACACAAACAAGTAACTGAAGTAGCAAATGTTAGGATATGAAGAAATGCAAACTTAGTGAACCATTTATGTGTTGTTATGAGTTACACCGTTCTCCCATAAAGCAAGATCTGTGCCCAGTTTGAGTGTCATGTATGACTGTAGGTTTAACCTGAGGATCATAGGATTTGGTCAGTTAAAACTTACAGAAAACATGTCCCTTTCTTTTCTTTCGTTGTTTTTTTCCTTGATTTACAGAACACAAGTAACGAACAAGTGCTAATGATTTGAATAAAATATGATCATCAAAACCAAGCTATACTTGGTCTATACTGAAATTTGCAACCAACTCTGCATAAACTTTTAGCAGAAGTATGTACGCTAAACAAATCAACATCTGCAACCAACTCTGTATAAGGTTTTGCCAGAAGTAATTACCTAAAGTTACAGAAACTTGCAACGGCTATCCATAAGGTTTTAACAGAAGTACTTACCTATTGATCAAATGCTTAAAAAGAAACCTCATAATCCATTCCAGGTTACAACTTATATACCAATACTCTATGAGACAGTGGGACACAATAATTACATTTTCTAGATCCAAAGAAGTCACTTAGCTATATCAGCTGTCTAGTAACCAGCAAGATTGAGTTTCTAGTGAAAACCCATAACCTGAACAAAAGAGCCTCTATCTAAAACATACTCCAACATGTCAATATCCTACCCTGTTGGCTATTGATTAGTTCCAGGAATGCCATGAATTAAGACCTGAACAAAAGAGCCTCTATCTAAAACATCATTTGGTATTTTGCATGCTAACCTAGATCAATATGTGCTTAAAAAGTACATACAAATTAAGAGACACTAGATTATCATCAAAACTGAAAGGTTTCCTTTCAGGCTAGTTTGCAGGGATTCAGGCACAAGATACATGTATACCATATTTTAAAGGTTAAAACAATTTAGACTGCTGCTTTGGTATATACCTGTTTGTGTTTATAATTTTTTTGGGTAAGATCTGACAAATTTGAGACAAACAGACAAAGGATGCCAAAAGACTCTCAGAGCCACAGATAATAAAGGATAGAAATATGGAATTAAATAGCACAAACGAGTCACTGAAGTAGTAGCAAATCTTAGGCTAAGATGATATACTAGATTGTTGAATCGTTCAAGCCGTCATGGGTTACATCATTGTCCCATAAGCCTGATGTTTGCCCAGTTTGAGTGTCCTATAAATAGCAGCGGAGTTAGACCCAATGATCCTATGGACTTGGTGGTTAAACATCACATAGAACATACATACGTGTGCTACTAGTTTACATAAAATATGAACATCAAAACCATGCTATACCTTGTCTGAACTTGCTAAAATTTCAACCCACTCTGCATAAGGTTTTAACAGATGTATTTATCTAATCAAATGCTTAAGATAGTCATTAATGACATCACATAAAAAGCTTCATAATCCGTTCAGGGTTAAAACATACTCCGGTAAATAAAAACACTTCATGAGGCACGCCAATTAAATTCTATAGATCCAAAAGAAGTCAGATTAGCTATGTTATCCTTCTAGCAACTAGTATAGTTTGGGTTTCTGGAGAAAAACCCATAGTCTGAACCAAAAAGAAAACTCTACCTAAAACATAACTCAAATTGTCAACAACCAACTGCGGTAGGTATTGTGTTGTTTCAGAGAAGCCATGAACCAAGACCATGAGAAGAGCATCATCATTTTGCACTACATATCATGCTAAACTAGAATGACTTAAGGTCAATATGTAGGTAAAGAAGCACAATACGAACAGGTAACATCTTATATCATGACGTGACACTAGATTAAGATCAAAATTTGAAAGTATTGTTAGGCTGGGTTGCAAGGATATGGGCACATGATACATGTAATCCAGGTATACATAAACTAACACAAAGTAACTTATAATTCATATGTTAAACATGTAAAATAATCACATTAAAGACTAATGTGCCCATAATAATATTAATCCAAACTACCAACGAAAAACAAAATCATCTAACTTCATTATGCATTTATGCCCTAACTTTCAGTCTTCTTAGAAATAACTTTGTACAATTTTTATCAAGAAAGGGTAAAAGCAACACTGCATCCTGGGGTTCACATGCATGTAATTCACATATATCAAACATAGAGCAACAAAAACCACATCAAATTTTCGGATCAAGTAACTTTTTTATTTACAAGAATAAAATCATGACCATCAATTCATATAAGTAGCAGAAAAAAAACAGAATCCAATCTCCAACTTACAACATAACCAAGAAACTCTTACATACCATTCCTTAATCACTACCACCACCAGATGTTGACGATGCTGTTGTAGTCAAATCATTTAATCTCTTCTTCCTATCTTCTTCATACTCAGGATCATCAGTAGGCAATTCATACCTACAGATTGGACAAGTATTCCTAGACCCTAACCATGGCACAATACAATCTTGATGATACATATGTCCACAAGGCAATTGCTTCACAACCTCTTTCTCATTGTTAAACACTTTATCTTTACATATAGCACAAACTTCACTATCATTCACCATTACCTCAACAGTGGGTAGCCCTTCCACGACCGATTTTGCAGCCGGTGGCGATCCTCTCTTTGAACCGTTATCACTCTCAGCTAGGGTTTGCAATAAAGCTTCATATCCAGCTGCATCAACATAATCACCTGGATTACCTATATAACCATCATTTTCACCTGGAACTTGAAACCTAAATTCAATAGAGTGATCCTCCAGTCCCATTAGTATCTCCGCCCAATCCAGAACTCGATTTCGACGCGTTAACGCTCGCGTTGCAAAATCACGAAGCTGGAGACGAATCACATCGCGACGTTGTCTTCTTCGCTCATCTTCATCGTCAGATCCATCATCCTCATCATCATCGTCATTATTAACATCATCTTCATTCTCCTCCTCCTCCTCCTCCTCCTCCTCATCATCATCATCATTGTTATTGTTTTCATTATCGTTATCATTCAATGCGTCGAGTTCAGTACGAAGGTAATCGTTATCATTTTCGCGATCATCGGAAAGAGGTAAGGGAGGCGCGTCGTCGTCACGCGCGGATTGAGCGATTAGCCTAAGAACTTGAAGGAACTCGTGACCAAAATTAGGTTGATCGTCATCATCATCAGTTGGTTGAAGAAGATTATGATGTTGATGATGAACGTTTGGGATTAACTCAACGAATCCGTGTTTGCATTCGAAACAGATGACGTCAGGCTGATTAGGTAGGCTTTCGATTGGAACACGTTTGTCGCACTGATAGCACCAGTATTCTGTTGGTGGATCGGCGGCTGATGGAGGTGTTGGTGGCGGCGGTGGTGGCGGCGGCGGTGTGTGGGATGGTGGTGACGGAGATTCGGCCATGATTAATTGATTGGATTTGGGTAGGGAGTGTTGTGGTGTCTGGCGGAGGTAGCGAGACTTTAGGAAAACCGGATTTATGAAATTATTATTAGAGAATTTTAAAGAACAATAATTAAATTAGTTTGTTAAGGATAAAATTATAAATAATACAAAAAGGTAATAAGATTATGTTTGTATTAAATTATGTCTTCTTTTTTGTCGGGTATCGATTATTTGGAGACGAGTAAAGTATAATTTCATATAGTCGATTTACAAAGTAAGATGGTACAATTTCATGAGATTTTTAGAAGATTTTAAGTACATCTAAATAAATTCTTGATAATATTAACTTCTCTTGAGATTTTATGCAGTCTTGCTTTCTTTTACTTTAAGTTTTATCTAATACTAATATAATCAATTTACAAAGTGGATGGTAAAATATTATCAGATTGTAAGGGGCTTTTAAATAAATTATTATATACGCTTGACAATTTTAGTTTCTCTTTAGATTTTGTGGGAGCATTACTCTTGCTTATTGTTACTAAAAAAAAATTATATGTTAGGGTAAAATTTAAAAATATCTATTGTACCTTTTAAAATTTATACATGTACGTACATGTATAATTTTGTAAAGTTTAATAATTATTTAAACTTTTACCCTCTATATTATTAATAAAATAATACTCTTATGACATTATCATCCCAAATATAAGTTATTGGATGCTTCATCATAGTGATCTAAACCATTGAGGTTTTTTTTTTTTTTTTTTTTTTTTTTTTTTTTAAATTTGATGATACTACAAGAGTATTGAATAATCTTTTGAAAAAAATTATTAAATAATGCTTCACTGCCAATTCCTGTTTCCACCCTCAACCACCTCCACTACCACTAATTGCTGCGGTCAATCATCGCCGTCGCTAACCACTAGATTCTGATGACCGACTTTTTTTCTTTTTATTTTTTATTCTTTTTTTTAGTTTAGCTAAAATATTTTTGTATACTCTTTTTTTGCTTTTCTTTTTTAAGTCTTTATGTACACTTTCATTTTATATTATTCTTTCCTTTTGTTTTCTAAAAACAATTAGATTTAACCTTTTAAAATACTTTTTTAAACCTTTATTTAAACTTCTATTTCACTTTTCTTAATTTTTATTTTCTTAATTAATGTTTCTTGAAGTCATTATTAAACCATTTTAAACTTTATTTGTTCTTTAATCTATTATTGAACCTTTGGATCGAGTTCAACCAACAGTTTTCATATGGTTCAAAAACATCAAATTATATGGCCCATACTTATTGACTTTTGAACTATGTTTACAAATATAACGACCCAAGAGCTTGACAATGAAGGGATAGGGAACTGTAATCGTTTTTTTAACACGGGGTACATGGTGTGATTGCTACAACGTGTAATTGTAATAACACGTAATTTCTACATTTTGTAATTGCTACAGCTTGTAATTACTATAACATTTAAAGGTATTTTCCTTTTTCTAAATTTTCATGCACACAAGGTTGAAACGAGACTTTCATTTTCATTTTATTCTTTCTAAGAATTTTTTGCTTATACCTTTTTGTATATAGGTTCTTAAACATTTCAAATTCTCCCTTCTTTTTTATTACTTCCAAATAATAATAATAAAAATCTCCTTCTACTTCCTCCTTCCTTCTTCAACACTCCCGTCGTCAAATTCCTATTATCACCTTCTATTTTATTACTTTGTTCCCTTGTATCATGAAGGTGGTGCCGCTAACCCCCATCACCCGTCGTCAAATTCTTGTTGCCATAATTTATTTTTTTAAGTTTCCTTTAAATCTTTTGGTATACTATATTTTTTTGCTTCTTTAAGCCTTAATTTCCACTTTCATTTTTTATACTTTTTCTTTTTTAAATAATTAATTAACCTTTCTTAATCTTTTTAAAGCTTAATTTAAACTTCTACTTAATATGTCTTAGTGCTTATTTTCTTAATATTGTTTCTTTAAACCGTTACCAAACCCTTTTTATGGGTTTTTTATAACCCGTTATTTAACCTTTGGATCGAGTTCGGTCATTGGTGAGATTATGCGTAATTCAAAATGATAATGTCATATATCATTGAAGTGATCTATAAATGACCTATTTTAGTCACTAATCTCAATGGTTCTCACACAGTTCAAATTGGTTAAATTTTATAGCCTACTCATTAATTTTGAACCGCGTTCATAAAGATAACTTACCAAAGAGTTTGACAATGAATGGGTAGAGTGAGTCGGTAACATGTTAAAGTGGGTATGAGTAGGGGTTAGAACAATAAATTGTTAATGAGTGTGAGCAAACATATTGATGAGCTGACTTATTGACTAACTTAAAATTGTATATCATATGTCAATATACTATTACACTCTCACTAAAATCAATTAATTACACTGCTATTTCTCTACATAGTTGATAATCTAACCTAACCTGGTAAAATCATTGAAATTGTTTTTCTCTTTTATTTCTCTTCCCACCATTCCAATATTAAAGGGAATTTCATACCATTTGATCTTTCATCTTCCATACATATACTGATTTTAGATTTTTGTAAAAACAGAATTGTTATATAGATACTAATTTAATCAGATGCTACATAAGTGTTAATTTATAATCTTCAAAATTCTTGTTTAAATTTATTATGTATGGGTTTTGCGGAAGGAGCAACAACTTGATGTTCAAGGGAAATATACACTAAACTTTCCAGTAATTTGAGTTATGTCAATCTAGTGTAAAATGGCAGCACCAAATGTAGCACAAATGCAACAGAAAAAATAGGAATATAAACATCACAAAAAAACACAAATGCAGCAGAAATAGCACCTAAACACAACATAAACTACACAAAATACAACAAACAGAACACCAAACATAACACATATGCAGTAGAAAAACAACATCAAATCAGCACTATCAAAGCCATTCCAGCAGAAAAACGACAACATAAACAACACCAAAAAGACTACAAATGCCAAAGAAAAACGGCACTAAAATACAGCGTAAGCCGCACCAAAATACAACAAACACGGCATTGAAGAAAGCACAAATGAAATAATAGCATCAAAAGCATCACTATCGTTGTTATTCCAATAGATAAACCTCAATATAAATAGTCCAAAAAGATCACAACTGCAGCAAGAAAACAATACTAACATACAGCGTAAACCGCATCTTAATAAAACCTAAACAACATCAAAGACAACAGAAATACAGTAGAAAAATAACACCAAAATTAAAAACATTAAAATTAACACTACCAATGTTATTCCAATAGAGAACAACAATATAAACAATACAAAAAAGAGCACAAACAAAATAGAAAAACATCACTAAAATAAACGTAAATAGAAAAAAAAATGCAACATATACAACACCAAAATACTATGAAAATAACACCAAAGACAACACAAGTGTAGTAGAAAGAACACATATATACAATAGAAACACAACGTTAAAAGAAGCACATCATTGTTATTCCAGCAGATAAGAAACAATATAAATTGCACCATAAATAACATAATTGCAGTAGAAAAAAAAAACATCATAAACTGCGCCAAATACGGTATAAACAACACCAAATACAACATGAGTACATTAGCAAAATGAGTACATTAGCAAAATTCAACATAAAAACACCATCAAAATCAGCAAAAAGGCAACAGAAAAATAGCAAAAATTATTAAATGGACAACTTCTTTAAATATGTGTCGTCGTGGAAAACTTCTTTAATTAATTTAAATATATGTTTTTTTTTAATCATCATGTTTTCTTTACATTATATTGTTTGCTCTTCACAAATATTATATCTCAATGATCTAATATTATGCCTTTAAACAACAACATGTGGAGTTAAATGTTGATTGATTTACCTGCATATCTACACTTTAAGTATACCATCCTTTCTTACAGCAGGGCAGATGATTGAATAGTTAGGAAATCTTTCTTCTGAACTCTCACAAAAGAGCAATTTGACATACAAGTCGATTTCAATTCCTAACTCCCTAAATATTTACAAAATATTAAAAAGGTTTTTTATAACCATGTTTGCAGTTTCAATTAAAGCGATAAAAATATAGATACCACATCTTTATTTTCAATTAAATGATTGTTATTATTCTTGTAGGTAAACATGTTTGCGTTAAAGTCTCATGCTTAAACCCACAAATTCCGCGAGTGGAACCTCTAGTAAATGTATATAATGCATGCTTCTATTCTTCTTAAACAATTTAATTATACATACCTACTCAAACAAACAATACATTCATAAGTTATATCTAATTAATTAACAAAGTAATATGTCTGACGTGCCCGTAACGATCATCGCAGTTTTGCGGAGACAGCTATGTTAGTGGAGTTATAAAAATGGGGCGTAAGCATTTATTATGTTAAGGTGTATAGCGATAAATATGACCTAGGGCATTCTTAAAAGCCAACAAAATTTGAAACTAAGGCATGTCAGGCTTACTATTCTAACTAGTAGGGGTTTTCAAATAAGTGGGAGTTAGTTTAGGTATCTTCAAAATTAACTAGTTATTTAAGCAATTAAAGTAAAAGGGAAATACAGTCAGGATAGAGAAGGTGTTTGTTGTGATTTCGTTAGCCTAGTTGTTGCGATGATGTTTGGTTTTAACTTATGAAAACATCTAACTAAAGATTTGTATTCTATTGATCATAAGTACCCATGGCGTAAACACTGATTCCCTACTGATCGATTGCTCAATCAGTATGTCACTAAGTAACCAAGCTATCGTGATTATGATCTTAGTTGGTTGCTGGACTCTTAATAATGCCCTGTTAGGGAACATCGACCCTTATAGAATATGAATATTCCTGGGTGAATGAATAGAGTAACAAACTATCTCGTAGTCAGGCCTTTCTTAACACCACGACAATACTTAATCTAATAAAGCATTTATGGTCAAGACTTGGTTTAGTGTTTTATTACTTTCTATCAATGGTTTAGTAAAATCTAGGGGTAATAGACAATTTTGGAACACATTGATTCCTTGTCTTCATTTATGGATTCATAAACTATGTTTGTATTTTAGAACAAACATTCTCCATTTATAATTTAAACCAACCCTTACTTAAATCTACCCAATAAATCCCTCCGTAATCCACGATGTACACTACCATGTCCATAGCTTCAAACCCATACAATGTTCTTTTAAACACAGATAATTAATTTCCTTTGATTAAGGTTCGTGATGTCTCATCAAAAGGTTCTAATCACGTTTATTGGTGGAAAGACGATAATTTGATTGAGGTTTAAAATCATAGATGGAAAGCATAATCAAAACACCGACTTTTCATTTATAAAAAATATAATAACATTATCCCAATTTACTACAGCTAACTACATTATAACAAACACGCAATATAACTACTCACTAATCATGGCAGGTCTTAGATCTAGCATAATCAAAATAACAATAACATGAATAGTGCGTTATGGATAACAAAATTTTATGTATTTTTTCATTTAATTTTGTAGCATGAGAGAGGTCATGACAACGTCAACTTCTTTTCATCGCTAAACCAACATTATGTTTGGTTCAACATCAAGGTTGTCCGTGTAGATTTTATCTAGAAAGACAACAAAAAGAAAAAAATTTATTTGTTTTTACAAGATGTGCACGTAAGTTTCATATAATATCATACTATCTTATTCATATATAATGTAATATTTGTTGATGCATATTGATATCGCATAAATAGTCATACTTTTACATACAATATCTCATTCTTTTTTAACATATAATTATCCAAATAATACATTTATTTGTCTTATTTTGTTACTTAGGTAATTACGAAGACAAAGTTTCAACAATCGCCAAAAACAGGTGAAAGACGAGTAATAAGGAGCATAAACAACAAAAGACATTTCATTCGCGTTCTAATCATCTAGTTAATAAATTTTGAGAAATTATTCCTAATCAATCATAGATTAGGTGATTACGATCGCGTGAGTTCAAGAATCGCTAAAACCGGATACGAAACAAAGAAGTTAGAACCAAAACGAGGAAACAAGTTACGATCTCGTGCACACGAGACCACGACACTGTGTATATGGCCCACACTGTGTATATGGCTCAGCATGGGTCGTATACGTCCTGCATGAAACGTATACGGTTCAGTGCAAGCGTATATGGCCCAAACTGCCCGTACATGCGTAAATGTAAAGCCTTAGGACGGTTTGTGCGATACGGGAGTAATTTTTGAAGGTCAATACAGATAAAAAAGTCAAAGTACGAGTCAAGGCTCCCTCTATAAATAGATAACTCCATCAACAACCAATACACACTTCTTTCTTCATTTTTATTTCCTTTCTAGTTACTTTCTCACGCTAGACTCTCTCTCTCTCTCTCTCTCTCTCTCTCTCTTTAATTAATTATTTAATCATTTAAATTAATAATTATTAAGAGATTAGATGGGATTTAATTTGTAAGGAGGTGTTCTCAGACTCTCAGATCTTGAACGTTATTTACGGTGTATCAGGTTTTAATTTTATTCTATCTTCGCATTTATTTTAATATATTTTACTATATTAATTATTCGAAATGCATGCTAGGATTAACATGATAAAATAAATAATTTAAAGTGTCTGCTATGATAAACGTTTAGGTTAGCGTAGTTATGTAATTTATTGTACTGTTAATCTGCTTATGCAGTAATCAATAGACATATAAATATATGAATTGAATCTCAATTGTTTATTAGTACAACTCATGTTGTGGTTGAAACCTTGGCTCTAAAATGAACGTAGCTAATTCATAGGTATAGGTCACTCGATTATTCTGTGTTAGAAGATCATTGAACTCGACATGACCGCTGTTCTCCTGACTGAAATATGTTCGTGGGAGACACAGAGCATAGGAATAGAGATAGATTAGATTTAATACCATAAAGTTAATATTTTTTAGAGAACTTTCAGAATATTCACAACTTAGTTGATTCATTCATATGCTTTATTAAAGTAAATATTGCCCCTCAGGTGCCTATTGCATGTTCTTGCTTGATTGTTGCTTATGTTTAGTCATTATCAGTTTATCCGCTATGATTAGGTCTTCGAATGTAACTTAATTACTGTATATTCGAGTAATGTAGTAGAATAGTAATGATAGTTTTGTATGAATGAACGATGACAATTTAACTGACCGTTAGATAAAGTTGTCACAACCTGTTCTTGTGGGGTAATACCCATTCATGTTATTGTTTATAAAACAATTCACGTCATGATACAGACATCTCTGACGACTGAGAAATGAGGGATAAGACTCGAGGACAATTTTCGGTTAAATTGGTTATTGCATTTGGGAGAACTTCCGGTGCAAAAATAACACTTTGTATCTACTATCCAAGTGACATAGTCTTATCTGATTATGGACAACTTCGTGTCAGATACTCGGTAGGATCTTAGGAACGATTCATTCAAAAGTATAGGGTTGTCATTGCTAGAGTCATATTAACATAACTACTAAAACCCAACTTAAGCTGATATCATAGTAGACACCCCTAAATCTATAGTATCATAGTAACCTCCCACATTTACTTTTGCTGTTTTCATTGAAAGTAGGATAAAAGAAAATCAAAACCCTCAACCTTTTAAGATCCTAGCTAAATTACCAAAGATAATGTATCTCCCTAAGATCTTACGCCCGTTGTAGTTTAAAGAACGACACCTGAGTTACACTCATCATTTACTCGCCCTAGTAAATCCTACTTAGTTTCTGTACGTAATAAATAATTTAGGATTCCATGCACTATAAATATAAAACACACACTGATCGCGCACCGTCTTGTCACCGTCCGACAATCACAATCGACGACGACCCGCCGTGACGAACCGACCGTTCGGGAACGCATCACATATCCTACGTTCCTAGAGAGATCGCATGATGGTGGTCGTCTCAAGTAGTTTACTACAAGTGTATGAAAGCATGAAATTAATTGGATGGCTATTTGCAATCAAACAATTTCAAGTCGAGGAGTTGTGCCCCTTCATTGATGACAACCCCCGTTATGAGGGGGTACATTTTTAACCGCGATAGTTGGAAAATCATGGTTACCAAGAACACAAAGTTTGAACCATGCTCAGACTATACAACCAAATTATTTATGTTATACCTGAATGTAGCGTCCATCAAAACTCATGCAAATGATAAAAGCAAGAAACACATGATGATTGGTACATTTCTATTTAAGATTTTTATGATATTCATGGTGTTATACGAATAACTACATTCTCTTAACTAATAAAACAACAATTTTCAGTTAGATGTAATTGCAAAAATCTCCAGCAATAAACTAAGAACATTCACACATCAACTTGGTTCATGTGAGTTGGTTCTCTACGACCGAACGTAATTTTCTATATGTAAATCAAATATAGTTTTTTGGACACTTTTTAATTATAAGACAAGTGTTTTGATCACATGTTCTAACATCATAGTATGTTTAATAGGAGCTATAAAATGAAATTGATTTTGTATCACGATTCATAAACACTTCCGGGCATACTTGCTAGAGGAAAACAAGAGAAATGGCTTCTTTACATTTCAAGGGTAAAGCTTACCTATCAAGAGACACGTAAGTCTAAACTTGAAATGCATAAACATGATATGGGTATCCAAAAAATACTTATTCTACTATATTCATCTTACTAACCTATCAAATATGTTTTCAGATAATGAATTAATCTCTACTGAAGTTACGAAGATTATCTTCAAGCCAAATGTATTGGAAGCTTTAATGATTGGAGATTTTTAATTGTGTTTTCCATTTTTATTAGTATCAATGCTTTAATGTTTCTATCGTTTATTTCTTTTATTGATTGATATTTCGTTTAGGTACGTGTAAAAAAACATAGCTATACTTATTGCTTGCTTTACTTTATTATTGGTTGAAAAATATGGTATTTATTCAATCTTCATTTGTATTTTATTTACATGATGATACTCCAAATAAACGCCAACTATATTTAATACGTGTTTGTATGTACAATAAAAATATTTAATCCACATAATTTATAACTGTCAATAATCCAATTAGTAACTATACGTAATAAAAAATAATGGTGTAACCTCTTTCATAAAAAAAAAGAAAAAGGGAAGCATGCATACTAATGGCACATATCTAGTTTGCATGTGCATATTGAGTTTCTTTTAATCACATTTTGACACATACTAATAAAATTAAGCTTTATACACATGACAAGATGATCATACATAATAAAATCAACATATGCAATGCCAAGAGAATAATAAACTAAATACTTTTATTTAGTCTTAAACATCATAAGAATCAACATAAAACAAGCATATGATAAGAGTACGGTATCAATAATAATTTATTGACCAAATACATAGTTGTTATCAACATGATTTCATTTAATTTATACCTCCCCTTTATTTGATCATATGATGATGGACCAGTTCATTCAACTCGTGAATATGCTGAATGATCGACTTGAGCAATATGATTCTCGCACAATGCAATATTTTCTTTTATATCACTAATGAGTTCGTTAATCACTCTGTTAATGCTTTTATAACGATCGGTTTCGTACAACATTTTTGCACTAAGAGGTGTTACTTTGGTAAAAAAAATTATATGTTACATATATATTTTTATTTTTATTATTTATTCGATACTAATTTTATCAAATAAATCTAAAAAATAAAAAATTCACTTGATCTTACGTATCCATACTAGAGACAATCCTCTTAGTGGGTTTTGTTATTAAGTATGTACATATATCTTTGTTTTGGGTATAAATATTTTTAAGTTATTAACTTAATGTTAAATCTTTTCTAGCAATATCAACAAAAATAATTAAATTAAGATGAATCCCAATAACAAATTGAAGGACATTAATGTTAGCCTTGAAAAATGGCTTTAGATTCGAAAAAGACTATCAATTCCAAGTTTTATGATCCAGTCAACTATATATTTCTTAGTTTGTTTTAATACTTTCATGATCTATAGAAAGCATGTCTTCCTAACATTCAAAGTGAAATTATCGTGTCAACCAACACATATCTTATCGTACTATGATTTTCTTATTTTTTGAAGAACAAAAAAAATGTAAACTTCATATTCTACAATTTCTAAATTTAAAATGGCTTTACTCCAAGAAAACACGTTATTAATGAAATCTTAGATGATTTTTTTCGTCTTACTGAAGATATCATATTTGTTTATTACTCTACCTTTTTAATTATAACTAATTGATATATTATTGGACTTGACATATTAGTTTTGTAGTGTTTAATGGCAATTCGAGAAGAGGCAACTATCACCCAAGGTCTTACTCAAATATGTTGGTATTGTAAATGATATAACATACTTCGAATATAAAATCATAATACTAGACAATTCAACTCTTTCTTTTATATGTATTTTTAGAACCTTACAACATGTCCATGATATCCTTTTATAATCAACCCTATCACAGAGAAGTGTAGGTAATACCAAAGACAATATTATGCAAAACAAAAGGAGAACAACAAATTGAGGAAAGTTTTAAATGGTGACATCTCTCAAGCCAATGTAGATACACATAAAGGTATGCTTTTTAGATTTATAATTATAATACGTATTATTGTTTCATATTTTACAAAGTAGCATACCTACTAAATATTTTAAACCATGCATCATACATATTCAGTTGAAAAAAGAAAAGCATACAATAAAGAATATTATTTACAACAATAGGAGAAAAACAAATTGAAACTAATGGAGAATGCTGAAGAAAGTAGTCGACGTACACCCCTCACAACACGTTCTACTGCACTATAAAGGTCTCAAATGGATACAAAACTTTCAGAACGGGTACCGTTAACAACATTGCAAAATCGAATAACAAATAGTTCTTCAAGTTATGCGAATGAAGTTGTGAAAACGGGGATATATCCAACTCCACTGTGTAACTTATCTGATGGGAACAAAGAAAACGAAACCTCAATTAAAACACCATTTTCTCAAGAGCCAAATATTAAACCCCTTCCATGGTAGAAAACCTTTCTTACAAGAGGAAAATTGCAAACAAAAAGTACTATCAGCGAACCAATGAAAAGAGCGTAGTGACATCAGTTAGTAGAACAACAAGAACCAGTCAGACACATCCATTTTCAACCTTGACTCGTGAGAGCTCAAGTGGTAAGACACACTTCTTATTTTATTGTTAGTTTTCTTCAGTTATAACTTACGACATTTCTAACATTTTCTTGTTGACATAGGGATTCAACGAGAGTCTAACATGTTACTACTTCTACTTAATCCTGTCAGTGGCGAATTATCAACAACAAATGCTTATTTAAACTGTTATCTCAAACACACATTTACGTATTTAGATAATATAATTTTACTTTCTAATTAATATCATGTAGGATTTACTACCATAGAGAAGGATCTGTTTGATCTTTTTTACGATTCGGTTTAAATTTGAATACCCTGGCTTTTGTTGCATGAAAGGTAAAACAAAATTAACTTCCTCTACAGTTCATGAAAAATTGTGTCATCTATTCTCAATGCAATCTGAAGTATGAGAAATGTTTAGGCACAACATACATTCGTACAACACAAAATTTTCATTTACATAAGTGGGTGTGAACTTGGATAAAAGATTAGCTAATTAGGAATCTGGTGTATATACATTTCTTGCTATGGGAGGAATATATCATAGTATTGACCAGTTGGTTCCAAGGGATGGAAAACCTAGGTAGTTACAGTTGTATTTTTATGATGCCGACATTGAAGTTTCAAAAAGGTTGGACTAGCCAAACCTAGATATAAAATCATAGGAACACTAACACGTGTTCTTGCTACAACCTGTATGTAAGAACCCTTCATAGTTTCGCTGAGCTATGACCACTCGACAACTATAGAATCAATTTGAATGCATCAGTAGAGCTTGACCAGAGGATGTACAACCGACCTACTACATATGAGGTTCGCAATTAAGATTACTTACATTAAATCATTGGACATAACTTGATTATATGTTACATCCCTACATACATTACATAAATTGAAATATATTCTCATATACTCCAGGTTACTGGTATTTGGGTTGAAGGTAAGGATAACATCACGTCATTTAAGAGAAGTACTGTCGTGTTTGGAAGGTCTGAACACAGTCAAAGGATTCAGCCTCACTATGGTTGTTACAATCCTTTATCCTATCATTTGTTTTTCCCTAATGGTGAGCCTGGGTGGCACTCTCAAATACCAAGACATGGAGTACGTATCAACGAAGTACTCGATGACGACGAAAATGTCGAGGAAGAGGTGGAAGGTTCAAACTTTCTCACAATTTCAAGTTTATATATATTAGAGATAAATGTAATTAGTGGATATATATAATGCACTTATAAACTCAATAATTAACTTTAACATATTCTTTTTATGTAGATTCGGAAATAAGTAGAGGTACAACTAATGTGATTATGTGGGAATACTACGCCTACAAGTTCCAAAATGCACCCCTCTAAGAATTTGCTTTTATTGGGAGAGAGATGGTTACAACAATTTGTGGTAGACATCTACATAAAGATCGAGCCTTCACATTTTCTTTTTGTTTTAAGAAACCAATCGAAATTAAGATACGATCTATATCAAGGTATTGTGGATGGTGTCAATGCTACTGAAGTTCAAACAAGTAGAGCCAGACAACGGGTTGGTTTGCCTGCATCTTTTATCGGTGGTCCACGTGACATGCGATGACGGTCCTTAGATGCTTCTAATTTAGTTCAAGACGAAAGTAAGCCTGATATATTCCTTACAATGACTTGCAATCGAAAGTGGGATGAAATCAAAGAGAAACTGTTACCTGGTCAGACATCACAAGATCGATCGGGCTTGGTTGCAAGAGCGTTTCTTGCCAAATTAGAAGATCTTAAGGAACAGCTCTTCAAGAAGCATATCCTTGGCAAGGTTGAAGCACATGTTTATGTCATTGACTTTCAGAAGCGTGGTTTGCCCCATGCACATTTCCTTTTTATAATGGAACCACGACACAAGCTGACTACTCTAGACCATTATGACAAGATGGTATGCACTGAAATTTCAGATCCCATAAAATATCCAAAAATGCATGGGTCGATTGTAAAGCATATGATTCATGGTTCGTGTAGTCCAAAGTCAAAGTTAAGGGGGTACAACCCCTTCTCTGCTCTTGTTATACTTCGTTCCTAAATAAACAACCCATTTCATCACTACGTTAATTGTTTTGTAAATATAATATTGCATGAATCTTTATAACGAGTTATACATTAATTATTAGTTGTTGGAACCATGACCATTTGAGTTTTGTTGACATATATATATATATATATATACTGTGTATGTAGATGTAATCAATCTTGGAATTGAGTAGTGATGATATATATAAATTTTTTTAATTTGAACATGACGTCTATTTTGAAATGTTTCTTATAATTTTAGGTTCAGAACTAAGTTATGTATTTTAGAAGCTAGTCAAAGATATGCCAGAAACTTGAAGGGTCTGTTGGGTTAAACTTAAATAAGTATTTTAGTATTTTCAGTATTTTAGTATCATAGCATTTAGATTAAATAAAGTAGTTTGAAATGGTAAAAGATCATGGTATGATTTAGTATAGGATTGACCGAATGTTATGGAGAGTAGGTCATAGTAGTGCATGTTCTTTAGGAGTCGCATGAACCCATATTTTATGTACTCACAAGGCTATATAAAGCCTCCTGTTACTTTAATGAAGCATGGCATTGGTATTTCTTCTTTACATAACTCAGCTCCTTCTTTTATGCAATTACCTCTCACACATAAAACTAGTTTAGTGTCAATATCAGAAGGGCCTATTTCTACACGTGGTATCAGAGCCACGGGGCTCATACCCGGTGTGTGGAGAACAAGAAAGGGACAATTGCATCTTATGTAATCAGGCAACGAAAGTTAAAAGCAAGCATCAAGTTTTTTTTATCACAGTAGGTGATAAGAAGAATGCAGGAAGAAAAATAGCAAGGATTGTTTTCTTGAAAGCAGGAAAGTAGCAAGAAGGAGAGGTGATTGAATAAAAGGAGGAGCTGAGTTATGTAAAGAAGAAATACCAATGTCATGCTTCATTAAAGTAACAGGAGGCTTTATATAGCCTTGTGAGTACAGAAAATGAGGGTTCATGTGACTCCTAAAGAACAAGCACTACTATGACCTACTCTCCATAACATTCGGTTAATCCTATACTAAACAATACCATGATCTTTTACCATTTCAAACTACTTTATTTAATCTAAATGCTAAGATACTAAAATACTGAAAATACTAAAATACTTATTCAAGATTAAACCCAACATTCACCCCCTTAATCTTGATGACTTGACCCGTTTCTTCGTCACAGCAAAGCCGGTTCTTCATCATGAATCAGATTAGCTTCGTTCTCCTTGTCTTTCCATTTTGTACACTCGTTTGCAAAATGTCCAAACGCTCCACATTCATAACATCTAAACCCTCTCTTATCACCTCGACCCGAGCCTCTTCCACGTCTTCTTTCAATGATTTTTTCTGGCAAGATAGGAGGTATTATGGCAAAGTTTAAAAGTCTTGGTTCGAGACTTGATGAAGAAGTTGCGGTGAGAAAGCTTCTGAATTCAGCCCCAAAGAAATATCTTCCAATTATTGCCTCTATCGAGCAATATTCGGAGATTGAAACCATGTCGTGTGAAGAAACGGTAGGAAGACTCTAAGCATACGAAGAGAGACTTAAAAGCCATGATGACAAGGATGAAGAACAAGGACATCTCTTGTTGACCAATAATGAGCATGATGGTAAACAATATGGACGAGGAAGAGGTCGGGGAAGAGGATTTGGTAGAAGAGAAAGAGGACGTGGAAGAGGCTCGGGTCGAGGTGATAAGAGCGGGTTTAGATGTTACGAGTATGGAGCGTTTGGACATTTTGCGAACGAGTGTACAAAATGGAAAGACAAGGAGAATGAAGCCAATCTAATTCATGATGAAGAACCGGCTTTGCTGTGACGAAAAAACGGGTCAAGATCATCAATATTAAGGGGTGAATGTTGGGTTTAATCTTGAATAAGTATTTTAGTATTTAGATTAAATAAAGTAGTTTGAAATGGTAAAAGATAATGGTATGATTTAGTATAGGATTGACCGAATGTTATCGAGAGTAGGTCATAGTAGTGCCTGTTCTTTAGGAGTCACATGGACCCACATTTTATGTATTCACAAGGCGATATAAAGCCTCCTGTTACTTTAATGAAGCATGGCATTGGTATTTCTTCTTTACATAACCCAGCTCCTCTTTTATGCAATCGCCTCTCACACATAAAACTAGTTTAGTGTCAATATCAAAAGGGCCTGTTTTATACAGGGTCAAAGTTGGAAACTTAAAGCTCAAGGGTGCAAAATGGTGCTTCGGTGAATATACATACAAGAAACTTAAGAGAGAGTCATGATGCCAAATGCACAAACACACATTAACTTGTTATCAGTTTGAGTCGATTCATCTAGGGTTCGCTCAATCAATCAAGGTTTCTCATCACAATGATGAAGACTGCTTAGGTGTTAATTTGATCTTGTGTCTTGTAGTTCTCATTCAAAGTCACAGATTACAAATCATTTTTTTGTACTATTTTCTGTTTGTTGCTCTCTGTATTGCGGCGACTTCTTGTTCATATGTATTTTGAATCTTGACATCAAGTTTACATTTTGTAATCCTTCATGTTATTTTGTGTGTAAATGATTGTTACCTATTGGTGATTTATCATTGAGTGTTTTCTTTTAAGTGATGATTATTTTGGTCTTGTATTTGGCCTTTGGCCGATTTGATTAATTGAGTACAATTTATGTTCTATATAGTGTTCTTGATTAATTCTGGTTATGATCACGTCGCTCGCTTCTTTGTTTCCATTAAAGTATTTATGAATAAACAGTTGTTCTTCGGATTAAACAATTACTGATTGTGGTCTTTTCACAAGTTTCAATCGGAGAAGAACTATTTTGTTTCTTCCATTCATGTACACGTATGCCGAACTCTCAACTTCATGCATAGAGCTCTAATTGCTGAAATAATCCAATGCCACAAAGCTCGGAAAGGAAATATGCATGTACTATAGGGTGTTGGAGTAACAAGTTAAATGCAGGAGGAAGAGAGTCTTGCCCAATAATTTGCTTTTAGTTATGGATAGGAAAGTTGTGTTGGTCTTAAATTTACAATCTCTTATTTTTGTTAATGACATTATAGAGACCAATAACAAAGATGATGGGAGCACTTGAAGCACTAAAACAGCGTAACTTAGATGCAAAGATGCATGAGATGTTGGTTATATATTTGATGAACGCGACACAGAAAAAAGTATGTGAATTCTCTAGGGAAGAGTCATAATATTAAACTCATTGAGAGGTTGTCTATTTTTTTCTTTTTTTAAAAAGATACTCAACTCACAAACTCCACCATAAATATATATATATATATATATGCGTTCATTTCTGGACTTGAAACCACAATTTTATAGTTGGATGATCATCTCGATATTATTAGATGAACGACCTTCTAGATGAACGACCCGCTAGTTGTCTATTCTTGTTTTTGTTAAAAAAGAGTTCCTTTGGTTTTAGTAGTTAATGTTTCTTACTTTCCTTTGTTAAGTGATAACATCTCTTATAATGGACTTGAACCTCAAAGTAAATATTGTGGAGATGACCAAAGAAAATCAATAGAGTTATTAACCTAGAATAGCCATATACTTTTAGATGTGTCCCTTTTAAGTCATGCAAATTGTTTGTTTTTTTAGTTCAATTACGATATTAAAAGATGTTATTTTTTTGTCCCATTTGAGTTACTAAAGACTATTAAAGTCAGCTAATGTAAAACAACATTTTGATGTATATATTTTACATTTAATCATCATACATAAAACCAATTTTTTAAAAGTAAAGCATCTTTATGACTAAAAAAAATATCATTTTTCCAGTTACCTAATTCAACGTAAAAACGTTAAACGATATGGGACAAACTGAAAACTAGCTAATTATTCTAAGTAAATGGATTGATTAGTGTAAAAATAAATATTAACTTAAAATAAATAAGAAAGACGTGAGCAGTAAGATAAGTAAATAATTATGATCTTTTGGGTTATATTTTCATGGTCTTATTGATTACACTTTCGGGTTGAATTCTTTATGATATTTGATGTACAATATAATGACATATAATTTATCCACAATATTATCAATCGATGCATAACTGATTTATTAGCAATATTGTAGCACACGAGATGCACCGTCAATTAGTATCTTAGTATACATACTTTAAAAAATGATGCACAAACTTTTGAGTTCGGGTGCACAACTTAAATTATTATAAAATTGGTGTACCATGATCATAATGTACAGGATTAAGAAAATTGATACATCGTACTGCACATGAATAACTTGCACATGCTAGTATTTGTTTAACATGACAATTGTGATTTTATGATTTCAATATTTAAAGAATTAGGAAATTGATAAAAACAGCTTTAAAGACTTTTCATAAGAATTATAAGAAAAAAATAGTAATTCAAATACATAGATAATACACTATTCAAAATCAAAGTTAGTCTCTATATTCAACATCTTCCATTCTATTTGATAAACGGAATTAAACATTGTTCAAAGGAAAAAATAATAAATCGAATCGTGTAATGCACATTATCGGGTACAAGGTTACCCGGCGGGTATTCTTGTTTTTCAGCTTTGACACCTTTTTCTAAGTTGTAGCCCTTTGAGTTCAAAGAATTTAAGCTTTTGAATGATCACCTCAATCGGAGTCCGTATGAGGGAGTTATGGCAAAAATCGTGAAGCCTCACCAAATCCACAACACTTCTTCTTTCTCGATCTTTTCTTCAACATTTTTATTCATTTTCTTCTTGGCCAAAGCCGTGAAGTTTGTATGAGGGAGTTAAGTTCCAACGATGAAGGGAGAAAGGTAAATGATGGTGATGGCGTAATAGTCAAGGTCAGAATTAGGGTAATCTCAATTTTGATCAAGGCAATACTGCAACTTCATCTGATGAAAATACATCTCCTAGGGGCAACTCACATGTGTCAAATGAAAACATGGGTGGTGAATCATTAAGGAGGTCTACTAGAAAAGTATGCATTGTCAAGAAGGATTGATGATTTTGTAGTTGAGGGTAAAGTTATATATGGTGTAGAAAGGGTTGTAAATTATTCTTTTTTAAGTCTTGAAAATTAGTGTTTTGTTTCAAATATTAATAAATCCTTAGAACCAAAGTCATACTTTGAGGCTTTTAAGGATCAAAACTGGGTAGAAGCAATGAATAATGAAATGGAGGCTTTAAATAGAAATAAAATATGGACTATTATTGACTTACCTAAGGAAGAAAATTTATTGGATGCAAGTGGATATTTAAAATTAAGGATAAATTAAATGGTGAGATAGAAAGGTACATAGAAAGACTTGTTGCTAAAGGGTATAGTTAAGAGGAGGGTATTGACTATGAGGAGACATTTTTAGGTTATTTATTGAAAGAGTGTAAGTTGAGGGACTAAAGGTGAGCAATGGAAAAAGCTAGTACTGCAGATAGAAGGTGAAGAACTCAAGTGGCTAAAGTGAAAGAGTGCAAATTCCAGGGACTATTTCTGCCAACTTGGAATTTATATAGCATCATCAAGCTAGGGTTTACACACATCTTGGTGATCTTGTGTGTTTTGAATATTCAATCACAAAGACTGAATGTATGTGAGCGTATTTCTATATAATTTGGATTGTAAAACTTTGTTTTTGAGATTTTGGGGATTAATAATCATTTGGTTCAAGTTTGTGTGTAATTCTGTGTAGATTCTGAAAAAATAACATATTGTACGAACTTCATGATTTTATTTCACAACAACAAAAGGTTTCGCATACAAGCTACATATATATTGTGTATTTTTGACCCATAAATCATCAACTTATTGGTACAATATTCCCATAAAAACATCATTAACGTCACAAACTATATTTTCAAGGAGTGAGCAGGCACGGCAGTATTTGTTCTAGCGATTGAGGAGGATTGGTTAGCATATGAACAACTTCCCTCATTGTCGGCCGATCCATGCTCTCATCCTCCACACAATTCATCGCAATTTTGAAAAGGTTTATTACACTTCCCAACGTATATCCTTTGAGCCTTGGGTCCAACACTGCTAGCACTGCTGCTGCATCTGACTTGTCAGAGTGCTCTGATATCGTCTCCCGGACCCACCTCACAATGTCTACCCCATCACCAAATTCCCCAACCGGCTTCTTACCAGCTATCAGTTCAAGCAACACGACTCCAAAACTATACACGTCACTCTTTTCATCCACTTTTAATGTGTACGCATACTCTGTTGCACAAAATAAATAGAAGAATAATACATGCGCCTAATAATGTATGCATGATATATACCATTATACCTAATGAAATGGTTGGAATAAATATCTAAATGATTGAGAATATATTAGGTTTACATTGGCAGGCATATATAGCAATTTAGAATAGCAAACATAAGCATTATTACAACAGTTATATGATAATGTGCATGATAAATAGTTGTACGTAGTAACTATACCTGGTGCAATGTAACCATAAGATCCAGCAATCGAAGACATTGATTCTGAAGCACCGCTATCCCTCAAGAACTTAGCGAGTCCGAAATCAGCAACATGAGCTTCATAATCAGAATCCAACAATATATTATTCGACTTCACATCTCTATGTAATATCATCGGTGAGCAATCGTGGTGAAGGTAACACAATCCTTTAGCCGCCTCCACTGCAATCTTGTACCTAGTTTCCCACTGCAAATGTGCCCCTTTCGATCCATGCAAAATCTCACCTAAACTCCCATGAGACATGTACTCGTAAATCAACAAATTGTTTACACGATTTGACACATATCCAAGCAGTCTCACAATATTCCTGTGCCTGATCTTCCCTAACGTTTGTATCTCCGCATCAAAACCGTGGTTCCTTCCCATTAACCGTTTAATCGCCACATCAACACCATTAGCCATTGATCCACGGTACACAATTCCCGCACCACCTTTACCAATTATGTTTTCATCTTTCAAACATTCAAGAACATCTTCGACTTTTAGATCTAACCTTTGGAACGTCGTCAACTTCCACACTTTCGATCTCTGAATTCGTTTCTTATTCATTTTAATAAATGTGAGTATGAACAACAAAAGGGTCGTGATTATAGCGATTACTATTATCACAACTCTCGATGTTGTAATTGAATAGTGCTTCTTTCGAGTTCTTGAAATAACCGGACAATGAGCCATTTGGCGTAAACATAAATCAGGGTTACCAGCAAATATCTCATCGCTAAAATCCTTTAGTTGCCCGTCGATTGGAACTATACCTGAAAACTGATTATACGAAAGATCCAAAACCGTCAAGCTTTTCATATGACCCAACTTATTTGGTATCTCACCACTAATTCGATTCCTAGAAACATTAAGTGTGTTCAAATTGAACAAACTTAAAATCCCTTTAGGAAACTCACCAACCAAATAGTTTCGACTAAAATCAATCGATGTAAGCTGAACACATGTAGCTATAGAACTCGGTATCTCACCACTTAGATTATTATTACTCATGTTAATCTTGTACAACTTATTTAACCTCAATATCTCTTGAGGTATTTCACCAACCAATTGATTTGATTGAAGAGATAAAGTTGTTAGATTCACTAAGTCACCAAAAGCACGAGGTATGTTGCCCGTGATTCGATTGTTAGAAATTGAAACGCTTTGAAGGGAGTGGCTGTACATTGTATCAGGAAGTTGTCCGGTGAGATAGTTGTCGTCTAGTTCGAGCATTGTGAGTTCGGGTAAGGTGAATAGACCGGGTGGAATAGTACCATTGATGAAGTTTTTTGTGATGCGAAATTTGGTTAAGGATTTGCAGCTGCCAAGTTGTTCGGGTAGGGGCCCAAAAAAGTAATTCTCCATTAGAACTAAAAGTCGTAGCTTGCCTGAAATCAACGCCAACAGTCATTAGCTCATGATTCCCTTACAATTATTACAAGATAGATATATAACAAAAACTTTGCTTTTACTTATTTTTTGAAATACTCATTAGTCTTCATTATATATGTGCACTTTTTGTCAATTCTTTATTTTTATTACAATTCATGTATGTATATGTATTTAGTTTGTATGATAACGTAAACGCATACTCCATCCGTCTAAAATTATTGTAAACACAAAACAAAATACGCAGTTTAAAACAAAGGTGTCAATAATACACTGTCACACCAATAATAATATAATGTACAATTAATTTTGAGATATTCCAAAATGAAAATATAAACAATAGGCTTGGGACAAAATCGTTGATTCGATGGGGTATTAGTTTCACAACAATTAGTTGACATGAGTATTAGGGTTCTTAAATACTAAGGTCGCAATATTTCATTTAATTCGATGAAATTAGAATTTTAATTTTATTTTATAAGGGTGTTTTGGTTCAAATTAATTGAATTGAAATTGACAGAATTTATCCGGTGAAAAGAAGTTCACTTTCTTTGAAATTTGTAAACTTCATCAAAAATATTATGTGAATCAAACACGTAAACAAAAATACTATGTAATTAAAACATAAAAGTAATTTTACGTCAAAAAAACTAGAAAAATAAGTTATAATTGAGCAATATTTACCTCCTTTGCACAAATCTTTCGGGACCCGTCCCGTGAGATGGTTTCCGGTGACATCTAGCAAAAGCAGCCTACCATTGCGGCCAAGATTCTCCGGCAATTCAAACGTAAAATTATTCTCCCAAATCTGCAAAACCTCCAAATTCGGTAAATCACCGATAAACGACGGAAGAGGTCCCGCAAGTCGATTATGAAACAAACTAATCAACGTCAAATTCCTCAGCTCCGAAAAACTCTCCGGTATCCCACCACTCAAATTATTATTCGACAAATCAAGCGACATCAAACTAACCATTTCCGAAAGCTGAGTCGGTATCTCACCACTTAAATTATTAAAGTACAGAAACAAAGTATGCACCCGCTTCAAATTGCCCAAACTCGCGGGTATTTCACCGGTGAGATTACAGCTCGAAAGGTCGAGAAGCTGTAACGATTTAAGTTCACCGAATTCAAACGGTATTCCCCCTTGATAACTGTTGAAATAACCTAAGTACAAATGAGTAAGTGTTGACACTTTTGATAAACTTCCAGGAATCATTCCTGTTAATTGGTTTGCTTGTAACCCTAAAACGCGTAATTTTTTAAACTCTGAATATATTTCCGGTATTTCACCATTAAAAAAATTACCATCTAGGTACAAAATTTCCAAATTTTGTAACTTAACGAGTTCGACAGGTAATTTCCCGGTAAAATTATTGTTGTAGATATCAAACGCTTCAAGTTGCGTCCAGTTCGCCACGATCTTTTCAGGAAACTCGCCGATGAAAGCGTTTGATGAGATGTTAATGAATTTAATCGACGTCAGATTACGCATCTCGAGTGGTAATTCACCCGTGAGATTATCGGATACTAAAGTGAGGTTTTCTAGTTTATTTAATATTCCGATTTCAGGTGGGATGGTACCGAATAACGGAACGTATGATATTGCTAATGACGTTACGCGCGAGTTTTGGTCGCATGTAACGCCAGTAAACGAGCAATGTGAATTTGTAAGTTGCCAGTTGTTAAATGCAGTAGATGCGTTTGATGCTAGTAATGAAGCTTTGAGCTTCATTAAAGCATCAACATCTGATAATGCATTTGAGAAGTTGAGGTAAATTAAGAGAACATTTAGGAGAATGAATTTTATCATATTTTTGTTTGTTTTATTTTGTTGGGAGTACGCAGAGAAAAAATTATGGTTGTGGTACGGGTTTTATAGAATAGGGAAGAGTTGTCCATCGTGCAATATAATATGTACGTTTTTTTTGTTTGTAATCGTGACTAGATTGGAAGAAATATGTGTCTAATAGGATCAAACAGTCATGTTTGAAGTTTACTTTTTTAGCCCTTATAGAATCTTAAATTAGATTTTAGCCCTTGATGTGTGAACGCTTTGAGGTTTTAACACTGAGACCACATCTTCAATTCGATTAATCAATGGAATTCTTTTGAACATGAAAGTAAAATAATAGAAGGATAACTAAGGTTTTGACAGCTTTCACCTATCGATCTCATCACTGACACAAGAGAGATACAATTGCGTAACTCATTATTAAAAGGACATGTGGATAATTAAGGAATTTATAATCTACACTTTATGACGCATGTCTTACAACATGATTAACTATATTATTTGTGGAGGCTTACAAAAACCAAATATGATGTTTGTAAGTAAGTAGCTAGTTGTATTATTATTCTTGTAAATAACAAATGACAAACATGACTCCCTAAAAAAATGATAATGATAAAGAGACTTGTGACAAGTGTGAAGCTTACTAAAAAACGTTCCTTCAAAGCATGCATAGTAAGACTGTAAGAGATCAATCTTTGGTTTCTTTTCCATATTGAATTTACAATAAGACATTTATATCGACAAAAAATGAAGATAGCGAAATATATACTAATCTTGGTTGCATATGTTATATGGATATTAATAACCTATGAAAGAACCTAATTTGTTTGTAAGTAATCCGTTAACTTTGGTCTTTCCTTGCAAGTCTGGTAGTTAAAACAAGTATAGATTTCATAAACCCCACTGAACCACACAATATGTTATGAGTATTTAAAGGAGGATTGTTAGTAGTCAAGCCTTCATAAGTCAAGGGCTAAATTGATCACTGTGTGAGAGATATTGGCTGCCAATGGAATATATTCCCATTTTACTTTTCGTTTTCATTACACTTTTAAGTACAAAAAGTAGACTTTTAATAAGTACAATTTTAAAATCTTACTTTCATAAACTAGCATGTTTTGTGACATCTTACATGATATATAACTTATTAACCAAATATCTAAAACAGTAATATCATCACAAAAACAAAAAGATTAATAAACAAATTACATAGAAAATTTGCATCATATGACAAAGTAATTAAATGTAGTTTCTTATAGAAAGTGGGGCACATTTACGTATGTTAAAGGTCGAGTATTAAATGTGCTACCTGAATTCGTCTTCGTCTAACTCAAGCTTGAGCTTGATAATATTTAAGCTTGAATCGAACTTGAACAAATACTACTATTCGATTAGTTCTACGCATCTAGTTTAAAAACTTGATGATTTGTTCAGCTCGGTTAATTTTCAGTCAAACGATTTATTCAAGTTTACTGAGTTAAACGAACTTAATATATATAAGAATTTTGTATACTTAAGATAGGGGTAGGAGTTCCAAGTTCTGAGGTCGAGTCCATGGCTTCTCGGTTGGGTAGTGCGGCTAAGAAGCTTTCGTTCTCGTATCTCGGGCTTCCGGTGAGCGCTAATATGTCGAGAACTGAGTATTGGAACGAGGTTGTAAAAAAAGTTGGGTCTAAACTTTTCAATTGGAAGGTTGAGACTTTGTCTATTGGTGGTAGGTTCATCTTACTTAAGGCAGTTCTTGGTGCTCTCCCAACTTATTATATGTCTCTTTATAAGGCTCATATGGGAGTATTATCTCACCTAGAGTCCTTGCGGAATAAACTTTTTATAGGTGCTAATCTGGAAGAAGGAAAGATGACTTGGATTGGCTGGAAGAAGGTTATGTCTAATAGAAACGATGGGCGTCTTAGTGTTAATAGCCTCTTTGCTCTTAACCGTAGTTTATTATTAAAATGGGTTTGGAGATTCCGGGTGAAGCCCAATTCTCTTTGGGTGAATGTGGTTAAGGGTATTTACGGCGGTCACCGGTGCATTAATGGTCAGATCTCCAAGCACTCTTCTTCGTGGGTCGAGATTATTAAGGTTGTGTCCAACCTCCGGAACAAGGGTCTTGATCTGTTTTCGCTTTGCAGGAAGAAGATTGGGGATGTCTCTCTTATCACTTTTTGGGATGATATTTGGGTAGGGGATACCCCTCTTAAAAGTAGGTTTCCTAGAATCTATGCATTAGAGAATGATAAGACCATATCGATTTTCAACAAGTTTTTCCAGTATGATAGCATGGGTTCTCTGCGTCGGGTGCTTAAAGGGGGTGCCGAGGGTCTTCAATGGACCGAACTTAGGTCTTTGATGGCCTTGGTTTCTCTATCCTCTCGCCCAGATTATTGGTTATGGTCTTTGGCGAGTTCTGGGGAGTTTTGTGTTGCCTCGGCTCGTAGATTGATTGATAAGCAAGGTGTTGTCTCGTCGATGGGTCTGACTATGTGGGTTCGTTGGGTGTCTATCAAGGTGAACATTTTTGCTTGGCGTTTGTCTTTGGAAAAACTTCCCATTAGGCATAATCTTAGTAGTCGCGGGATAGATGTGCCTTGTATTCTTTGATCTCGCTGGTTAACTTAAGAGAGATATGATACACCTATCTCTTATATAATTATTTATCGTGTATTTGTTGCTATTTCATATCAATTCACATATTTAAATTCATCTCATTAATTAACAAATAAACTCTGACTTTTCATTTTCTGTTTCGGTTATCATCTAATTTTAACAAACACCCATAGAGTATTCATATTGTTAAATTTTATTCTTATAATATTATAGTATTATTTTACTTTTTACTTTTTACTTTTTTTTAGTTCCCCAAAAATACTACAAAAACTACAGGCACCGTACATATTTGGTAGGTCGCTTGTACTGTACAATATTTAATTATTTTATTTGTTTATTTATTTATTTATTTATTTCAATTGGGGCTTAGAAATTAAAAACAAGTCCTTGGCCTTCTTCCGATGTTTTCAAGTTTTGACATATTAACATTAAATTTTAATAAATATTTCACTTTAAAAGTTTAAATATATATCACTATAAATCTAAACCTACAAAGTATCTCCGAGTGATGTTCTAAAAATTAATTTTTTTAATTTAATTGATCAAAGATCAGTTCCGATCTAACCGATTTAACTAATTGAACATGTCGGTTGAATTGGATCACAATGTATATTATTAATCTTATTAAATACAAATAAATACAATAATATTCATGAAAAGTTTTAATATAGTATTTTTAAGTAAATCTGAAAACTTTAATCTATTTTTTACTACAAAAATATACTCAATACTAAAATAATCAACTTTAATATTATAAAAAATAAAAAATTTATACGAAAATCTATTTTTTCCATTGAACCGGAAAACATACGACTTCACAACTGTTCGAAAATCATAATAAAACCGGTTTAAAATGAACCAAAAATCCTCTAATTTCCGGTTCAACCGGTTTTTAAAAGATTATATCCAATGCAAGATTTTTCTAAATTATTTTTGGGCAAAAAATAACTTTATAAAAAAAAAAAATTTTAAAGAAAAATTTTTTTTAATAAAAAGGTTGAGATTTCTCAAGCATTTGATACAAAGCTTTTTTGCAATTCCTTTATATCCAAGCGATTCGTTTTGTTTAAAAAACCTTTTGAAAATCTATCTTACATTTGAGCAATAGCTTTTCAAAATGTGTCATATCAAAAAGTATTTGCTCATGTAAAAATGTACATTTTGATGTATGTGTATGCATGAAATTATGGGTGTTCTTCGGTCAAACTATTTGGGTTTCGGGTTACTTGAATTTTTCAAGTTTATAATTTATCCGTAAAGCGAAGCAAATAAGATTTGATTTATTGGGATTCGATTTGGATTGGTACGGATTCGAGTAATGTGTTTTAACATGAATAAGATAAAATTTTATACTTTTACGTCTTGAACGTAATGTAAACTTCAATATAAATAATGTATGCGTGCACTTGTAAACTCATGTAAATTATATATAACATATTTATAGCATTACATTTGTATATTTATTGCCTTTTTCGGAGTGATTTTTTGAATTCGATCATTTTCTGACACGTCGGATGAAATGGGTGACGACTGAATAAGAAGGTAAGTAGATAGCTATCGAGTCAAACATGACCCAACTATTGAATCAAAGGAGCCCAACTAAAAAGGCAGGTGGTGTCTTTCTTGTTGTGACTGTGATTTAGTAATTTATTGTATTTTCAACAGTCAACTCTCCTGTCTATTTGAGCATGTTGACCAATAGGATCCTCGTTATTTGCTCTTGTGGGCCTCAACATCAGAGGAAGCAGCCCCAAGGAAAAGTTTCTAATTTCATTTTAAAGTAGACACAAATAGTAGTATTAATCCATAACACTATGATCAAATATGTAGGTTTATTTGTAAGTGATGGTTACGTGATAGAAAAGAGTCTTATCGGAGAAATCAATCAATAAATTTTGTTAAATAGCAAGGTGCAAAAAGTGAACCTGCCGAGTTTGTCAAATGGTTATAACTTTTATATAAGAATATATAAAAAAGGGTATTGCTAAATCTTGAAAATTGTGATAATACCTTGGAAACTGTGTCTATGTGAGTGTTGATTTGGTAGATTGAGTAGATTAATTGATATGGAGAGTGCACCCTACAAAAGATAACTGATTATTTCGACACCATCAATCGATCTCATGATCCATGATAAAGTGGTAAATCAAGTAATATGTGGTTGTCATTTGTCATTAGGGTACCATTGTGAAAAGTTTCTATAGCAAAATCAATTTCGTTTTTATAAGTATCTATTGTATTATAAAAACGGTGCAATCAAAATGGGAGAGATCTAATCGGATTTAATTTAACAATATTTGTTTTTATAACCAAGATCAAAACATCTTATAAAATTGGATCTTTATTGAAATAGTATGCCGTGATTATTTTGCAACAGATTATGAGGTAAGAAACAAATCATTCACGTACAAAGTGATTGTATCGTACACTTAGTGGACATATAAAATCAAAAACAGAATTTAATAAATAAATAAATAAATGGTTTCATTTGATAAAATAAAACAGTACACAAATGCTAGAATGTATATACTATACATGTTGACATTCTCAAATACTATAAGATAAATAAAATGAAAGTGTTGAATAAAGTGCCTTTAGGCGAATCGGTAGTGGGCACATCGTTGCTTCACAAGAGTATATGTTCGACTCATTTGTATATCATACATAAATAACCACTTTTATGGTGGGAAACAGACGTTATCTCCAAAGTCTTCATCTTATTTTATATGGATATGTTTCTATGAGAATATATATATACGTGAGAATCGTGAGATGTCTAATGGGTCAAAGTTCTCTTGACTTTGATAAACAATTAACATACAAATGTCTCAGTCGTATGTTTATATTTCAAGTTTACGCAAACTATATAACTTTGTAGATCTCATTGAGGTTTCAAGTCATTTCTCCAACTTAAGACTTGTATTATAACCGTTACAACGTTTAACAGTATAATATTTATATTAATACTAATGAAACATAAGAATTTAATATGCGGGTGAGAGTTATAGATGCTCATATCTTTCCAAGTGTTTGATTCCCAACTAGGAATTGGTGGAATATATGAGTGCCCATGGAATATATAAAGACAAAAAGTATTGAGAACATTTTAGGCAATAAATTTCGGGCTAATGAAAACCGTTAATATATTAATATTAATTGATGTTTTGAATATATTTAAACATAGTTTTAAAGATTATTAATAACTGTTTAATATTAATAAGTCGAATGCCATTGGGTATGATTGGACCTTTTTATGGTGGTTGGTTTGCAATGTTTTCAGTGGACCAAAAGAGAATCATCAATGTTTCAATTGTCTCCGTTAAAAAGGTGTCCGTAAAGTCTTATTCATGTTTTAGGACATGGACCAAACATTCGGTCCATGTTATTTTAATAACGAATGTGACATCCAATAAAAGGGATAAGAATGTCGCTATAACTTTTATGCATAAATAATAGTACGATAGCCGTCAAATTATCGACGATTATTACATATAAAAAGAAAATAATCGACCCTTCAGCAGCTCAAATCGATCCGTTTCACGTCAAAAAGAAAGAGATAATTATATTTAAAGAAATATGGAGACGAGGATTAATCTGTGACCTTCGCATTTATTTTGCATATGCCTCACCACTAAACTACCATCGCAGGAATATAATAATTACATGTAATGTATAATAATTTTATGCATCAAATTTATTCTTTATTTACAGTTTTAAAGATCATCATTATTAGTTTTTGTAATAATTTTCTTAATGTTTTGATATGGGAAATTCACCAAAATACATAATTTTTTTATCCTATATAAAATAATATCCTTCAAAACTCAAAATTGCCAAAAATTACTGCTCACACGCAACTCACAAATCCCGACATGTAACAGACATTGTGTATTGCGTGTGGCTGGAAGTTGGCCCCCCTTTTGTAACCTATCCGCCGGAGAGGCTTCTATCAGACGGATATGGTACTTCTATCATTCTTCCGTCTCATTTGTTGATACAAGTGTTTTCAAATATAATATAAAAATATTTTCATACAATACATTCAAGGGTGACTCAAATGTACATTAGAAAAATGCTAGGTCCATTTAGACACCTCTGATTCGATGTTCACCTTTGATTTTCTTGAGGTAGATTAGAATCTTGATCGACTATACTTTCCATTCTAGCCTTAGTGGCCCTGCAATAGTCGATTGTGCCCTTATTCGTTACACTGACTACATTTTTTCTTTCTTTTTTGTTTCTCTTCTCCTTTAGAAGGAATACAAGCACGCACAGGTGGGCAACCAGCGTGCCTCTTCACAAGGACCAGCGGCAACACAATTTGTAGATCATCTAGATCGACCCATTACGAAGGATGATCCATCAGAAGTATGGGCTCGTCGTAGGCCGCTCGATACGTCTCTAACATGAAATATATCTCGGCATAGCAACTTACGTCGTCTTGTTTGAACTTTCGTGCCACTGGGATAATGTGTCCGCTAGGTAACCGGACAACTGCCATTGTCTGCAACTGCATGCTCTTGTGTCAAGGTTGACCAATCCATCCTTGTTGCCATCCCACTCCTCAAAATCCTGCTTGCGACCGGATATTCTTGCCAGGGTAACGATTTGTTCGCTCTTTTCCCGATCTTATGGTCGGCATACGGTGTGAGAGATATTGTAAGTCTCATTCTAGTGACACAATGTTTGAAATACCACTATTGAATCGAAGCTTGAAAAAACTCCAAGAGCATTGTGATTAGGAACTGTCGTGCATGTTTGGTTAGCGCGTTAATAGACTCGGCACTGTTTGATGTTATGTAAGCATATCTCGTCCTTGTAGCATGACATCTTGACCATCTTACTCTCTCAACATGGTTGTGGTAGTGGGTTGTCAGTTTCATCCTCCTCCTCATCTGTCTCTTGCTTGTCGTTACAAACAGTATCATATTCAAACAGATGGTCAAATGCCTTTTGTGGATTGACAATTTTTCCCCATAATGTTCAACATTTGGATCATCCTCATGATAAGTAGAATAATCATGATGATCAGGGGTGGATTTGGGAACTAATATGTGACAACCCTCGAAAATCGGTACTTTCCATGCACCTTAAAATCATGCATTCTTACGCTAATTCCCTTTAATGAAATCAAACGTGATTTAAACTGAGATAAGTCTAGCACACGCCCACGTTGCACATTTTGGTGCACACCATTTTAATGCATAGTGCATTGCGTTTAAGTAATTATTGAGAATTGCACAATATAAATCGGATGATTTCCGATAAACACGAACGTTGGTGATAACTTTTCCCTGAACGGTGTAAAACTATTGAATATAATTAATAGTTAACTACTTATATTATTATGCTACTTAAACTAATCACTAAGTAGCTTAAACATGTCAAGTTAATTCAAGCTAGCAAGCTAATATGTCAAAATAATTCCAAGCTAGCATGTCACCAAAAGCTAAGATGCTGAATTCTTCTCCTCCTTGTCTACGTTGCCCTCCATGTTCACTTCTTGCTTACTTGCTTAATAAATCACCTACTTACTAGCTAACTTACAAATAAGGAAGTTAAACCAAGCAAGTTAGCACCTAGCTCTAATTAAATCCAAGCTAGTAAGCATACATGTCAATAAGTCAAGGTGCAGATTTTCCCTTCTCTTCTTGCCTATGTTGCCATTTCTCATCCATGTATTCCACCTCCCTCCTTGCTAGCTTAGTTAAACACCTCTATACTTGCTTGCTTGATGATCCCACGCCACTTGCAAAAACAATTGAGTGTTTCTCCTACTTGCTCACTTGATTGATTGAAAGACTAAGCACCTCCCATCAAACCTCACTCTTGCTTCACATTTAAGAAAGGTTAACTTCAAGGAAAGCATATGTACACACACACTTCACAAGTTACACTTCAAAAATTTTGCACATTTCTCTCTCAATTTCCCTCTCATTTCTTCATCTTTCACCACCTTCTTCATCCTTCTTCAAGAACAACCACCATGAACCACCACCTTTTATACCTCATTTTTCACCTCCTTTCAAGCTCTTGATCATCATTGGGTATTTAAAAGGAGATTTGGGTTGAAGCTTTCAAGTTCTTTTATCTCTTCTTTCTTACCATTTCATCCTAGAGCATTGTAAGGAAACTCTTCCTTTTGATCTCTTCATTTCCTTCATTTTAAATACTTCCATGCTAGATGTTCACTTGTACGTTAAAATCAACTAAGATATATGTATATATGTGTTATTAATGGTGAAAACTCGTTAAAAAGAACTAAAGAAACTCAAAACTCAAAGAAACTTACTGGACATAAACTTTGGACGAATTTAGAACATCATAACTCGGTCATAAAATAACCAAATTTAGTGATTCTTGAGCCTAAAACTAAGTTTAAGAAGTTAGGTTTCCAACCAAGTGGTCTCATGTAATTTGGACAATTTTTGGTACCTCAAATTGATTTTATAAGAACATGTGTCTAATCTGTCTTCAAGAGACGAAATTTGACTATACTTTAAGAGACCATAACTTTTTATCCACAGATCCAAAAGAGATTAATCTTTTTCCTAAAAGTCACATTTTGTCTTAGCTTTAAAAGTAGTATGGCCACGTTTTGTGAAGATGAGTCTAACTTAGTAAACAAACGATTTTCTTAACAACTGTCCAGAAAAATAGCTGATATACCTTTGTGTACTAATAAATAGTTTTGAACCCCTTATACTTATCCAAAAATTATGAATCTTACATTTATTTAACCTAACACATGTAGGAATATGTGATAAAAATTTCATAACAAAATAAGTTCGTTTGACCAGTCAAAATGATACCACAAGAAGGGTAAAAACAAATGGGCAGAATCTGTTCAAAATGTAAACAGCACTAACTGTGGTCAAACAGTACTAACTTTGGTCAAACAACACTAACTGAGGTCAAACAGTACAAACTTTGGTCAAACAGCACTAAATGTGACTTAACAACACTAATTGAGGTCAAACAGTACTAACTTTGGTCAAACAGCACTAACTGTGACTTAACAGTACTAACTTTGGTCAAACAGCACTAACTGTGACTTAACAACACTAACAGCACTAACGACACTAACAACACTAACGATATACATTTTAGGTTTAACGATATACACTAACAAATAGAGAAATGTATTCAAACGCTACGTTTTGAACAAATGATAATGAAGATTTATAATCGATTTAATAATCGCGTTTTCACTAACGATATACATTTTAGGTTTAAAAACCTTAAAGTAATAACAAAGTAATTATGTTTTCGAGAAACATACAACTATGCATACAAAACTATCACCAACGGGTCGTACACTTTTCGAAAACGAAATACTCTTTTAACCTATTAATAGAGTGAACAACTAGCATAGATATGCGGGTAGCTATCTACTTATACAAACCTAGGTGTGCGGGTAGCCACCTACTATTACGAGCATAGATGTGGGGGTAGCCATCTACTTTTACAAACCCAGATACGCGGTTAGCTATCTACTTATACAAACGACCTCATGCGTATAGGACGCTAGGAGGCTGTTTTGGGCAAACTTATTTCTTTAAACGCTAGCTCTCACAAAGCTCACCAGGTGAGTTCACAGCCCCTATTTTATTGCTTTTTACTGCTTTTTAAATTTGGGGTGAAAAACATATGTACTAAACTGATTTCATGCGATGATTGAAAACCTGACAACGAATCCTTGTGCAAACCTATGTTAAACTAGTTGTAGTGCATAAAAGTCCTCATGACTACAAACTATAACCATTAACTGCCGACTATATGTCGAGACGAGGAGCGTATATTTTAATGGTCCCAAGCAAGAACAACAAGAAGTCGTGGTTTGGTTATAGGCCTAGGTGTCGTCACTTTAACTCGTAAGGTCTTGCAAACCTTCTAGGGATCACCGTCAGCTATTTATTATTTTAAATTGTATATCATCGTACTACTTGCCATGGATGGCACGATATGATTTGTGAAACATTTCCTAAACGCTTGGTTTAAATGATAGAGTCTTAAACCTGTGGATTCACTCAAAAATTTTGTTGATCCTTTTAACTATGTTTTTCAGGGAATTAGCAGCGACGTAAGAGCATGCATGCATATTTTGGGACCCTTGCTCACCACGATGAATAGGATGCCATTCTTTTGATAACATTGAAACTATGATTTTATGATTAAAATATTAATCATATTGTTTTGTTAAACAGTTATCGTTCTTACTAATTCAATAAACTTGTAATCCTTGAATTTAAACTATTTATGACATTCTAAATATATGTTTGCGATAATCATATGCTCTCGATTTACTTTTGGAATTGATCCCCGTCACGCCCCGTGCTTCCGCATTGCTTAAACGAGACACGATTTTATTGGGGTGTGACATAATAAGTCACAAGCAACATCCTCGGTTACTTCGTCAACCCTAAAATGTATGTTTTAGTGGTTCTGATATGTGTAGAGCAACATGGTAATGATACTGTGGATATGATGGATAATATGGTGATGGATAAGGACACAGATTTTGATATTGAGGATTCATTTGGCATTGTTGATTGGGAGGTGGTTGATTGTATTCATGGGTTTGTAGTTGAAATTGTTGCTGAAAACCACCACTACCACTACTGCTAGGTTGATGCTACCCATACCCGAAACATTTCTTACACTATCAACAATGTATAATTCTATGGGAGCATTATTAATCGCCCGACTTAAAAATGCCTCAAGATCATCAACGTCATCAGTTATATCTATGACAAATCGATCCACCTTATATTTCAAACGATATCACTGTTAGGAATATAAATAGGATTTGCATGTGTATTATTTGTATGAAGTGTGAGTTGTATGAGATTAGTATAAATAGGTGGTTAACCTTTGTCATTTGTAACACTTAACATTGTAAAATCATTTGTGTGCTTAATAGAAAAATCATTCAACCAAATTCTCTCTCAACATTCATCATAATCTTGCTTGAATATGTTTATCAATTGGTATCAGAGCTAGAGGATTAAAGATTTGAAGATTATCAAACAAGAATTCATCAAAGAAAAAGTCAACAAAAAGTCAAATTCGTGACTTCAAAGATCAAATTCGGAGATTTGATTGTGTTATGATGAAAGTAATCCGATAGAATTGAAGCTTAGTGATCAAGGAACACGTATCAAGTATCAATTTCATCAACTTAGAGCTAAAGATCATCCAATTTGAAGAAAAGTCAAAATGGGTATTCTAAGTGTTAGATTCGGATTAGTGATCAAATTCACCTAAATTGTGTGTTTTTGTTCAAATAAAGGATCAACGAAGGTTCAACAAGTGATATACAACAGATAGATTGAAGATTTCACCGTCAATTCATTCAAATTCTCAAGTTTGATTCAAACATAAAAATGGCGGTTCAAGTTTGATTTGTATTGATTAAGCTTGTTTAAGTGAAATTCCTCCGATCAAAGTGTTGTATTAGTGTTATGGATCAATCAGAAATCAAGTTTAGGAGTAAATTTCATCATTTGATCGATCTCAGATTTGGTGTTCTTGGTGAAGACGACGAACAGTACCTGCGACTTTATCAGCTTCAGCGACTTTATTTGTGCGAACTTATCAGTAAGGTCGCATATCAGTTTCAACGATTTTATTTGTCCAAACTTATCAGTAAGGTCGCATATCAGCTTCAGCGACCTTATTTCTGCGAACCTACCTCTGCGAACTTGCCTCTGCGACCTTATCTATGCGAACTTATCATTAAAGTCGCATTCAGGTTCAAAGTTATACTTGCGAACTTAATTTCAATATTAAAAAAAAAAAAAATTCGACAAATTTTGGAGGGAAAATTTCTCGATTACCAAAATTTGGATTTAAGCTTACCATTGAGTAATTTTTGTCTGAGAAAATTTTTATTTTACACGAGCAAAATTCAACAAATTTTGGAGGGAAAGTTCGATTGGACAAATTTGAAATTTTCAATCAACACTTCAAAATCTTTAATCTTTAAAAGATCCATTCAAGCAACAATTTTATATGTCGATTGATAATGCTAGGCATAAATACTGCAAAATATTTTATGAATATCCCCAACCAGATAAGATGATAGAATTCAAATTAATAGTGTTTATTAAAATGTTGGAAGAGGAACTTTAAGGATGTTATTCGAACATAACAAGTGTTCAAATATTGAGTACTGAGAAGTCAGCTGAAGTTAAGAAGCTTCAAGACCAAATTGAAATACTTCAGGCTGAAAATAAGAGACTTAAATCAGGATTGGGAAGTAAAGGGTTAGAAAGTATGAATCAGAATTGGGAAGTGAAGTATTCGGAAGAACATGCTCAAGTAGTCAAGCTGTTAGCTGAAAAGTCAAATGTTTTGCATCAAGTCAAGCTTCTTGAAACTCAAATGGAAACATACTCTGAGGTACACTCTAAAAGTCTAACTGAGTGTCAAAAATAATTAAACTCAGAAATTGAAAAGGTTGATAACCTGAAAAAGGAGCTTGCAAATAATCTGGATATATTAAAAAAGGTGACTCGGGAAAGGGATGTTTTTAAGTTTCATAGGGATGAATATATAATTACTAACGAGAAACTTGAAAAAGAAAATAAGTCCTTAATAAAGGAAATTCTTGAATGTTCATCACAATGTAAAGCATCAAAAGACGTTGAAAATCGTGTTAAACAAAGGTATGATCATGCAATTGTTGAAAAATTGAGATTAGAAAGCAAGATCAAAGAACTTCAAGATAAATTGTTTAAATGTGGTCAAACAGATCAAACCATTTTTCTCAATAAACCTAAGGATATCAAATTCTAAAATCCAAGAGAAGGATTGGGTTTTGAAAATCCATGCTATTTACAAAAAGCTATTTCTAAAGTACCTACCTTGTATAACTACGGTGACATGGGAAGTATTTTAAAAATGTTCTTTGTAAAAACAACTAATGAAGAAGAAGTTATTGAGAACTTTAATAGAGCTAAAGCTGAAAATGCACAATTTTCGTTCAATTATAGAGAGTTAAATGCGAGTTATGGCACAAGGAAAATTCCTCTTTCTGAGGATTATTTTCCAAGTTGTTCAACACCTGTTATTGATCAAGATGAGGTTATGGAACAAGTGGTTAAAACAAAACTTTATATTCCAAATTTAATTTTGGAATATAATATTTTTGATCTTGAAAAACAAATAACCACTCTACAACTAAATTTTGATCAAGAACGAACAACTCTCTTACAAACTATTGAACAGCTCCAAAGTACTTCATCTTCATCTAGTTCAACATCATTATCAAAATCTAACCATGAACTTGAATTTGAGAAGGCCTTAGGAAAAGAGTTTGACCAAAAGAAAGCTTTCAATGTCAAGAATAGTTTGAAACCTCAAGTGAATGTTCCAGAGAAGACTTACACAGATAAGTCTTCCAAACAACTTTCAAAAAGGATTTCTCAGTTCACAAATTATTCTTTGCAAAAGAATAAGGGATATTCTAAGAAATCAAAATCACATGGAACATTTACTCAACCGAATTTTCATCGTTCAGATTCTTATGCTTTCAACACTTCACGTAAATCGGTTTCTCAATTTCCAAAGAAAACAAAAGTTTGGAAATCGAAACAAAGCTTTTCTGAACAATCTTCCCAAACAAAGTCATTCAACTATTCCAGATCGAAAATGTTTTCACTTGCACCACAAAACGTTTCTTATTCGGTGAAAAGAATGAATGATTTTGTATCCCCTGCTTCCAAAAGAATTCACTCACCGTTGATTCCACCAAACTTATTTCGAAATGAAACACCGAGTTTCAATTCCAAATGGAATTCAACGTCTTTAAACCAAATAGACACAACTTATAAATGGTTTTCCAAATTCTCAAAACCATTAGTACTGTGCTTAAATGGGTTCCAAAAGTTGTTGTTTAAATTTCCAATCATTGACTTATGAACAAATCGGTTCATAACTCATTCTTCAAATGAAAATGGTTTCTGAGATCGAGCTCCCGTTATACTTTCTTTTGAGAAATGTATGTTATATTTGAGGGGGAGCTCGTACAAAATTAAAACTTCCAAGTGTTAAAACTACTTGTCTTTATCAAACACTTTGGAAGATTTTCAATATTTTTCGGTGCTTATCAACTTGAGGAAATTTTATTGATACATCAAACCGACGAAGCTCACATATCACAACATTGTGATACAATGATCAATACATGATCAACTGTTGGCAAATGCTGCAATCTGCATTAAGTGTTATAGATTTCAAATATCTCCTATGATCCACCAGAGCCGGATGGATCTACCATAGGAGCCACCTTCCAATATTTTAGGATGCGAGGGTATATTAGGTCTAAGTGAGAGGGTTGGTGGAGATTAAAGTGCAGTTAGCATACATTCAATAATGTCAAATGCAAAAGAGGGAGGAGTTGAAAAATGTGAGAGGTTGAGTGAGGAGTGTGTGAAAGGGTTAAAAGAAAAAGAAAACCTTCACTAAACAAGAAATCGCCGGGTTGCCACATCTACTATCGGATTTCATTCGTTGATTTCTTGTATTGAAGAAGTCATCATGGACCCAGTGATGCAATGCACATTACCCTCCTAGCCACTCAAGTACTTCTTAAAAAGTCCTTGTTTCAATTTCTCACGGAGATTTAGCACATAATCTATTGACATCTCGGTTGGAGATTGTTAATATTGAAACAAGAGGACAGTTTGCTCCAGTCCCTAACTTCAATTAATGCACAAATCGAGTCTAGAGCCAAAAGATATAAAAATATTTTTAGGACATAAAGTGTATTTTTACACACCATGTCTAAGTAACATTATGCATATCTATGTGATATTGCCAGAACATTCATAGTGATACCTAAAATAGTATTTCACAATGATTGAATGGAAATCCTACCAATGCTAACATCAAAGTCAACATTGAACGTATGTCACTCAATTGAAACATTTAATTGATTCAATTGTTGTGTTAACTGGTAATCTATGTGATCCAGGAGTTATAGTGTTTTCAGCAATGTGTTTCCTGAAAATACAAACAACTTTTCTTTGATTAATTGTTGTATTACCCTAAGGTTACAAAATGGTGCTTATTGAGTATTCAACATTCAAAGGAATGTTCGTAAGAGTTTGTGCATACTACTATTCTTCAAACACGTTGTGCTACACCATATTCATGATGTTCACGATGTATCATAATCATCATGAAGGGGGAGAAAATAGAATAGTGTTTGAAGATAAGTTGAAAATAGTAAAGAAAAGAGTTGGTGTTTGAAGATAAGTGAAGAAAATGGTTTATATGTTGAAGATTACATGTTTAAGGAAAGATAAAGCTTCAATGAAGAACTAATATCATCTTTCTACAAGTTTGGGAAAAGATTATTGATTTGAGGGGGAGCAACTAGATTATTAATTTGAGGGGGAGCAAGTGAAGATTCAAAAATGGTTCAATTAGAAAGTGAAAGCTCGAAGATCAATATTCAATTGAGGGGGAGCAATAGAAGAGAAGCTTTAAAAGTATTAAACGAAAGATCAAGATTTCAAAGATAAAAACATAAATCTTTCATACATCAAAGGCAACAAGCAAATGAAGCCTAAAGAGATCAAAATCAAAGAAGGATCAAAGGAAAGAGATTTCTAGAATTCAAAAGAAAGTTCTAGATCTCAATACCAAAGAATTCAAAGACGATATATTAAGATCTCAAGCAAAGAAAGCTCAAAGAGCTAAAGGAAAGAAAATTCAAGAGTTTAAAGTAGAAGAATCAAAGAGAATTAAAGGATATATCAAAGAGCTAAACTACGAAGACAAAAAGAGTCTGCTTGATAAGGAAAACATGTACAAAATACAAGATGCTAAATCCTAGGGGGAGATTGTTAGGAATATAAATAGGATTTGCATGTGTATTATTTGTATGAAGTGTGAGTTGTATGAGATTAGTATAAATAGGTGGTTAACCTTTGTCATTTGTAACACTTAACATTGTAAAATCATTTGTGTGCTTAATAGAAAAATCATTCAACCAAATTCTCTCAACATTCACCATAATCTTGCTTGAATATGTTTATCAATCACTATCAAGTAGTAATTCTAATTTTCTTAAAACTGTTTTTAACAAAGCTTTGTATGAAATTGGTTTTCCTGGTGTAACGGAAAGTTTTAAAATAACTCTTCTGCAATTTGTTGGCATATACATTGGCATGCCATTAATAAATGCAAAATGACCTCTAGAACAAACATAAACCTTAAACTTATCATTTACTTAACTCATTTATACAACCAAATATTATAACAAATATTACAGTAACATTTTAGAACTTTCATACCTTAAAGATCTTCAACAAAATCCTGATTACAACGAAATAATATGAATTATAGTAGTGTGAGTGATTTAAAGAAAATGACATTTTCTTATGAAAATAACTGATGAAATGAAACGTTTTTAAAGGAAATAATATATCCGAAAAAAATCCAGAAAATCTAATAAATTCAAAAAATCTTATTCAAACTGGATTTTTGGAGATAATGCAATTATCTACAATAACACGCAACTCGCAAATTTGCAAGTTGCGAGTTGCATGTTGCGTGTTGCACGTTGTGAATTAGATATCAAAGCAAGTTAACCAATGTTGAGAACTATAAATAACTAATAAATTAACAACTTAACCAATTACAATTAACTAAAAAGTTATCTTAAAAGTCAATTAATTAATAAATTCACTGGTAGTCCGAACATTTGGGCTGAAATCAGGATAGCTACCTGCATGTGAGTATGGATGCTGAGAAGAGGAAGGTTGTGATGATGATCCTGCTCCAAACGAATAGTGAGTCCCATCATATCTTGCCTATCATTTTCTCTTGCCAAGCTTGGCGTCTATCAAACTTAGTCCTAAAATAAGAGAAATTGCCGGATATAGGAGTCATATGTGTCTCCAAACTATCAAGGCGTTAGGAAATAGTTAGAGGTGGGGCACACATGTCGTCAGCATCCGCAGGAGGTTGCTCTTGATCATCTAAAGAAACGGGCAATGCCAAATGTAAATTGGTGGTCCACGTAGTCAACCCACACAGTCTAAACCATCTAGTATCAAATAACCGCATTCCGGGTTGAACGATCGTACACGTCCCCAACTACCGAGCGGTTTTCATATCAAATAGCGGGCCAAAACGGTCACATACTGCCCGCCACTAATACTACTCGATCGCCATATCCCCTGGGCCAAAGTCTACATCCACCGGGCGACACAAGCCGGAACATTAAATAACTCACTCCTCAAAATGCACTTGAGATAAAATAAATCGATTAGAGTAACCTTTTTTCTGCTTTCTCTTCGACAGGTGATTGATTGTGAGATCATCTAGTGTATAACCCGTATGCACGGATCTCAAATCTTTGTAGAAGATTTAACCTTAGGTGTCCATGGAGTACTCGCAATCTCATGAACACGCCGAATACCAGTAGTCAGATGCTCAAAATAGTGAGGAAGAGCTAACTCCCTAGGAGTTTACAAATCCATAGCTATCCCAAATTCGCTCACGCTCATCTGTCAGGGAATCCCACATAATTGAAACCGAATCATCCGTGCATCCACATCAGTAGTAGCATCATCAAATAGAAAGGAGCTGTAAAACTCGAGAATGGCCTCTCAATAGATGTACACCCAGATGCTTAATAACCTACACTCAACTAGCGAGGTGAAACCAAGTCTGCCATCTTACAACATGTATTCCATCCGCAAATATTTCTTAATAGTGTCGGAACCCTTCTCGTTAGAATGTCTTTGAACAAAATGGTCAGGAACTGCACAATCGACCATATCCGTAGGTTGAATATGTGTAGTAATGTTGACCTCCAATAGTTGTTTAAATTTGGACTTTTCATAAGAATTCCATTGCCGATTATTGAATTCTAAGTACGGGTGGTTTCGGATCATCTTCGGCACAAGAAGGTCATACACTTTGATTTCAAGGACGTTTTCCAATTCACTATGGGTTACATGGGTTGTAGTCAATTCCCCACGTCTTCGCACGTTCTTTCTTGACCCCATGTTTGCAAAAAAGAAGATATATGAGCAGTAAAAGAGAAAGCTAATATTTATCAATACTAAGCTCAATAATATCAATACTAAGCTCATTTTAACGCCCAAAATATGTTACACAAGGCACAAAAATAAGGAACCGAGCAAGTATCTACTAACAAATACAACAATGTGAACCTTTATCATGACCAATTCACACACATTTCACGGTTTAACACTCTATCCAATTCAAAGAACACAACAAGTGGTAATCATGAGCATTCCAATAACAATCCTAATTTTATTGCATATTATCCTAAGCAGTCATCGTGAGATCAAAACGAAGCAATCAATTATAACAAAAATAGGTAATGAAAAATTAGGTTAAAACGCCCAATTACCACAAATTCAACTATGAAAGCACAAAATTAAGCATGAATTAAGCATAACAATCATAAGAGAACAAAACCCGTAATGACTAATGGCTACTACTCATGTAAAACCTTAAGTAGCACAAATCAGCATGAACTAACATAAACAAAAAAATGTGAAAAGTTAAAAGGTTAGTGAGTTAGAGAATCATACATTGGATTGGAAGATGAAACTAACAAGAAATTATAGAAGAAAGGAAGATAAAATCGCATTCGATTGAGAGAAAACCAAATGTATGGTGTAGAGTGTGTTTGGTGAGTGTTTAATAAAGTGATAATTGTTTCGTAATGCGTTAAACTTTAGCTTTTTTCTATTATATGTGTCCAACTTTAAAAACTTCTATTGTATGAGGTAAACTTTCAAAACCTCTATTTTGTATGTTAACTTGCCTTTTTTGTCCTTGACAAAAAAGGAAACTTTCCTTCTTTGGGGTGGCTAAAAAGGAAATATTACATACAATAGAGAGACTTTGAAAGTTTACCTCATACAATAGAAGTTTTTAAAGTTAGGCACATACAATTTAAAAAGGTTAAAGTTTAATACATAACGGAACAATAAACCCTTTAATAAACAAAATTTAGTTTTGAAAGGTGAAATTTCACGACCTGGGCACCCTATCCGACGAATGAGGTATGCATGTCCGGCGAATCGGTTTCAAAGAGAATATAGGGTACTCCTATTTGGCAAATAGGTGCAACTTCCAGCCACACGCAATACGCAATTTGTGTGTTGCATGTCAGGCTTTGCGAGTTGTGTGTATGCATTAGTTTTTAGCAATTTTAAATTTTGAAGAATATAAGTTTACATAGGAATAAAAAATAATGTATTTTAATTTCTCTATTTATATTCACACAATTATATAAAAGGAAACATGTTTTGCTTTGTTAATTATCAGCAATCAGTATTTTGGATAATGAGGGTGCATACCTAAAGAAAATCGAAGTCTGTTTAAATATCCATATATCTTGTTAAGGTACTTCTTCGTGTTCCACATGATAAATATGTACTGTGTGTTCACCTTTATTCAAGATAAAACTTGTCATTTTGGTCATCGTATCCTAATCATGATTACTTTTTAACCGTGTGTATCACTTTCAACCTAAACGAAAAGTAACCATTTTGCAATTTTTGATATTATGTTATTGCCGATTAAAAACGTTTCTAGAAAAAGCAGTTTCTCGACCTAAAAAAAAGGATACATAAAATTTTGATTTGTTCAATGAGTTGATCCAACACATATGTACGTAGGTTATTTTCAAGGCAAAGGGAATCATGACCACCATTAAACTGAAAAGGTGTGTCACATTATCACTATATTAAAAATCACATTATAACCTACTTTTATCTATCGTCATCATCCTAAAAATTGAGATTTACTGCGAACATTTTTTATTCTTTTCATTTTAATTTTTCTTTATAATCATTATATACACAAGAAAAAAAACATTAAAAACAATAAAAAATAAAAACTCAAGCTTCATCACACGGAAGTTAAACATGAATAAAAGATAGTTTAAGACCATATCCAACTCGGGGTGTCGGTTAGACATCAACTTGCGTCGGCCAATCGACAGGATTGGCACTGTCGCGTCAGTCCGGCACTTTGGTTTGGCACTCGAGTTTGGCGACGGGAAAAGAGGGACAGGGTCGATTTGCATGTGGTCATTTTTTTCTTTTGACCGTTACATACATTTAATAATAATAAAAGAATTATATCCGTTATTTCAATAAAGAATTATTATTTTCTAACTTTTTTAACATATTTATCCTACCCCAAACACACGATAAATATACTTACAACTAACATTCAATTCACACACAATTTTCATCATATTTTTACTACATTCAGATACATTATTCCACCCAACTATTATATATAATTCACACACAATTTTCATCATCTTTTTATTACATTTAAATACATTATTCCCCCAAACTATCGATATTCCCTTATTATGCATGACCGTATTTGGCTTAAAAATAATATCGAAAATACCTAATTTACCCTTCCACCAAATCAAAAATTGTATATCTTCAATCTTCAAATTTATATCACCTACACATTCCCCCCCATGTTCTTTAAAATTATAAAAATTACACCATAAAAATCATCATTTTTATATCACCTAAACATTTCCCCCCATCTTCAATCTCAAAAACGATTAATCAGAAAATTATAAAAATTACACCATAAAAATCATCATTTTTTTCTTTTCGATTAGACATCTCACATGATATACTTTCGATGAATTTTTTTCTTTCATTTTTTGGAATAAAAATTAGGTGTCTTTACATGGATGACTCAATTATATGTATAATCCCGCGTATTGCGGGTAAATAAACTATATATAATTAAACAGTTATAACTTTAAGCAATAGACATCTACATATTTCATCTAGGCAGAAATAGTTGTTGGGCAACATTACGGCAAACGAGTGTTTATACACAGAATTCCTATGTGCCCGCAAGAAAATGACATGTTTGATGTTTCCATTCGAACTCAAGCAAAAACAATTTCCTATCCCCTTTAGCTTCGCTATGTCGATAAACAAAGCTCAGGGACAAACAACTCCAAATGTTGGTGTTTATCTACCGGACTCCGTCTTTTTGCACGGAAAACTTTATGTTGCTCTATCAAGGGGGATATCACGTGCTAGCACCAAGGTATTAGTGAAGCCCGTTAAACAGTTTGATCATGAAGGTGTCTACACATCAAACGTGGTGTATCGAGAAGTCTTGCGTGATAAAATAAAATAAAAATACTTGTTTATTATTATAATACTCGTGCAACATTAATAAAATTTGAATATATATATATTAATTCACTATCCGTAAATTAAACCGTCTCTTATTTTTGTAGGTGATTTGAATGTCGATGGAATGCATCAAATATCTTCATTTGTGTTTGGATTTTGCTATTTGAAGTATAATTTTATTTTTCAGCTGCCTTTTATGAACTTTTTTCCACGTGACCATATGAATACGATATTTTTAATTTATCCATACATTTTGACTATCTATGTGTTTTTGAGTTTCTTTTACTTGTTTTAAACTGTTGTTCATCATATGTTTTTTTTTTCATAAGTATATTTCACATCAAAGGCACATTGGTATTCAAAACATTTTTAATCACTTTCAAATTTCTTACCGTTGCAACGCGCACGTTACCAGCTAGTTATATATAATTCACACATTTTTTACATTTTTTCTCTACATTTAGTACATTATTCCACCCAAATAATCTATATAATTCAACTCTTTTCATTTATTATATCGTAAATGGATCCAAACTCGTCTTTAAGCTCCGATCCCGATTATGAATCGAAGTTTGATGAGTAAATATTTAGTTATAAAAATAGTAAAACAATATCAAAGCAATTATTATAAAACTAGGCAAGTATACCTAATCGAATAGTAGTATAGTAGTGATAAGTTTACCGGGTAGTCTCTCACAGGAACAATTTATATGTACTTTGAGGGTTATTTATTAAATCTATAGTTAAATTATCATGAAGGTGTCTCTTAACGACAAGCAGTCAAAAGGTGTTTAAACTAGTAAAAGCAATTAAATTGATAAGTCAACCAAGTGGTAGAAGTATGTTCATTTAGACTTTTTACCCCCTAGAGTTGGACAATAGATAGATAAGTATTTTACATTTGAGAGTTAATAATCTAAATTATTTCTTTTCACAATGCAATCACTTAATCAAGCCATAAATTGCACGTGTCCTTGACAAATTATTAATCTCAATTACGATTAATTAATTCTACTAACATGATGATCGAATCTCATAATCCTAGTGTCCTAGAGATTACTAAATCACACAAGATGTCTCTTAATGTAATTCACCTATATTATAATTTAATAAACCTAATTCAATTTTTTTATTGTTTCCAATCAAAAGTAAATGCAATATGACATCTAAGACTTCTCACTCATTAGCACAATTATCACACCAATTGAATAAGTTAAATAAATCAAATACAAACCATTCTACGATTAAAGATCATATCTTATGCATAATAAAAATCTAAATATCAAAAGTCCAACATCTAGGGTTATTAGCTTAGATGAACATAAATGAATTAGCCTATTGTCATAGGTTCAATCAAACAAACAATAAAAATCCAAGAATAATTCATAATATATTACAAATATGAATTAAACATAAACTAGTAAAGATTCGAATGAATGAGAACAAACCCTAACTTCTATGATGATAAATGGGATGATGAATTGCTTAAGGTGTCCCCAAAAGCTCTCAAATGCAGCCTCCAATCGTCTACAATTAGTTGATTATCAAAAGGTTAATGACTCTTAGGGTTTAATTAAGATTAATAGCCAAAAAGCTCGTAACCGCCTCAAGTACCTGGCGGATAATTCTGGATCCCACCCGGTTGGGTGTTTTTGGTTCCCGGTTCAATCTTCAAAATGGAACACATGAGTTCCCAGTGGGTACTCAAAATTCCCGACGGGTATAAATCAACTTTAAATTTCTATCTACTTTGTTCTCGGAATGAGCATAAATCACCCGTTCAGGTAGAAGGTACCCGACGGGTAGCCTACCTACCCGGCGGGTAGTGACACTTTTTGACAGCTTTTCTAATTTCTTTTTATTTCTTCGTTTTCATCCGCTATTCCATCATTCGTTCTTTAGTTCACTCGATCTTTGACCTGAAATTAAATTTAAACTAAGTACCAAAAGTTCATAAATTAACTAAAATAATATACAATTTGGACCGATATCGCTGCTATAAATATGTCTAACTTAGGCGATATCAGAATTCTTAGCAGTGACTCAATATTTCGATCCAGTTGCGATCCTAGATATTGTTGATATGTTAGAACAACAAGATGAAGAAAACGAACCCGAAATTCCGCCGCCAAGAGCACCAAGATGAAGAAAACGAACCCAAAATTCCGCCGCCAAGAGCACCAAGAAGATACTTACCGAGAGATCATATCGGTGTCGGGGAATGTTTGTGGCAAGACTACTTTGCTCAAAACTCAACATTTCCACCGGATTACTTTCGAAGATGATTTCGAATGAGCTGGGCATTGTTTATCTTTATATGTGAAGGTCTAACTTCTTACTCTCGACAACCTCTACCACCGTACTTTGCTTATTTCCATCAACGAATTGACACTATCGGTAAAGTTGGTTTCAACACTTACCAAAATTGTACTTCCACCATACGCCAATTGGCGTACAGTATCACACCCGATGCGTTTGATGAATACTTACACATGGGTCAACAAACATCCTATGATTGTTTGGACAACTTTACCAAATGTATATTTCATATATATTCTATAGTATACAAAACCAACACTCGATGATGTTCAACATTTACATGCTAAACATCAAGAGTTACATGGTTTTTCGGGTATGCTCGGTAGCATTGATTGTATGCATTGGCCTTGGAAAAATTGTCCAGTAGCATGGAAATGTCAATACACACGAGGTGATCAAGGGCGTCCAACGATCATGCTCGAAGCGGTTGCCTCTTACAATATGTGGATTTGACATGCTTACTTTGGTCCGGCGAGTTCAAAGAACGACATCAACGTGCTTAATGAATCGGAATTGTTCAACGATTTACTCCATGATAGGGCTCCCAAAGTAGCATATAATATTGCGGTGACTCAATTTACAAAAGGATATTACCTCGCCAACGGAATTTATCCGGAATGGGTGACTCTTGTGAAGTCGTTTAAATGTCCGATTGAGGAACGGAATATTAAGTTCAAGACTTACCAAGAAGCTGCAAGAAATGATGTAGAACGAGCATTTGGAGTGCTTCAAGGACGTTGGCAATTATTAAAAACCCAGCAATACCATATAACATCAACAAAATACGCCACATCATGTAGGCTTGTGTTATTTTACACAAGATGATAACTGAGGATAACGGACGCAATATATGTGAACTTCAGGAAGACTATATGTCAAACCCAACAAATATTTCAACTCGTTTAGTTAAGGATGCCATATACCGTGGTATCTCTCACGATTTTAGTACTATTTTGACTATTGATCTAACATAAGTTTGTGACAATATGTCAATATTATGGTCACAACAAGTTCTCTTCACCGGCAGCCATCTAGCTTGAAGCTCTCCATTGCAATTCCTCTTGAAGTTTTCCATTCTTTGAGTCGATAAGGTGGTATTTCTCGTTGATTTGTTTGTTTTCCACAACATCCACAATGTTTATATCAATATAACCCAGAGATTCCTAACAAAAAATATGTTAACAATGTACTTCATATCAGATATTGAAAAGTTAAGTACTAAATGTACCTTTTGGATGAATTAGTCCCATCCTTTTGGATGTACTAACGACATCCAAATGCATTTTCTCGATCATAGGTGGCTCTTCTAATGTAAACGTGGACTCTTCTTCCCATCTTGGATCTTGGTTCTTTTTCGTAGGCTAAAAAAAAACCCCTTTTAGATTTTTTACAAAAATTGAGACTTTGAGAGACCATAACCATAGGCTAGTAACATTTTCATACCACTAAATGTGAATGGATCTTGTTGAAGCAACTGCCTTAACAAATGTTATATCATCACATCAAGTAGGAATAAAGACATAAGTTAACCATATTACTCCCTCTTGTGTTACCTTAAAAAGTAAGGGATCCCCAATAAAGAAGATGCTTGAAATTCTTAAAAGTATTTTCACGCAATTTTTCAGAAAATATAGATCTACAAAGAAGAAAAATGATACTCAAGTAGAAACGAACTTAGGTATTCAAACAAAACATAGAAATTTGCAACGATTAAGGTAACAATACTTACCGTCTTGAAAAGAATAGGAAAAAGAGGACCCGAGGGAAAAATCGGAATGCTCAAATATGGCATATATCATCAAATATCTATCTTCCATTAGCAAGAAGCACAACTATTGACTATCCCATAGAGTAAACAAATAAATATATATCCCAGATAAAAGGTCAACAAAATTTAAATATATAACTATTGACAAAGCCAAGCCACGTTTTGGAAAAATTTTAATGAAAAAAATGACTCAAAACAGAGTTAAACAATAATTTCTGAAAGGGAATTTAATGACCCCTTGATACTATGTCCGTTTGGTATCTGATGAGAAGTAGCTCAAAGACATGATAGAAGTAAGATTTTCAATGAAGTATCTTTGTAAACAATAATAAAATAGACCCATTGTAGGACAAAAGTGCAACCAAACCATTACAAAATAAATTGGTAAGACTGAAAGACCTATAGTACAAGCCATTTGACCAATGAACTAAAGGAAGACAAATGATGTACCAAGTATATCAGATATATGATATATCTGAAATTTAGAAATGCCTCTTGACCGAAAGGTTTGTTCTAGTTATGCTTATTCTGAGTTACTAAACTTGTAACTTCACTCAAATTCTTATGTTTCATCGGTTGTTCAAGGCCTGAAAATTACGTTAAACCAGAAAAATTTAATAGCATTAATATGAAATACTTGTAGGTTTCCTAAACCTGGATCCATGAGGTTATCACGTATGTAAAGTGCATAATCCTTAAACACACGTAACAATAATCAACGAGTAACACGAATATGGTAAAGGACACTTTTATTGAACGTAAGTATCAATTACATTCAACTAAGACAAAACCCTAACAAGTTATTTGAACTTGCTTCAATTCTGACTTACAAAACACACACACAACTGATTACTTCGAACCTGTAAAGTAATCTTTATAAAAGACCTAAGTTCATACGGGCTTGGACCCTACGAACTTGACTGTCTATAGGCCCATACGAACTACCTAAGTTCGTATGTCCCTAAGTTCGTACCTACCTAAGTTCGTACGAACTTACATACAAAGCTTAAAAAGTAAACATTTACAAAAGACTTATCAAACTAACTATTACAAACTAGAAAGTTGTTGTCACCAAATATGTACCAACAATACTACATAACGAAAACAATAAAATGAAAGATCATACATCAAAGAGGACCTTTAAATGTTATAGAAATATGTAAAGAGCCATAGATGCACAAAACTTACTAATCCAGGACACACCATCTTCATCCATTTGTAGTAGCTTCAGCCTGTAAAAACAATCACAAAAAAACCCAAAAAGTAAATGTTATGAATACTCGCGGAGGTCACATAAATTAAATAAAAAGTCATATATATCTATACAAACCACGATTTAGGCAATAATCCAAACCTTAGTACTAATTATTGCAGAGTAATTAGTATAAACCACTGACTCATTTGAAGAGTGTCTTCAAACGAATCATGAGAAACTCTTTAAGATTCAACAAATATATATATATATATATATATAAACCCTCCATATCAATATCAATCAATTCAATATACTTTATTATTGCAACGTAAAATAAATATAAAAAATATAACTTACTTATAAGGAACTTGTTTCACTAATAAAATTTAGAAAAGAATAATCAGGTTACCTGGGAGGAGCTTGTTCTGATGAGGCATCAAGATGAAGAAATTACACCGAGAAATATATGAAGATAAAAAATAAATGGGCAAATGGAGATATATTTTTTTATATATATATATTCGATGGGAAGAAAAGAGCATAAATCAAAACTATAAATTAAAAATATTGATAACAGAGAAATAATTTGAAAAGAATAGACTTTATGTATCTTCATACATAGAATCACTTATAGTAGTAACCGTAAAACTATTGGTAATGGCTTATGTGGATCTCAAAATCTATAACACATGGGCTCTGTTTCATACAAATAATACAAACTTCAAGAACACAAAGATAAAATTACAATCTTAAAAAATTGGTATACTTTCTAATCATAATTTAGAGATAAATAATAAATCTAGGGGGTCTTACAGAAAGTCTAGAACCTGATTGATTTAATTCATCTTGGGGGCAATTCTCCATGAATAAGTGGAAGAAGAATGCATGCTGCAAAACCTCAAGTAACATAAAAAAAACAGCAAACATCAAAACACAAAGCAGATGAACATGTCTGGTAAAAAACGACCTGAAATCAACACAAATCCAAATAAAACACATGACCCAATTAAGTGGTTTCAAATATAATATCCAGTGCAGACATTCTATAATCAAAAACAGTTAAACTACCAATTTTGGTTAACATCTTGAGAGATAAACTAATAAAAGTAGATTACAAATACAAACCTTTGATTGTGTATGTAAACACCAAATATGTTAACAAGAGTGGAACACAAAAGCCCAGATAAAAAATCATCAATTTAACCCCTAACAGTAAAATAAAGTGAATACTAGTTACACAAGTTTCTTTATAAAGAATTAATGATTAACCTGAAAGTGATAAAGTTAAATTGAAAAAAACTTGGACAATGATGAAGAAGGAGAAGATGGTGAAAGGGTTGAAATCTTTTAAATGAATTTGTATCTAAAAGGTATAAACTACTGTAATACTTTGAACTATTGGTCTTTTCAAAACCATGCTATCAAATGGGGTATATTTTAAATTTTGAAATCTTGATTAGAGAGCTGCCAATGGAGAAATATTGCATGCAAATCTCCTAGATTCTTCCAGGAAAGTGTAATTATTGCAAAGCCCTGTTCGAAAAATCACTATCTTAAAAGTGAACTTCATGAGAAATAATAAACTTAAAAGAAAAAGAATAAATTATGATATCAGCAGTTTAACCGTATCGCGACACGTAAACTACAAAACATGTTTAAGATCATGCCAAATCAACTTAATAATATATGTGGAATAGACTTTTAGTAAATAGTATATATATATAATAGATGTGTTTGATGAGAGTCTATATTCTCTTGTATCATTTCTTGAGTATTTATAATATTTTATAAAAAGTAAACCTCTCTTATTCCAAAAAAAAATCTTATGGTAATGAAATATTTGGAATTACCACAGGCTAATTATCTACATTCAAATTCAAATCTTTAACTATCATTGAAAGGAAGCCCAAGTAAACCCCAAAAGAAGACCACGTTTTGGTAAGCAAGTGCGGTTGGGTTGTTTGAAATGGGCCTTGAAGCCCTTATATGAAAATTAAGATCAACATTTTCTTCTTTTTGACAGTTGGAAAACAAAGTTAACATTAAAATCTTGTTACAATTTATTCATATGGTGTGTGTATTCAATTGTGCACTTAACTTATGTGTGCATTAAGGAGTTTATAGAACACTGCTCGAATTTGTATTATACTTTCTGGCACCTTGGTATCAATCGATCTAATGCGAATGTTTGAAGCATCAATATTGTAACTTTTATGATACAATAAAATATAAAGATACTATGATTAGGTTTGAATAATATCATTTCATTTCTATAATTATATGTGTAACCTTTAAGTGAAACACACTTGATCATGTGGATATTCAATCAAATGGTCGGTGGCCATTGCAAGTTGGCTGCCTGATATAGCAATTTCCTATTAAGATTTTGTTTCTTTTATTTAACAGAAAATATTATATTATTATAACATATGTGATCAATGATATTATTCTGTAACTGATCATTTATCAATGTAATATTGTACCTAATAAACCCAAAAAACATTTCATAACGAAATGAGGACAGTTTTGTGTACACATCATAATATTAATATTATACATAAAAATCGATTGATGAGTATAGTTATATATACATCTTTGACATTTACAGTAACTCCACAAAGAAAACATCCTTTCACCCTTTCAATGCATACTTGCCATATCTGTTGCTGCTTCTCGAGCCCTCTCTTAAAACTCTCACATATCTCCATTATCTCTGGCAGTACCTTCATCCCTTTGAAAAAGATGTTACACTACAGTGTATATCATGCAAAATAAAACTAAAAAATGAAAAAAAAAATTATTATTATTTCTCACTTCCAAAGTTTAAAACTAATGGTTTTTCATTAACTGTATCTAAAATGTAAAATTTATAAAGTTTTAAAGTTATCGATATTTTGTAATATTTTATTATTGTTATTATATTTAAGACGAATAATAGAGTCACACAAATTCTACAAAATATAATCTATAAAATGATGTGAACCAATTAAATTATGAGAGATAAGTAAGAGAGAGAAAGTTTGATATATTTTGATTGGTCCAACACTTATGCCATGTCATTTTGTGAAAGTTTGTTTGTAAATTTTTAGTGGATGTAACATTCCTTTATATTTAATAATTTTGTAAATTCGAGTTTCAGTTAATATTAAAAAAATATATTTAACCTGAAATCAAATCAATTAATCGAATAAAAAACGTTTGTTACACTGAAAATTGAATGATTTAAACTCCGAGGGTACGGTTTAACAAATTAGTTATATTGTCAGATTAAAAGATACATATACACATATTCACGTTTAGAATTTTAACTAAATTACCAAACTTACCTACATATATTTGCACATAAATATGTATATATTTTATATAAGTTTAATATTTGTACAAAATATTTTATTTCATACTACTTCTTTTTCACTATAATTCGCGAGTAATAAACTAATCGTTTAATAAGACTTTGGTACACGATGATCAAAGGAACGCGGTCCACACAAAGCTCTCACAACAAGCTAAGTGTGGAGGAGGTTAACCCCACAAAGAAATAATATTTGGGGTTGAGTCGAGCTTAAGACTCAATAATCAATAAGCATTTGTAAAATGTAAAGTGTTTTTAAAAAAAAAAAAAAAAAAAAAAAAATTTTTTTTAGTTACCTGTAGGCTCCCCGGATGGAGTACCCGCCGGGTACATGTACCCCAACCGGGTACTTCTTGAACAAAACTTTTTCTTTGATTTTTACCCGCCGGGAAGGTCCAGTACCCGCCGGGTATGGATCAGTTCCCGGTTCAGGCTTAGTACCCGCCGGGTACCCAACCTGGTACAGGTTTCAAAAAAAAAAAAAAGAGTTAAATTTTCGAGAAAAATTTACTTTCACCAAATTTTGTTTTTGAGCATACACGCTTATAAATTTGGTTTGGAAAGCTTAACTTTTTGCCCGAGATTTTTGTTTGGAGTGGACCCATCTACATTGCTATATTCTCGGATGCGGTCACGATGACGATGGACTTAGGGACATGCTTTCACATCCTCCATTCTCTTAGCATTTCATGGATCTCCACATATACCCCCGGGGAAGTTCTCGTTCTATTTTACTTCCACCTTTTGTATTTTGCTTATCTTCGTTGTTCTTGCATTGAGGGCAATGCAAGGCTTAAGTGTAGGGGGGGTGTATTATACTCTTGTACTTTAATTGTCCTCATGAGATTAGTTGCTTTTATGAATTGTTAGATATTATTAATATTGAGTAACTTAATCTCCTTCCTCTTGCATAACTTTTTTTGAGATGATTGCACTATAAATTGTTCTATTACTTGCTTTATGATGCATTTTAATACCATTGTAATCCCAATTGAGATTTAAGTGTTGTAGATGATAAGGAGGTAGTTTGGATACTAATTGCAACCATCTATATGCTAACCCATTTTCTATAATCTTAGCCTAGATTCATTGTGTTGATTGTTGCTTAGTGACAATATGCTTAAATTCTGGAACATTGTGACATTAAGTTAATTGGATGGAGTTTTAGTATTTTGAAACTATAGTTGATGCTAAATTAAGAAGAAGAAAAAAAAATAAATAAAAAAATAGAAAAGAAAAATATTAAACATATGGTATCCATATTGTTAAAGTTTGGTTAATTGTGATCATATGGCCTTTGGAACTCGGATGAGTAGACTCTTAGGAATGCTAGACATTTAACCACCTAAGGTCGTGACCCGGTCTGGGATTGGTTGAGTTAAAAGTTCGTTACATGGGTTCCATAGAAAGTCATGGATTGCATTTAAATTAAACAGAAATTGTAAACCATATATGTGGCCTTTGAGGTTCGAACTATTAAACCTTTGGGATGTTCATCATCTAGCTTTCTAAGACCTTTTTCCGGTCTGGACAAGTTGGTCTAACGTTCGCTACATGGATCTCATAGAAAGTCACGGGTTTAATAATGCCAAAAGAAAAAGAAAAGAAAAGCTTAATTAGTTAAAAACTTATAGTAGATTAATCCTAAACTCCGGAATTTTAACTTTGTGTCACAATTGTAAAAGAGCTTTGTAACATGATGTTCAATTTATCTAGGTACTAAGTTCATAGACTATCTAACTCATCGAATCATGAAACTAACATGTCCTTCTACCCTCCTTTGATACTTCACTTGGTAGAGATTTGAATCTTTTTGCAATTCTATAGTGACGTGTGCAATCATCTCAGGTTTCATATATATGAATTGCATGCTAAGATAATTACTTTGGTGGTTATTGTTAGTACTTAATTCTTGAAACCTTTTATATTTTTAATTGCAAGAGGAGTGGTTCTTAATTGTTAAATCCTAGTTTGCTTGAGGACAAGCAAAGTCAAGTGTGGGAGATTTTGATATCGCCTAAATTACACATATTTATAGGGGCGATATCGATCCAATTTGTATATTATTTTATTCATTTTATAATCTTTTATTACTTAATTAGTCTAGTTTAGTTTCAGGTGAATAATCGAGAAGAGATCGAAAAGAAATGAAGAAAAGATCAAGAGTTGATAGAATTTTACAGCTTTTGCGAGGCTCCACGGTTTTGGCCATAACTCCCTCATACGGACTCCGATTGAGGTGATTCAAGTGCCCAAATTTCCGGAACTCAGAGGGCTACAACTTTCAAGAAGGGACCTAGGGCTGAAAATGAAAAATACCCGCCCGGTAGGCCTAGTACCCGCCGGGTACTCAAGAAAAGTACTAGTTTTGCCTAGCCAGGTACAGAAGTCTGATCCGGGTGGGAAGGCCTTAGTACCCGCCGGGTACTTGCCTTTCCCGCCGGGTAGAAGGGTCGGTTACAGCTTTTTAGCCTAAATTAACCCCTAAACCCTGATTATCTTTTATCTATTGATCACATACGAATTAGAGGCGATTTTGGGAGCTTTTGGAGAGCTTTTGGAGACACCCTAAGTGATTCATCACTCTTGTAATCATCATAGAAGTTAGTATTTATTTCTTTTCATTCAAATCTTCATTGTTTTATGTTTAATTCACTTTTGTAATCACATTATGAGTTATTCTTGGATTATGATTATTTGTTTGATTGAGTCTATGACAATAGGCTAAATACTTTATGTTCATCTAGGCTATTAACCCTAGATGTTGGGTTTTTGATATTTAATTCATGATTTGCGTATGATATGATATTTAATCGTAGAACCATTTGTATTTAATTAATTTTGGCCTATTCAATTGGTGTAGTAATTGTGCTAATGAGTGAGAACTCTTAGATTGTCATATTACACTTACTTTTAATTGGACACAATAAAGGAATTGAATTAGGTTAATTAATTAGAATATGGATGAATCATATTGAGAGATATCTTGTATGATTTAGTAATCTCTAGGACACTAGGATTATAAGATTAAATTGTCATGTTTGTTGAGTTGATTAACCATAATTGGGAATATTGATTTGTCAAGGACACTTGCTCTTTATGATCCCATTTAAACGACTGCATTGTGAAAACAAGCAGTTTAGGTTGTTAACTCCTTTATGTAAATTACATTTTAATTATTATCCAACTCTAGGGGGAACAAGTCTAGATGAACATGCTTCTATCCCTTGATTTAATTATCATTTTTAATTGCTTCCTTAGTTAATATCACCTTTTGACTGCCTGTCATTAAGAGGCAATTATCCATTTTAAACTATAGATTAGACTAATATTCTTAAAATACATATAAACTGTTCCTGTGAGAGACTACCCGGTAGACTTATCACTGCTATACTACTATCCGATTAGGTACACTTGCCTAGTTGTGTAATAGTTAGCTTTGATTTTGTTTACTATTTTTATAACTAGATATTTACACATCAACAATCTACCCATTTTATGTTCTAGGCATGCAACAAACCGGAAGATATTGTGTCGATATATGTAACATGGTAACCTGCTACCGGAACAGCAAGTAACATTGATTATGTGGCTTTTTCTTTAACGGTTAATTCATCAAAAGTGCAACGTATCGGCCACAAAATGTTCCATATATACAAGCTACCCATTTTATGTTCTGGGTATGCAACAAACTGGAAGAAATTGTTTCTATATCTTGACATACTTTTATAACTTTTAATAACCTTTAATAACAAGATTTTCATGTTCTTCTTCCTCTCCTTACCATTTATCATTTATTTCGGACCGGAATTGAGATTTTGGGTGAAGGTAATTTTCGAGCACCAGCAAATTCCGGTCAAAAATTGCAGGTTTTTTCCAGTAATGGTGGAGGTAGACTGGCGGTGATGTTTGTTGAACACAAATATCGTTGAGATCCGTCATTTTATTTCGTTGTTATCATCCCCACCGTCTTGCTAATTTCTTCCCACACCAACTTCACCTCCGGTGAACCTAAGCAAACTCCGGCAAACCCAATCACACTCCGGTGATGATTCTTGGTCTGGAAAAAAGACAAGAAGGTAGAAGTGGGTTTTTATAGATTTGATGAAATAACATCATTTTACATACATCAATACAAAATCTTCCAGTTTGTTGCATACCCAGAACATAAAATGGGTAGCTTGTATACATGGAACATTTTGTGACAGTACGTTGCACTTTTGATGAATTAACCATACACACATGGCAACAAGTTGTCTAGCTGGCGAGTGACGTGGTTGCCTAATTACCAAATTGCATATTTCAGCAGGTAAAAATCAAGTTTGTCAAGATATGAAAACGGTTTCTTCCGGTTTGTTGCATACCCAGAACATAAAATGGGTAGCTTGTATACATGGAACATTTGGTGACAGTACGTTGCACTTTTGATGAATTAACCCTAATATATAATATATAGATGGAATTATCTAATCAAAGCAGACAGGGTGGAGTAGTAATAATGGTTGTAGTTGCAAATGCGAAGCACCGTATACCATGAGCATGCAGGTTCCACCTTGCTTAGCTTAATTTCTTTTATTTTCATTTTTCTTTTTAAATTTCACACCATTTGTATATTTAACTTTTACATTCTTTTATTACTCCCTAGGTTTTTGTCCTTTCTTTTCGGCATTAGCTTTCCATACTAATTAAATTACTCAACTTATCAAAGTCAAACTAATCATTTGAAAATAATTATGTTTTCTATAATTATTCTTTTTACTTTTTTTTTTATTATTAGTTTCTCTTTCTTTACACTCTTAAATTTTTTAATATTGTAAATATAATTAAAGACTTTATGTTTATCTTTATATTTTTGTAATACAAGTTATTTTTTATGTTTAGATAAAATATGTTTTTGTTAAAATATATATGTTTTATTAAAAATTAAACTTTGATATAAAAAAGTAAAAAGTTATTTTATTATAAAAACCTTCTTAAAATTCTTTTTATAGGAAACTTTTTATGAAAAGTATATTTTTATTAAAACTAGTTAAAAACTTATTATTTTTTAAAAGAAAAGTAAAGTACATTTTATATTAGTTAAATTAGAAGTTAGAGGGTGTAAAATGATTGATTAGATGGGAGGGTTTGACGTGTACCATGAGTCTAACCTTGAAAAGTGAAAAATGATGATAATCATAAATGGGGGGTGCTGAACACGAATTTCAAGGTGATTTTTCAGAAAAAAGAATTAAATCACTAAAAATAAATAGTAAACTTAGCAACACCCTTTCTTTTCCTTTTATCATTATTTCTGTTGTTTATTATTGTTGGTGGATTAGCATTTTTAAAGTTGTTAGTCAGCTTTATTGTTATTGTTTGTCTTTTTAATTTGATTTTTCAGGAAGTTTACTATCCACATTTTTAAAAGTTTTAAGTAAAAAACTCCAGATAAAATTTTACTGTCGCATTTTTATATTAGCGATTCTTTTTTCCCTTTCTAAAATTGTGTTGTAACCTTAGCTATGTACATAACAATAAGGAGTAGAGCTTGAAAAAATCGAGCCTAAAATAGCAACACAATCTATTACATTTTTTAAGCTCCTTTGTTATTGTTTTTATTGGTAAAGTGACGGGCAACACTAAGTAATCAAACCAACCCACATTACTGACTAACGGTAAATAATCAAATTCTCAATCACATGTTCAAGTCCTACCTTCTTTTAGGGGTGTTCACCGGTTCAGTTTTCGATTTTTTTGGTTTAATCGGTTCGGTTTATTCAGTTTTGAAATTTTTGAAAGCAAAACCTAAAACCGAACTGAGAACCGAATTCGAATTTGGTTCGGTTTCGATTAAAACCGAAAAACCATAAAATATCATAATTTAACTATAATAAACCATTAGCAAACCAAGCTCAAAATATGTAAGATTACACCATACAAAGTATATACATTCAAGCATTAATAAATGGAATTTAAAGTGGAAACAAACAAAAAACAATTGTCTTTTCACATACGCATGATCAAGATATATATATATACTAATTTGAATTCGGTTTTAAATTCGGTTTTCGGTTAAACCGAATTCAAAACGAAAACCGAACTTGTGACAACTGGCACATTACGGTTAACTTTTACCTTAGATAATATGTCATTTCTCATACTTAGTGCATGTTAGGCTAAGTGCATGATCAATAAGTCATTATGTGTAGAGATGACTTAAACATAAATGATGTACATTACGAACTTGCATGATATACTATCAATTATTGAATGACGCATAAATATGTTATTTATTAGCTACTATGTTCATATCAATTAAACTATATGCACAAATGTTTATAAATCGCACAAGCCTACACCAATTTCACTTACACAATAAGCATGCATGCATGAATACACTTAATAAATTGAAAGTTCCCTCGCATTCTTGACCACAAAAATCACCCCACACACACACATATGCACTTTTCACTAGTTGTACTTCTTCTCTCCCCCTTTAGCATAAGTTGTACTTCTTTTCACTAGCAATCATCACCTCCTTGTCCTCGCTTCATGAAAAATCTGCCCAAAGTACCTCCCATCTCCCCATAGAAGTTGACTTACATCTCCCCATGCTCTAACTAAGGATTAAACAAAACTAGAAGACTAACTAGCCATAAACCAAGCTCTCCACCTATAAATACAAGCACTTATGCTTTCATAATCCCTTGCAACTTCTTAACACTCAAATAAACTCCCTCTTTCTCTATTCCATTCCCTTAAAAACGTCCACCATACATACTATATACAAATCATCACCAAACTTACTAAGTAGCTAAGTATTACTCTCAAAGATAGTAGATTCAAGTGTTGTACTCAAGCATTCTACCTTCTAGCTTTCTTAAGACTTGTAAAGCCTTCTTAATACTTGTAAGTTCCCTAAACATTGTCTATTTTACTTCATTTTCATCATCCACTAAGTCTTGTTAATTATAAATAAACACATGTATGCACTCGAACACAAATAGAAAGAAGAATATGGACTTATACTTTGATGGACTTTTGGATTTTATATACTAATGAAAACTCTAATAAAACCATGATTTAAAAATGTATATAGTTGACTTAAAGGTTAAGATGTTGTAATATGATCACTTATACCCATGACCTTGGTAAAACAAATAAAGCAAACACTAAGTACTTACATGACTCAAAAGTCAGAATATGTCTGGAAATGTACCAACTTTGGAAGATAATAACTTACTCAAAACTTAATAAAAAGTGATGAATCTTTTTTTGAAAGTTACTTTAGTGTCTTAAATTTGGATCTGCACAATATATATTTCTAACTCAAAGATCTCAACCATCAAATGACTTTTGTAAGCTTGGATGTCCAGCGGGTCTTAAATTTAAGAGTCTGAGTTGGAAAAATCATTTGCATGACTTATACTTTTCTAAAAATTATTAGACCAAAGCCAAAAGACTCCTAAAACATGGTATTTATATGGGTAAAAATTACTTGATCAAAATCATTTTGGATCTTGTAGAAATGGTCCCTCAAAGTGACATCAAATCTTGGACAGATTCACCTTTTAAACTATTTTGTACTTTTAGTGAGTAAAATGTGTTCTTAAAACTTGGAAGAGGGTTGGCTTATAGATAAATAACATATTTATACATATGTACATACACACTTGTATATATATATGTATTTCATACCACCAATATGGACTTGTTGTGTAAAAAGGTGAGATAAACAATTATGCGCAAAACTGCTGACACCGCAGCTTGTGACCACGATTTGAATACTTTAAACTTGGATTTATGGATTAGTTTTAAAGCTAACACATAGATCTAAATCCCTAACTTGACCTTGCTTGAAATAGTTAAGATTTGAGAGAATTGTGGACCTCTAAAGTTGGGGTAAAATCTGGGACAGAATCTATATTTTTCTTAACAAAATGGAAAACCCACTTTGGTTTGTTTTGTTCTAAAGTGTTAGACTAGTAGAGTTTTGGTAAAAGTTGTACACAAGTCTTTATTAGTGGTTTAACTTTCAAAACATATGTGCATATAGAACATATCATTGTAACCCTAAGACACCTTATTGATTTAGGTTGCGGTTGAGTCACTACGTTGTCATCACGTTTGCTTGATTTCACTCTCGTATCATTCACTTTGTTGAGGTGAGTCTCATAGCCCCATTTTACTTGTTTTGTTATGCTTGGGGTGAGAATACATGCTCATTTTCTTTATGAACGCAAGTACACTAAAACTTATACTTATTGCATGAGTAACATATTAATCCAATAAGGCCTCTCTATCATGAATCGTTAGTTATGGATATGAACGTGAATGTTGTGAATAGATCTATTGGGTTGACACCCCCATTCGGGTTAGTAGCGCTAACTTGACCGGTAGTCAAACGGACGCATAATCATTTGAGAACTACTAGTGTTTTGGATTAGACACTCATTAGAGGCACCAACTACTACTTGTTAAGGTTTCGTTTCATGAGCTCATGGCAATAGTATTACTTTACATTGTGTTATGCAATAACAAACTAAATCTTGCAGTTCATGTTATCAATTACAATTGCTTAAATCTGTGAGCTCACCAACTTTATGTTGACAATATTTAGCATGTTATTCTCAGGGCCATAATTCGTATTTAGCACGGATAGCTTTTGGAGCATTTCACTAGAGTCACACATTTTGCGACGCCCTTTTGATGAAGATTTTATTGCATTACTATTTTGACTTGTGGTTATGTATTAAAATCTCTTTAACTCAGTAATGAACTCTAGGGTGAAATTTTCGGTCAAAATGTCAATGTTCAAAACAATGTATCTTTCGAAATGTATTTATTTAAAACGACTCATGTAGAGGTCGTTCGATATAATCTTGTCGTGATTCAGATTAGTCATACACTGTCCAAATTTCACAACGGCAGGGAGTGACATAACTGAAAACCGAATTCAGAATTCGATTTTGATTCAGATCGATCCGAATGCGGTTTGATTTTATTTAGGTTTTTATTCGGTTCGGTATACGGATTAAACGGTTTCAAACTGAATATTGAACACCCCTACCTTCTGTATCAAAGTCAATAAACGACTTGTAAGAGTCAAAATCATTTAAGAATCAGGGTCCGAGTCGTCTGTTTTTTAATTTTTAACTCGACTCGTAAGAAGACAACAACTATGTACATTACATTAAATGTATAATCTATTTTTTATTTATTCATTTGTTTTCGTTCTTTCTTGGGCGAAATCATTTGTATGATACCTCATACATATCTTTTTAGTGTAGCATTCATACATAAATGAAAATGAAATCGCCGTTTACAAGAATTAATAGTTAAATTGCAGTTTATTTTCGTTCCATTGCGAAGCGCGAATTAATAAATCTAGTTGGATATATAAAGCTATATATCTTTTTTTTTTTTTTTGAACAGCTAAATTTTATTAGATAAACTAGCAAGTAGCTAGAAAAATAAACAATTACAAATAGTCAATAAGCATTGGATTTTGAAGCCACAAAACCCAAGATATAGTTATTTTACTACACCTATTCGAAAACCAATCAAACGAATGCAGAACAATACTCTCGAAAATATGACTCTTCCGCATCTTGTGAGATTGAAACACCGTGCTATTTCTATAAAGCTAAAGCGTCCACAAAGTTGTCAAAACAATGACCTGCAGGATGTTCCTTTTCATCGGCCTCAACGTAACTTCATTCATTCAAGAGAAAAGATTCGTAACTACATCAAAAGTAAGGAATGAAGATCTCACCATTTCATAATCTTCGACCAAATCTGATTAGCAATCTAGGAGATACAAAGGAGATGTAATAAGAAAAGAAAAGAGAGAGCATGTGCATTAAAGAATACATAGTTAAAAGTTAAAAGGACTATAATCTATCGTCAAATTTTGGGACAAGAACAAGAAAATCAATAATTAGGGATGCTAACTTTAAGGTAAAAGAAAAGTCGGTATTCTGTGCTTTCAACTTTATTTATTTATATTTGGAAAAAAAACAGCTGAAAAATTCATGCCTAGATCAAAATGTATAACTATATTTCAGTGAAACTAAAACAACGTAAAAATTTCATCACTACTTGACATAATGTATAGATCAAGCAGTCATGATCGTATTATTTTCGCATCGAGTCTGTAAAAGATGTATATTAAAAAGATGCTTATGTTAGACGTTTGTTAAAATATATGTACCAAGACATTTAATTAAGCTATTGCGATTGTAGGTATATTCAAATGTCCACCAAAATGTTAAGAAGGACGTGTTATACGAAAGAAAGCAATATTTCCATCTTGAAAAACATGACTAGTGATTCTTAACGACTAGATCGACGAGATCGACTAATCGAAATTTCACTCAAAAGAAGTTGAATTTATATAACTTATTTGTGTATACTTATTACTAGTTTATTGACGTGTTACCATATGAGTTTGCCGAAAATATTAATCACAACATAATTCGACAAACTTTGTAAGTATAATAATATAGACGTATAGATTTTCTGTATTAGATTTTGTCTTATTATGTTTTGTAGGTAATTTAATGCATTTATATAATCATGGAAAAAGACAAAAAGAGTTTCAATTTATTATTTATTATTTATTATTTTTTGTATAACTTAATATATAAATAAAGAATATTATGCAAATTATTAAAATTCTTACGAAATATTAAATTGTTACATTTAAATTAGTATTATCCTTCATAAAATTATAATAGCATATACAATTAAATGATTTGTTTGTAGTCATATGTCAAACACTCATTCATACTAATTAAACAAAATAATGTAACCGAACACAAAAGGAAAAAGAAAGTTTACTTCGGAAATTGTATATGGTGGGCACATTGAACTTCAAAATCAAGCAACATTCTTTATGCAATAGGTTTGTTGAATAGTCAATAAACTCCAGGTCACAAGATTAATCTAGTAGTACCAACATAATTATGATAAACTTAACACAATTAATAGTTGATAAGTGACTAAACCTTACACAAAGTGACTACACAATTAATAAATTATACTACCATTACTTCTTCATCTAAAAACATAAAACATACCCATTAAAAATTCAGACTATGTAAAAACTAATAAAACCTCTATTTCTTCGTCTAAAACTATACAACATACCCATCAATAACATCTCAAGCGAACAAACATATTTATAACTACAAGATGATCTGCATCTATACGTGTTTGATTAAAAGAAATAAATAACAGAACTTAGGCTGATACCGACGAAGGTGTATTTCCTCCGTCCTCCGGCTATCTTTCCAGTCCTCCGTTGGCACCACAACTTCTTCGTTCATCTTTCCCTTCTCGTCCTCCCTTTCCTTCCTCATGAAGAAACTTCAAGACGGATCATGTGGTGGGCCATTATATTTTTTTATTGTTTTGTGTAGTAAAATTATTTTTGATAAATGGTGAGTCCAGTCTTTCTGAAGAAGTGTCATTTGTTGGCAGTGTTTCAATATTTATTCGGTTTTTCTGAAGAAGTATTGATATGATGTTGAATTAATACAAAAGACCGATCATCGATTGAAATTGGTGTATTGTACTATACATAATATACTCCGGAATAGTCAGCCGTAAAACACTCAGCCTTGTGGGATTAATAAGAATAAGAATTACATATAACCTAACACAATAGATAAGGATTTTGAATACTATAAGTGTGTAAAAAATGTTCTTCCTTTAATGTGATAGATCACTCTTTCTAAATGTACCCAATTCACCAGATCTTCCTTGTTAATTTGTCATTACCGCCACCTATTCTAAATAAGAATTATGATATGGACTTTATAAACATACAGTATGAACATAAATCATGCACAAGTACTATAAATATTATCCTTTTGAATAAAGGTCGAGAAGTTATAATTATTTCATGAATTAAGAACGTTAAAATGAACAAAAAAGAAGAAACACAAAACTTTAATATACAAAGGACATATATGACCACACGCCTCACAGCAAAACTACACAGCCTACAAATTTTGACCACACCAAATGAATACAACGCACTTCAATTAATTCCAACAAAGACCATTACAGACCAACAAAAAAGCCACATACATTTCTACTGATATGTACCACGACAACCAAATATCCACCAGGACCCAACAACAGCTAAAAACCCACAATACTGTATGACGAGTAAGATTGCTTGCAATTTGCAAAGATGGCACCCATATAAATTATAAAATTAAATTATAAAATTAAATTATAAAATAGTAGTTGATCACATTCGAAACAAAGAGAATACAGTATTCAATTCAAGTATTAGTAAGCAAACGTAAGGCAATGTCATTCCTAAAACCTCTATTTCACAATAGTAAGCACTTTTACCCAATAATCCAACAATGCAAACTTCTTCTCAGTTTTACCCTAACATAACTCGACATTTCTCGGGCTCAAATAAAACTATCAGATCCATACCACTAAATCACCAAGCGTTATCATACGTTCACTACCCACTAAATGTTTAAAGCAATGTATGTTATTAAAAAATTGGAATCAAACGTTATCATCATCCTCCTGCCAACCCCAAGGTCCTGATCCTTTTGCAAGCATTATTATCATGGTGAGTATGGACCAAGAGCATGGCACAAAGACAAATTAACAAGTTTCAACTCATTAAATGGGAGGACCCCCTTTTTAAACTTTTCAAACTTCCATGTTCTATACAAGTTATAATGTCCAAACTCTTTAAGTCCAATAAGTTGTACATGACATTCATATTCATATCAAATGACTTCTATGTGTTATATGCCTTGGAACATTATTATTTTAACAAAATATTAATTTCCAATTAATACAAGGATTATTGATAATTATCAAGAATCAAATTCTTACAATTATTCAATTAGTGTTTATTTGTTATTTGTGTGACCTTATAAGATCATATGTTATTAGCAATATCATTCTTATAAGATCATTTAGTATAAAGATCCAACAGAAAATTCACCGAATTTTGAGGTATATAAATGTATCATGAATGCCACCCTCCACAACTCCTTCAAGCTTTGTCAATTCGAGCTCAACACCCTATGAAACAATTTAAGCAAGAGTATCAAGGCAAGTAAATCACAAGGTGGCCTATTGGCATCCCGATATCCTCACATGAGGTCTCAGGTTCAAACTTCAGTAGCAGCACATTTCAAGGTGGCCAGAGAAAGGGTTCGGAAATGGTCACGGGATAACCCGGCCGCGTACATCAAAGTAAAAAAAGTTCGCTCTCCCCCGATAACCTGAACAGGAAAAACCTTCATCTTTTAGCCATTTATCAAGACAAGTAAAAGGAGAAAAGAATTATATATCTCCATCATAAAAATTGCGATGTTTAATTTCGCACATGACTTTTATTAGAAGGTGTAACTGTTTATCAAAACTTCTAGTGCCCTCAATAAAAACAATTTTAGGAATCTTTCATACCCAAATCAATACCATCAGCTTATATTGTCAAGAAAATGATAGAGAAATATAACATAGAATCTTTCCATAGACAGAAATTTGGCAAGGTTGAATGAATACTATCTGTTAATTTTAAGGTTGAACCCTATCGACATTTTGTATCTATTACTACAAACACATAAAGGTAAAATGAAACTGAATGTCGATGAAATCATGGTTTCTCACCATAGTTTTTAGATAAAGTCGATGTTTAAAATGGTGAACTTAGGTTTGCAACGATCACTTAAAACCTGTACACAAATAGGAGAAGAAAATAATAATGAATTTATTATGTGGAGAAAAATATTTTATGGAACTTTTTAGCTTAATCACACATCGGTAATTTTTTTATCAGCGACCCGTGTGCATACTGCATAAAGTTCATTTCAAAATCATTGCTTGTCCATACATCAATTTTTAAACTTTCAAATCTGAAAACGACCTAAATTGAATAATGCATAAATTTTACAGCACCAGCAAGCCTATTTCATAAACATGCAACCCATTCACATATATTCAGTTTATAGTAGGAGTAACCACAAGCATCATGTTGGTATTTATTTAATAAACACAATCTTCGTTTTAAGCTAACTTCTTCCTACTTAAAAAATAAGACAGATACGTTTAGATTTCAAAACTAACCAAGCAAATCAACCACATTTAGCATGTTAGAAGATAACTGTGCAGAGAGTATTACACCCTTGATCGTGAAATATCGATTCCTTGACCATACCTCAGGAAGTGAAGAATCTAGATGATAGGAATACAGAAATTGTACCCATTTTCTCAGCTGCGATTTTTCATTTTTACCATCATTGCCCAAATCTAATCAAAGTAACCAACACGATCAAAAGTTAGAGTAAAAAGATAGACGTTTTGCAAGTGGAGTAAAATTCTATCAAATTAGATTACTCTTAAATGATAAGTTATATTATAATTACTGTGAACGCATATATGACACTTAGTTAGTCAGATACTTGTATCAGATTTAAGCTGACACAGAAAATAAAATAAAAAACTCGTGAAATAACAAAAACATATAACAAATTAAGCAATATAAGACATAGAAAAACAATTTAGAACACACCCTAATCAAATGGTTATATAGGTGCTTACAAGTTCTATGAATTAGATGGATGTAATCATCATCTTCATCCTTCAAAGGTTCACCATAGTCAATTATAACCAAAGATGAGTAGTGAAACAAATAACTGCAACAAAAATTAATCAAGTCAAAGAATTGTTAGAGAAAACACCAGGATTAGTGATGAAAATCATTTTAAATTGATTAAATTAACAACTTGAGCAACCTACGAAGCTTCTCAGACTCATTTTAAACGATTTATACATTATAAAAATGATCAATAATAAGATAACTGAAAATTCTTATACTAACACCTCCACACTTTCAGCAACTACCTTTAACCCAAAAATGGACCAGAGCTCAAACCTTAAAATGGTGGTCAAGCCTCAGCAAATAAAACTTATGATACAAATTTTAACTAATTGAAAATAAACAAAAATACTTAACTAACAAAATCGAAAAGAACAACTCTACGATTACTGATTCAGACCTTTATCGAAAGAAATCGAAAAAATACATATTGAAACACCCATAAATTGGAACCCACCGTCTTAAAGTCCGAGTGCAAACCCCGTATGTAGAAGTACATAAGTCAAATCGTATAAGTCAAAGTCTCAGTTTGTGTACATTATCGAGTCTCGGGTATATTGTTGAGTCTCGGTTTGTGTTGCATTTGAGTATGTGAAAGGTTTATTATGTACATTGTAAAGCGAGGTTCAATCGTATTTTCTGAGTTTGTTTGAGCACATGAATAGGGCGGTCAAGCATCAACGTTCTCCGTCGAAAACACCGTCAGTCGGCATTCAAGAACTGGGTGGGACACTGCTCGAGCTATTATTTATTTAGTTTTTCAAACGGTTTAATTACCGTTGAAAAAAAAATAAAGGTCAAATTTCTGACCTTTTTTCATTTTCTTAAAAACTTTATTTTCTATCTATAAATACTATACTTCAAATACAATTTTAAATACATCAAAATACGCATTCTCGTCTACAAACACACTTCAAAAACTTTATAATTCATTATATCGAACAACTCGTACAACCTACATTTCCAATGGAACCCGTTTCAATAACATTCATCATCTTCAAATCCGAACACCGATATGCCCGATTTTGGTACTCCATATCAAATTCTGCAAACGTCATCCTATCAAACACCCAACACCCCGTCACCCAACAACCTCCCGCATAACAACCCCATATTCAATTGGTGGAAGACGAGGTACCGATACCAACCTCCTGTAGAAATAGGTTCAAAAATAACGGCAAACAACCCGAGGTTGGATCATCACAACATAAACAAAAAAGGTTTATACCAACCGAAACGTTTGGGAACTAGAGGACAAATTCCGATTGGTCAAAAGTTAGATTTCCGTCTCCGAAGATTCCAACTGAGAAAATGCACAAAACAACAAGTCATTTAGGTATGTTGTCATGGATGAGTACCATGGCCGCAACCCTCTATTTATTCGGTCCAAAGACACGTTGAACTCAAAATGGAAGAAACTCAACGCCACATGCCAAAAGTGGGGAGGCATTTGGAAACGGCTTGAAGGACAAAGAAGAAGTGGGGAAGATGATGTTGACTTCTGAACTCAGGTGAAGGCTCAATATAAAATGGAAACGCTAAAAACTTTCTAAAGTTTTCAAGCGTGGTACTGCTTGGAGTACCGCCAAAAGTGGTTAACTCCCGATCCCATTATCGTCGGAATATACCGCGAGACGGTGCACTTGATCGACTTGGATTTGGACGAGGAACCGGAGGCTAACGAAGAAAACCTTAATGTCACGCTATTCGGTGATGATCAATTCCAACGTCCACGGGGAAAAATCAAGGAAAGCAACATCCCGAAAGACATCTTCCGGTTTCGCCGATTCATCTCGCGCTTTGTTTGACGACTGGATCACAAAAACCTTTGACGGTTTTCGTTTTGACAAGAAAAGTTGCTATCCCGCAAAGGATCTTAATGGAACACTTGGCGGGACGAGACAAAAAGATGATAGAAAGTCATAAGGAGAGGATTTGCGAGAAAATGAGATTTGGATCGGATTCGGGTTCAGGTTCAAGTTTTGGAGACACTTGATTTTATTTTTTTATGATTTATAATATTTATTTTTATTTTTAATGAATTTATTTCTTTTATTTAGTTTATTTTGCTATTTATTTCAATTTATTAAATTATTTGAATGTTCAAAAAAAAAAATTCAAATTTTTTTTCCAGAACACTGTAAACACTGAGTCACCACTCCGTGTGCTCTTATAACCACTTTTAGTTTTGTCTTTATATAGGTATTTAGTTTGTAATCTTTGTAGTTAATCAAGTGAATGAGAACGTGAAAGTAGTTCGCTTAACTATGTGTGTTCTTCTCTGTGTTTACTGTGTGTATCACTGTTGATCGTTGTTTTCATGGTATCAGCGCGATCGTAGTTTAAATTCATCATAATTACGCTTCTGCAAACTATCGTTACTTCAGTTAACTTCTTTAATTCCTCAATTCAATCATAAGTATGGTTTAATGGATCAAAACGCACAAAAACGCGTTGTTTTAAAATCCTTTGTTTCTTCATCCGTCTAAAGGTCCTAGTTCTTTACCAATTCAAGAAAAGTTAATTGGAGCTCAAAATTACAAGTCATGACATCGTGTCATTGAAATTGGTTTATCAACAAAATGAAAATTATGCCTCACAAACGGTACTGGTATCAAACTGGTTCATGATCCTTTAATGACTGAACAACAAGAGATTTGGATTCAATTTGAACAGAGATTTGTTCCAAGTAATGGTTCTAGGAAATACAAATTTCACAAAGATAGTTATGCAATCGAACAACAAGACTCATCTGTTAAGACTACTACACCAGAATGAAAATAGTTTAGGGAGAACTTGATTCAATGAGTGAATTGCCTAATATTACAGTTATTACTCCTGAATAAAATTTGTTTTTAAATGGTCTTGATGAGCAATTCAACACTAAAAAAAATCCAATTACTGGTTAATAATCATTTGCTTAGTGTGGAAATTGCTTGTTTTGTGTTACAACAAAAAGAATTACGAAGGTATGTTTTGCATAATGTTGTACCTAGAGTTGATTCCACCGCTTTATATAGCTAAAAAAAGGAGGAAAATTGTGTTCACTGTGGTCATAAACGTCATCCTCCAAAAAAATGTTGGGAGAAAATTGGATATCCACTTTGGTATTGGAAATCAAAACAACAATCCCAGACTAAACAGTTTAAAGATGTTAGAACTACAAAGCCTGCAGGAAAAGTGCCAAAGAGGACTATATCAAATTTTAAAGGTAGTCTTGTGGAGCTAACAAAGGAGCAATTTGACCAATTCATGAAGTTTATACCTACTGCAGACAATGGGGCAGATGATGAGTTGGATCATGAATGTGTAGCATGTATTGCATGCTTTCTTGCAGTTATTCACCTCTTACTTCATGGATAATAGATACAGGGGCTACTGATCGTATGACCATGTGTATAATACTCTAATCAAACCAACTTATTTTCAGTTCAAGCCTCAACTCAATTTTTCAAATGATCAAATCAGTGTTATTTCTCACATTAGAAAACATGGGTAAAAGAAAAGGTGGACTCTACTACTTGGTCAACTCTCATGTTCAAGAAGTAGATGATAAATTGAAGTCTTTGCTTTCTAATGAATTTACTAGTAGTGTAAGAAAGAATAGTATCTCCATTAATGTGATCAAACATTCCTATAGGCTTCGGCATCATAGACTTGGTCATGTTTCTGCTTCGAATCTTAAGCACATTTTTGTATTTGAGCATGTACTTAGACATGGGGAAGATACTTGTTTGTCATGTCCTATGGCCTAATTTGCTAAACTACCATAGTGATTCTCATGCTACTAAAGCTTTTGATTTGATTCATATTGAGATTTGGGGTCGTTATAAAGTGCCTACTTATGATAAGTATATATACTTTCTTACAATAGTAGATGATTTACGGTAGAGCTATTTGGACATATTTCATGATCAAAAATTCAGATGGTTCTTTCATTCTTAAATCCTTCATGAAGTTTGTTAATACTCAGTTTGACTACAAGGTCAAAGTTGTAAGATCAGATAATGATTTGAAATTCTTAAAAGGACATTGTGGTATATTTTTCTTTGAACGAGGCATTGAGCATCAAACTTCTTCTCCTGATAGACCACATAAGAATGGGAGGGTTGAGAGGAAACACATACATATTCTGCAAGTGGCTAGAATCTCAAGTTTCATGCTAATTTATATTTAAAGATTTTGGGAGATTGTGTAAGTATAAAAAACATATCTTATAAACAGATTGACATCATTTGTGTTAGCAAACAAAACACTATATGAAGTATTCTTGCAACATAAACCTTCCAATGATCATTTAAATGTGTTTGGTTGTTTTTCTATGGCCTCAAATCTTTCCAGAAATATAGATAATTTTTTTCCTATAGGATTTCCATGTATATTCATAGGATATCCTAAACATCGAAAATGATATAAACTCTATGTTACAACTCATCCTGTGTTTATGTCTACTAATGCTCATTTCTATGAACACATATTTCCTTTTCCGCTTCATCTTTAAAGCAGTTTTCTACTCCTTTACCTACTCCATTCAATTCATCAAAATCTTTTAATTTTGATGATTTCCTTCATTCATTACTTGTTTCATCAAATTCTAAGTCTTCTTATATTCCCAATTTACCTTATAATTCTCGGTCTGTGTCTTCTTTTAATTTTCAGTCGGTGCCTTCTTCTACTTCTATTCCATTACCATAAGTAAGAAGATCTACTAGTCAATCTAAACCACCTGCAAAACTTGTAGATTATCATACTCCAACCATCATTTTTCTAGAGTTAATCAAGTCACAACCTCTGTTGTCTAAATTTAACCCTAAATATTTCAAAGAAACAGTAGTAGATGTCGGATGGTGTGATGCTATGAACTCTGAATTAGCTACTCTAAAGAAAAATTGAACCCTGGGAATTAACTAAATTGCCTGCCCACAAGAAACTAATATGTTGTCACTGGATATTCAAAGCTAAATTGAATGCAGATGGATCAATAGACAGAAAGAAAGCAAGATTAGTTGTTGATGGAAATAGAAAGAAGAAAGGTATAGATTATGAAGAAGCATTTTCTCCAGTTGCTAAAATGGTAACTGTGAGAGCTCTATTATCTATAGTTGCTACGAAAGGATGGAATACTTGTCAAATGGATGTGTCAAATGCTTTTCTACATGGTGATTTGTTGGAAGAAGCGTATATGAAATTGCCTTTGGGATATGCAGGAAAGGGGGAAAATGTTCAACCAAATGTTGTTTTAAGTACAACTTCTAATATTGTTTGTAAGTTGAAAAAATATCTATATGGTTTGAAGCAGGCACCAAGGCAATACTTTGCCAAATTATCCTCTACCCTTTTGTCTTTCGGGTATGTGCAGTCAAAGGCAAACTACTCTCTCTTCACCAAACAAGTTTCTACTCACTTCATAGCTATTTTGGTTTATGTGGATGATTTGTTAACTACGAGGATTGTTACTACTTAAATTGAGAAACATAAGTCACAATTAAGTTCTCAATTTCGTATGAAAGATCTGGGTCTCTTAGACTACTTCTTAGGTCTAGAAGTAATAAGAAATGATTATGGCATCTTTATTTCTTAAAAGAATATTGTACTGATTTGTTGAAAGACAATGGTGTTGTTAATGTCAAGCATTTCAAGTTACCCGTGGATCAACATGTGAAACTTCAAGCATATGTAGGTATAGAAGAATTATTGGTAAACTGATTTATCTCACCATTACTAGACTTGGTATATGCTACAATGTTCAAGTTCTTAGCCAATTCATCCAAAACCCAACCCTAGTTCATATGCAAGCAGCAATACACCTTTTTAGGTACTTGCTCGAAGCACCAGGTCAAGGTGTTCTTCTTGCTGCCAGTTCTGCAATTAGACTTACTGCATACGGTGATTTTGATTGGGCAAGTTGTCCCATGACTAGAAGGTCTACTACAAGGTACTGCATTCTCTTGGGTGATTCACCATTGTCTTGGAAATCAAATAAACAAAGTGTGGTTTCAAGGTCATCAGCAGAAGCTGAATACATGTTAATGCATTAACCTATTGTGAAGTCATATAGTTGATTTCCTTACTTAAAGATTTTGGATTGAAGAGTTTAGGTCCAATTGACTTGTGTTGTAACAATCAAGTAGCTATCTACATTGCGGCTAATCTTACTAGAACAAATCATATTGAAATAGATTGTTATTATGCTCGTGATCAACTTAAGAAGCGAACTTTCAAGCCTATGTATGTGTCCACAAAGTCTTAGGTTGCATATGTGTTTACATTGCGGCTAATCTTAGTCTGTATAAGTCAAAGTCTTAGTATGTGTACATTGTTGAGTCTCAGTATGTGTTACATTTGAGTATGTGTAACGTTTGAGTCTGTGTAATCTCAGTCTGTAGAAAAGTTTAGTTTGTATATTGTAAAGTGCATGGGTCCAAGTATATCTTTTCTGAGTTTTCTATAACCGCTTTTAGTTTTGTCTATATATAGTCGGTTAGTTTGTTATCTCTGTAATTAATCAAGTGGATGAGAACGTGAAAGTAGTTCAGTTAACTATGTGTATTTATTGTGCGTATAACTGTTGATCGTCGTTTTCACTGTACAAATCATATTGATAATACAAAAATAAGTGTAGATTATAATTTTAAAACCAAAACCAACTTAACATGCCCAAGCAAATTCAAATTTCATTTTTTAGGTTTTCAAGGAAGTTAGTCTGTCCGTTGAGAAAATTCTTAAAAAATTAGGGTTTTACATGAACATTAGTGGATGGTTTAGAAGAATCAATTCATAGAAACTTACTTAGGTTCTCAATCGTTTCAAGAAATGCATTTTGAATTTTTAATATTCCGAATTAAGGAAATGATCCGCCGGAGGAAAATAGATAGTTGTATGGAGTATTAACTTCCCGAGGACTAATTAAGCCAGGTGTAGAATGTCAAGGACAAGCTAGCAAAGTCGAAGTTGACCTTCTCAAGTTGAATAACAATCGTTAGATCATTAGGAAAGGAACTTATTCAACAGTCCGAACTCATTTATGGTATTCTCTCTCTTTTATATATTTAAAAGAGAAGAGATTATTACTATTATTATAACTACAAAATAAAGCAACTAACCTTATAAAGGTTTTTTTAATAAACTAAACTAAGTATAATAAACAAATGTTAGAATCATTTAGTAATAGACAGCTAACTAAAAAGATTTTATACTCCGAATGGAAGATGATGGTATCAATTATCAAATATATAAATATAAATTGATAATTAAACGACAAGTTGTATGTTTGATTAATTGGATACATGATATTGTGAAGATGTTATAATAATTAACCGACCAAACCTACGAATCACAAGGTAGTTAGGTTCCCTCACCTCACAAAGAATAATTTACCAATATGATCTCTCTCTATATATACATATAAATATATATAATATATATGTGTATGTATGTATAATTCTGAAAAATACATTAAAGGATCAAGGATATCATCATATCGTACTTCATTCGTTAAAATTAAAAAGGCTATAATAAGCCGCGTTGAGCGCTTCATATATATACATGAAAAATAATGTTGATACATAGACTATATTATTCATGAAAGTGTTCGCTCATTCTAGCAAAACATGACTTTCTTTGCAGATAAATCACGATTTAAACATGACATTTTCGAATAAGACTCGAAGCAAGTTGAACACGTCTAGACTTTATAAATGAATTTAACCATCTAGTTTTTGTGAAATATTTCATATCGCGTAAGTATTATATACGGAGTATTATCTTAACAATTATTTATCGATAACGAGAGAAAAAGCTGTTATAACAAAAGAAATATACAACTCTCTATAGGTATAATCTACAGGGTCAGATTAGGCCATTTAATATGCATGGTAACACTTAATGAAATGTACATTGATTAAATTTGAATCCGATTTTATGATTTCATTATGTAACAATAACAAAAAGGAAAATTACTTACATAACATTTCATATTTAAACGTATGAAAATAATTATATTAGGCGTCTCCCATCGGTTGTGACGGTTTTCAATCGACGCGCGTCGGTTAAACCGACACAGATGGCACCGCCGCATCAGTTTGCGTCGGTTGTGATGCGTCGGTGAGTTGGGTTGGTATACCGATGAGGAAGAAAGGTGTGTCGGTTTTGTTTGTTTGTTTGTTTGTTAGTGTATATAAATAAAAGTATGTTGATAAATGCGGGATCTAAAAATTAAAGTGACACACCTACGGTTGGCACGGGTATGTCGGTTTTGTGTTAGTTTGAAAAGTGAGAACGTGATTCTGAAGTGACACAACTAACACAAAAGTAATACGATAACGATTAGAGGTGGTGTACGGCTAGTGATATATAAATAAAAATAAATGACGTAGAAATCGTCACCTAAAGGTTAACCTCGTAGAGCTCGTGATGTACCCTACTAAAAGGAAAAGAAACGGGAAATTGAAGATCATGCTGCAAGTGCAATTACCTCCATTTGACGGAAAGGGCAAGTTACCACGTGTATGGTTAGGATCCTCTGATTGGTTGCTTTCCGACCATATTAACTTTCCAAGAACGTAAGGTATAAATCAACGGCCATAGTTTCTCCAACGGCTTTGTTCGATCAACGGCTAAGATTAATTTGGCGGCTGCCGCCCTACAGTTAAGTAGACTTTTTTAAAAATTCTCAATTTTTTTAGTCTGACGTCAAACGGTCGTCGCTAATATTGAGGACGACTAGTTTGTGGCCCGTTTTTCATACTTTTGTTAATTATCATTCATATAATAATGGGATCCAATGGTAAATCAGATATTGACTGGAATATTATACATATCTCGTGCGGATTTAGTTTAATGACGATTTGCTATTTGTATTTTTCTTGTATTTTAAGTTGTCGATCATGGTTTTGATTATTGAGAACACTATCAAGTCGTAGAACGTTATAATTCGTCCGTATCAATTTAAATATTAAAAGTTATACTTTAAATTCTTATACAAAGTGTCTACGTTGTTATAAGCGATCAAAAAAGGTTATTAAGCGATCAAAAAAGGTTTTAAAGCTAAAAAATAAAATAGTTTTGGAGTACGCTATTATAATTGGATAGTTTTAAAATAATGTGTACGTTTCAATTGAAACGGACATGATAATTAATTTCATCTTTTAAATAATATCATATTTTTTATTTTCATCATCAAATGACTTATCTTTTCTTGAGTATTTCTCATATTCAAATGGAGCTAATAAATCATTTCTTAATATTATCGATTTGGTAAATTAACATCGAGCATATACAAACTAAATTCCATGGATGCAAATAACAATTGCTTGTGTGGGTATTGGTTAGATCTCACACTTTTTAGATATATAGGAACCCAGACTGACGTTTTATTTGACGCCATAATTTCATCTTAAGATTTACAATTGAAAATTAATGTGATTAAATTGGTTTGGTAAACTTCATGTATTTATAATTGTTTGTTTATTATGCAAGATCCAATAACCAATTGCAACTTTGTAGGTGGATGTTGTTGAATTATCAAATCGATGGTATAAAGAAAGGATGTATTAGTTCTATTCGAATTTGAGGAATGCTCAAGAGAAAATAAGTCATTTTTATAGAACAAAAAATATTGAATATCATTATACAACAAAATGATGATTGAACAAAATGAAAGTTCGGTAACGAAATTGAACATTTTTGTAAATTAAAGTAAATAATATTATTCTTTAATTCATATACAACGTAACCAATGTTAGCCACGTCACCGGACATTATCGCTTATAACCAGAATATACCACTTGTTACCCTATTTTATATGTTGAGTAATTCAATTGAACAAAATGAAAGTTTGGTAAAACTAGCACAGAGATAGTCCAATTTTAGATCTTACGTTTTATATTCACAGGCGCAGAGAAACTTGCATGTAATCACACACAATTTTCTTGTATATATATTGTTTGTTGATCCTAAGTATGTATGAAACTACTCAAGTTTTCGTTGTGTATAATTAACTTTTAATTTATTATCATTATATACATTTTATTGATGTAACATTTATAAAGATATCATATGACATCTTATATAGATGATACTTAAATAAAATGACACAATTTATAATAACAACGATGAATAAATTCTATTACACAATAAAAAAATTAATTGATTCAATACACATTATTAATGTCAAATATTAACATGTTTGTTTAATTTAAAGTTTAATGTTGTGAACCTTAATGTTGTGCTTAAAAAAATGTTTCAATTTGATTTGACTGCATAATTACCACAAATGGTCATAAATAGCGTTTGATTTGATTGAATGGAACCGTTAATAATTGTAGAAGAAAACTTTGTAATCGTACTCTTATAGATCATAAAATATAGTATATGTTAGCAAGTGTACGTAATTGCATCGTCACTATGAAATAGTGTAAGACGATTTCTTATAGTTCAAACACGAAGTTAAAATAGGATTGCAAGGATACTTGAGATTTTATTTACAATTTTTTTTTATAAATTTTTATCTTTTTTTACTGTACAAAAATTTTTGATTGTTTATTATTTTTTATTTTACAAAAAAATTTAATCGTTGATCTTCACTATTTTTATATTTTTTTATTAATTTACAAAATACTGAATCTTAATTTTTTTTTGCTTACTTTAAACTTTAAACTTTTATTTTATTTTGTTGTACAAAACTTTTTAATTCTGAATTTTTATTATTATTTTTCATAGAAAGTTTTTAATTAAGCACCTTTATTAATTTTTAATTTTACACAAATTTATAAAATAATAAAATTTATTTTTATTCTCACTGTTCTGAACAAGATGAATTATATCCCCTACTAACCATATTTATCACTACTTTCAAAAATAAATTAAAAATTATTATATATATATAGAGAGATATATATAGAGATGATTCAAAAAGAATGGATAATCCTGAAAAAATGGTGAAGTTAATCTGGACCATCCGGTTAACATTCATCATGAAAAATGTTAAATAATTATCCATGTCTACTATTTTTAACATTCTTCGTGATAAATGTTAACAGACGGCCCAAATTAACTTCCTATTTTCTTCATAATTACTCATTTTCTGTAAATCAGCATATATATATATATATATATCAATTAGCTCCTTGTTGGTGTCTTCTATAATTACACAGTTAGGACCAAAATGCATGTTGATATAAAGCTGTATTTATTTATTCCAGTATTATTTGTTCCATATATGGGCCAGGTCAACCATGCATAAATATGCCTAATCGAAATTTTATACATACTGAATTCTGGCTTCCATCAGTTCATTTTTGTATTCGTCATAACTTATTGAGGAATAAGATATTAAAAACTTGCATCCTAGCTCAAGTTTAGGTTCCTGAGGAAGCTGTTAGCACATGTACAGTTAAAGAGATGCTACCTAGTAATAGCGCTGTTAACAATAACAGAAAAAGGGACTCGACTTTAATTAGATTACAGTTAAACAGGTTAGTTTATTCGGTTAGTCAAATCCAAATAATTCGAGCCCAAGTAATTCGAATCTTATTTAGATCGGATTACATATAAATATTTTGAATTGGGTTAATTCATCAAAAGTACAACGTACTGACACCAAATGTTCTATGTCTACAAGCTACCATTTTTATTGTCTAAGTATGCAACAAACTGGAAGATTATGTATCGATATATGCAACATGGTAACCTGTTACCGGAACAACAGGTAAGAATGTCTAAAAGCTACCCATTTTATTGTCTGGGTATGCAACAAACTGGAAGATTTTGTATCGATATATGCAACATGGTATCCCGTTACCGGGACAAACGGAGTATAGAAACGGTTTCTTCCGGTTTGTTGCATACCCGGACAATAAAATGGGTAGCTTGTATATATAGAACATTTTGTGGCAGTACGTTGCACTTTTGATGAATTAACCCTTTTGAATTTAGTTAACCCAAACAACCTGAATAACCCGAAAAAGGTACTATATATATAATTCTATGTGTTATTTATAATTAATATGAGTCTATCTATATACAATGGACATATATATTATAATGATTTATATAAAGCTATGTTACTGTTATATTGTGAAGTTTACATTATCTTCAAGACGCAAAAGTATTGTGAAGTTTACATACATTATCTTCAAGATGCAAAAGTAAAATAATTTATCTTATTTGGATTAAAACACATTAAACGAATCTGAATCGAATACGAATAATCCGAAACTGAATAATCTAAATCTTGTTTGGTTCAGTTTCTGAATGAATTATATACTTGAAAACCAAATAACCCGAAACCTGAACAGTTAAACCTAACGACACCCCTACATAGTTGCATTAAAGTATCGCAAAGACAGTACAATAATGATCCAAAATGTATGAAAACATCAAATTAATTTATATGCACACTACAATATAATATTATATGATATATTTAATGGTGTATCAATAAAAATTAGTGTTGTCCGAAGCACTACCTACTGCAAGCTAAAAATTAGAGTTGCAAAGAAAGTGGAAGTTAATTTTCGTTACAATAATTTTAATTAATAATTTTAATAATTGATTTCTAAAATTCTATCATCATATATCTATACTTTCGACAATCTTGACCTAAATTCAATACAAAAAATATTTTGTAATGTCATCGAGTAGAATTTGACACACTTAAAGGTGATATCAAAGATGAGACAAATACAAGCAACATTTATTTCCATTCACATACGTACTCTTGTCTCCGTTTCCTAAGCATTTATTAACTAGCCGTTGGAGCCTTCCCTTCTATTTAAAGATCGAATGGTTGGTGTTTGAGTGATACATTTACCAAAACAAAGGTGTCTTTTTCGTAAAAACTGACACAACCCAATTCTTGGGTACTCAGATCCCCTTTCTCCTATCAAAATTTCTTCATGATTTAACAAAACTTGATTATATCATACTCATTACTAATTAACTATTAACTATCTTATATAAACTAGTTCCCTTCATTTATGGTTTCACATAAAATCCGTGTATATTAGTCCATATTTATTTGAGATCAATCACAGTTTCTTCTAATCATCCTCTAAATTTTCATTTTCTTTTCCATCTCAATCTTATTTTGATAATGGGGACCGCGTTGATGAACTATTCAACCGGTGATTACAAAAACAGGATCGGAAATCCGAAAAGAAATACTGCTGGTAACCCAAACCACGCTCTAATTTCTTATCCATCTGATAATCTACTTCTAGCTAGTTTTCTGGCAGGTGGACACTTGGGTATGGGCGGTTTATTATCTACGCCTCAGTCCTATCCGCCTGCCATGTCAGCTTTTCGACCACCCCAAAGACTACACCACCCACAACAACAACCCCCACTCCTTCCTCTTCCAAATTTTATGCTATTAAATCACCACAACATGAATATGATCAATCGTACTAATAGTACGCCTAACAATAATAATATTCGATTGTCGGCCTCTCGTTTCAACAAAAATGTGAAAAACCGAGGGCGAGATCATTCTCTTACTCCTAAAAAATCCAAGAGCCAAAAAAAGGATTCCAAGAAAGATGATACAGTTATTGGACCGGATCCGAAGGATCTACCAATAGATGTAATTTCAAAAGTTTTTTCTAATAACAATAATTTGTCGTGTGACGATCTTACTTCTGTTGATAAGTTTTCAGGTTCTGTGGTGTTTACTCCATCACCACCACCTAGTAGTTTGCCTTTGCCTACTTTTTCAATCAGGCCGAAGGTAATTAGTTGTTCTGCTGAGGTGGCAGGTGTCGATCCCGGAGCTACCGATAGTCTTCGACGACTTCTTCGAATCCGGTAATTTGATCTAAGATGTGTACTATTGTGACATAGTTGCTGCTGTTTATATGCATGCTACTGTTGGTACATATAAGGAGAAAAAGCTTTATTTGATGCTTTTTCCCTTTATTTATATTAAGTTGTTATAAAATGTTGAATTAGTGTTTTGTTTGTGACTCTTATGTGTAATTTTTATGTAATCTGTGTTGTCTGCCTGATTTTGTTTTCTTGGCGGTGCACAAGTTGGTTTCAATTTGTAATGAAATGTTTTAATGTAACTTCTGTTAAATGTTAATGTTATGATTATATTAAATGCATGAATGTTTCACATCCTTGAGTTTAACTATGGGTCAGATGGAAATAACAATTGTTGTGGGATTTTTTTTCTATTAATATGTAAAAGCTCTACTTAAAGGAAAATTATGAAAATAAAAATAAAATGGTTATTATTCCAAAAAGACAAATTTTACATGTTCAATGTTTGACAAATCATTGTCATCTTCAATACATTTTTAGGCCAAATATATATAGATAGATAGATTTTGGACTAATTCCCTTTTTAGCAACCACTCAAGTAATTTAATAAGGAACAATTCAAACTATTTTCTTCATCTGTTATAGAAAATTAATTGAAAGTTATATATATCCACGTGGCATTTTATTTTATACATCTGGTTGAAGGTGCGGATCTAGGGTTCTTGTCATCAGAAAATAAAAAAAAAGTTAACATAATTGAAAGTGAATTAAAAATTAACACCAAACGAAGAAGATTTTAACAAAAATCATAGACATACATAGTAATTTAGTCCCTCGGATGGCCCCAAGTGGTTTCAAGCACGAAATTAACCAAAATTACATACAACAAGTACGTCTAGTTACTTGAACATAAATTGCAGTGTGCAAATTCATAGCACGAGAGTTTAGAAAGTGGGCGTTACCCAAATTGGGCCTGGAGAAGGTTTCCGGATCGTGGGCCTGAAGCCCTGAAGTAGCCCAACTTCATAAACTATAGAAAAACTATAATCAACTTGGCCCAAATGATAACATGGATACTTGGGCTTATGTTGTGAATGAGTGAATCTATAGTCTATAGATACTTTTCGGTCAGAAGTAAGGCATGAACAAAAAAAATCGAAACCAAAAAAAAAATTGAAATTGAAACCGATCAAAATCGGTTTTTTCAAAAACCGGCAGTTTGGGAACCGGTTTGGATAATAACGTTGGGTAACCGGTTACAAACCGGTTTTTCCGGGACCGGGTTGGAAAACCGGTTTTAAAAACCGGTTACAAACCGGTTTTTTGAGCTGTTGGGAACTAGCCGTTTTTTTCAAAATTTTGACCGTTCTTTTTTTGTTTTTTTTACCATTTTGCCATCCTAAAACTAGTATAAATAGATACCTTGGGTTTGGTTTATTCACAACACTCAATCTTGCTTATTATAGTCTTTAAACACTCAAAACGCTTACGATTTACGTACGAAACTCTCAAAAAATTCTCTACTCCTCTCAAAACTCTCTCGAAACGCTATCAAAATGGCAACTCAATCTTCTTCAACTTCCACCGGTGTTGGTTCTTCAAATGCACCAATTATTGTGGAAGTTTTGGTAACCAAACGAAATCCGGAGATTTGGGTTAATTACGACAAAGTGTTATTGTCGGATGGTTCGACTAAGGCATTTTGTAAACGTTGTCGGAAATTTTTGAAAGCCGACTCCAACTCTACTTTGAAATCACATTCTACAAAGTATTGTGATGGAGTCAAAAGTAATGCCGAGTCGGGTCAAGCAACTATGTCACGGGATGGGGGTATTTTTACATACCAAGCGGAGCGGTGTCGAGAAGCATTTGTCGGCTTTGTGATTCAAGAAGCTTTGCCGTTCAACCACTTCGACAACCCTCGGCTTACTAAGTTCATTCAAGATACTCTTCAACCGCGATATAATCATGTAAGTCGTCTTACTCTTAGACGTGATGCTCTTAAATTGTGGAAAAATGCTAAAACTCAACTAATAATCGGTTTTGAAAACTTAAATACAAATGTATCATTAACAATCGATGTATGGCCGGCTCCTCATGGTTTGCCCGGTTCGTACCTTTGTGTTACCGCACATTGGGTTGATCCCTCAACTTGGCAAATGATGAAACGTACCATTGCTTTTGAACACTTTGACTATCCTCACACGGGTAAAAACTTATTTTACATGTTACGAGATGTAATGAAAATGTTTAAAATAGAAGAAAATGTTTTTTCAATCTCGTTTGATAATGCAACTAATAATACAAACGTCGTTTAAAGGTTAATACTAAAATACCAACCACCTTTGAAAGGCATTTTCTACCATAGTAGATGTGTTGCACACATCATTAACTTGGTTGTGCAAGACGGACTAGCGGTTCCACAAATAATGGTTGTAAAAAACGCGTATAAAACTATGTTACAAGATATATTTTGTTCGAGTAAGGCTAGATACAAACATTATATGAGATTATGTAAAGAAACGGATTCCATTTTTTTAACCCCTAATTGGGACATGCCCGTAAGATAGAATTCGACTTACAACATGTTTATATGTGGTTTACGGCAACGCGACACTTTAACCGTTTTTCATGATCTACTTGTTCAAAAAGGCTTTGCAACATCATTTTCCTCCGAATATTGGGAGGTTATTCCAAAGATAAACGAATTGCTCAAATTTTTTAAAACGACAACTACTTTATTATCGGGTGTTTATTATCCCACGAGTCATTTGGTACTTAAGCAAATATATTTAATGAGTTCAAAACTAAACGAATACGAATTTTGTGGTGATGTATCTGCAATAATGGTGGCTCCCATGAAAGAAAAACTAAGAAAATATTTTCAAGAAATACCACCGGTAATTACTTGTGCCGGCGCGTTAAACCCATGTTTAAACATTTCCGGGGTGGAATTACTTATCGGTAACATTTGTCATAATTTGGATTTGAATGATGCGGATCCATTTTTTGCACATAATACAAAAAAATATTTTAACAAATCTTTTAAAGAGTTATTTGGTCATTATTTTCAAAAATTTAGTTCAACAACAATGGTTTCTACAAATCCGGCTTCCACAATGTTTGCTTCTTCTTCATCCCAAGATCCTGAGATTAACTTATATAATAGTTTAAGACAAGAAAACCATAAACGGGCAAGGGGTGATGGTGACCAAAGTGCCACTAGCGAATATGAGAGATATACCGGAACAGACTTTTTATCCTCAATACCTACCGACGAATTCGCAAATTTTGATATTTTGGCTTGGTGGAAAAGGAGGGAATCTCAATTTCCCATTCTAACCATCATGGCCCGAGATTTACTGACCATCCAAGCTTCTACGGTAGCTTCGGAATCCGCTTTTTCTCTTAGTGGCAGGGTACTATCTATACGAAGAACAAAACTCACACCGGCCTCATTAGAGATGTGTATATGCTTGAAGGATCACTTAGACGCCGCGGAACGTATACAAAACGTTTCAAATCTTGAAGGTGAAATGAAATACGAAGGAGATATACACGATATCGAGGTGGAAGCGAGTATGGCAATATCACTTTCCGATGAAGAAATTGCTCTCGATGAAGCTTCGCGAGAGGCTTCCTCCGAAGAAGATTTCGACATTTGAAGACTACCCAAATTGAAGATGTTAGAAGAATTGAAGATTAATAAAAGTTGAAGAATACGTTAGTTTTCCCTAAAACGCTTAACGCTCGAAGAAGATTGAATTATATAGAATTATTGGTTTAAATAATATTTTTATGAAGATTTTGAAGATTTTGAAGACTTTGTTTTAAGTTATTGTTAAGTTATGTTTCAAGAATATTTTTATGAAGACTTATTTGTTTCAAGAATATTTTTATGAAGATTTAGAAGACTTTGTTTTAAGTTATTGTCAAGATATGTTTTCATTCCTAATGTACTAACATTCTATCCAAAAATTTTTGAAGAATACGTTAGTTTTCCCTAAAACGCTTAATGCTCGAAGAAGATTGAATTATATAGAATTATTTGGTTTAAATAATATTTTTATGAAGATTTTGAAGACTTTGTTTTAAGTTATTGTTAAGTTATGTTTCCATACCTAATTTACTAGCATTCTATCGAAAAAAATTTGAAGAATACATTGTTTTTACCTAAAATGCTTAACGCTCGAAAAAAATGACATTTTATGGAAAAACTGGTTTGAACCCGGTTTTTTAACCCGAACCGGCTCCAACCCGGTCCAAACCGGTTTCACCCGGTTAGGGTTTTTCCCCCTCCAAAACCGGTTCGGTTCCAACCCGGTTTTTGGAAAAACCGGTTTTTGCTTCGCGAATAAAACCCGGTTCGGTTTTTGAACCCGAACCGGTTTTCCTCCAAACCGTTTTTTGTTCACGCCTAGAAGTAACTAGCAAGTTGATAGATAAAAAATAGAGTTACTAAACCTATTGGTTTGATAAGAAAAATAGTATTTTAAAACTTGTAGTACTGCACTGGAAATTGTATCTTGTGAATGGTTAACTAGTAAGATTAGTAAAGAAATTGGTATATTTTTTATCTACTAAACATACTGGTTTGATAAGAAAAATAGTACTTTAGAAATTGTGATAATGCATTAAAAATTGTATCTTATAAGTGGTTGACTAGTAAAATTAATAAAGAACTTAGTATATTCAGCTTGACCTGATAAAAAGCTTTGGAATGACATGATTGAGTTGACGTTGAACTGTTGTTATTTTTATGGATTTCTAGTAAGTGTAATAAATTCAAGTTGGAACTAGATAAAATTGATATGTGACCAACGATCTTCTAATTCAAATTATATGTACGGTTTTTTTTTAATTTCTTGCTAGCTTAATCTAACGGCTCCTAAAAATAGTACTATAAAACGTTTTGAATTATCAACATATACTCACTTATTAATATCTCTTACATATAAATGAGGGTACGCTTTTTATACAATATTATTTCTATTACTTTCCAACTCTGAAAACACAAAAATTATTTAATTTTTTTCTCTTCACTTTACTAACCTTTTCTTTTGAATTCACGAATTAAATTATTTTCCTTCTCTTTTTCCACATTTTCCCCCTATCTGTTGTCTTTTATTTCTTTTTCACCGCTCCAAACTCGGAACATGAGGTAAAGCTGTGAGTAAACTGGATTCATATTCCAAATTGGGCCTAGAAAATATGGGCTTAATGGTTTTATTCTTATGGTTCGTTCTACTATAGATCCCAAGTAATTTAAATAAACATGGTTACAAACCAATTAGCAGGCCGGTCCGTTAATTTTGAGGGCCCTATGCGAAAAATAAAATTGAGCCCTTAATTGTTTTTGAGTAATGGACTTATAAATTATAATGGGTTATTCTTAATGGACTACAATTATTAAATGGGCCATAATAATGGGTTAATAAAAAAGGACAGAAAAGCCTTTCAGAAAAAAAATAAAAAAATTGTAGCTTTCAAGATTCGAACCTGCACCAAATTGAAATGGTATAAGACTAAAAGAGGGGGGTGCATTGCCTACTTATCTACCATACATTTTTTATTTGTTTTACATAAAATAATATATATTAACATATATAATATATATTGAAAAAATTTCGGACTAAATTTCGTGCCCTAATTTTTTCGGGGCCCTGTGCGGTCGCACACCCCGCACCCCTTTAGGGCCGGGCCTGCCAATTAGTAGCTAAACGTGGTTGAGACCGAGGCCGTGCTTGGTCAGGCTTGCGCTCGAACCCACATATGTTTGGGGATCAATCTCGGACCATTATCAGTTCTTAATTTTGGAAGACAAAAGCGCACTTTTAAAAAGAGTTAGGCCTTAAAAGACTACCTTATAAATCAAACATAGATGCCAAGTTTTACAGAACCGTTCCAAGCTAGTACGGTATGTATGTGCATATCTATCCTACGATTTGATCATATGAATGACAAATAACACGAACATCAGTTGCAAGACTGTGTATAACTCAAACAATTTACAACAACAATATCCAATTTCGTCATTGACGGGGTATGGGGAGGTAAAATGTAGACAATCATATCTTTACCTGAAGGTACAAAAAGACCATTTCTAGAAAGATCTCTGACTGAAAGAACATTATGTAATAGAGCAAAAGAGTATAAATAAGAAAATAGATATATGTAAGTATATATGTATTTATACTAGAGTATAAATAAATAGAATGTATATATATAGATATATAATGTGTGACTATATAGTATAGATATCAATGTAATAGCAATATAATATATATATATATATATAAATAGGTATAATGACAAATATTCGATATATGAGAATATATAAGAATATATGAACATAGTAAAAGTAAATGTAATGTGTATATAGTATACACAAATAGAGAGTAAATAAATCTAACTATATATATGTATATAATATACCAAATCTATGAGTACTCAAGAATATCCTAATCCACATACTTACCATTCTCTTCGATCCTAATCATAACTCAAACAATGTGATAGATCAAAATGTTCTCTTTGTGCAAAATAATGTTTTCGTCAAGGGGAGGGTGTTCAGCTACCTCCAATGCTCCACGTCGAGTTACCATGTGGGGTGTGGATCATAAGCAAAACTGTTAGAAAATAGTCTTGTACTTTTGGTAACTTGAGTTTGTTTTGTAGCGAGAACTTTGTTATGTGCAACAACTTTCTTACTTTGTCAGTCTAAAGTGGCTTAAACGAGAGTTTTGTACCTCAGGTTGTTGTAGGAGTTTTAACTTTCCAATGGTCTTCCGTCGACTTCCTTTTTTTCGTAAAAGATAAGCAAAATGTACAATTACATAGCAAGATAAAAAATCACTACATATTTTGTCTAATGGGGCACGATTTTGTTAGAATCGTGGAGTAAACAGCTGTGATCAGTTTTGCAGGACTCTCCAAATTAGTTTTCAAATCGTAGGACAGCTGTGATCGGTTATAGCTTTCAAGTCCAGTTGTTATTAAGGCATTGATATGGAGGCGCAAATTAAATTTCTACTTTTTTTGCCTTTTGGTTTTAAGTTACGTGCAGCAAATTCATAATCTCGGACTTATAACTGTTTTGTTTTTCATCAAATTGTGTAGCCTCTGTTTTTTTACTACTCAAAAAGGTCAGTAGATGTTAGCTTTTTCCTGTTATACAATCATTTGCATGTGGGAACAGATTGTTTCATTTCTATCGAGGTCTCTTTGCTACAAAGCTCAATTCTCACCCACAAAACATACATAAATTTATATATATACAAAGTAATGCTCAAACTGAAGCAAAAAACTTCAAGCACTTCATCCCAAAAGGATACCGAATTACATTACTCTTTTTTTTAAAAACTTTCTGTTGTAGAAGAGGGACCCATTGGTGCATTCCTCCTCACCAAATTACAAAATTCTCTACTCTATTTTTTTCCTTTTCATCTACTAATCCAGAAACTATATACATCTTTAGTCATCTCAGAAAGGAACTGTATAAGGCAACGCATGTATATCAGCTTCCACCAAGAAACGCGCACATGGCTGCCATAAAGACGATGCTGCCGATTCTCTACATGTCTCAACCTCATCCATGGAAGAAGATTCTACCATTTCAACCCTTCTTGAGAGCCAATCTTCTTCATTATCAGGTAGTTGAGCTTCAAGAACCAGAGGAACCCAACATCCTACTAGCTTCTCATACTTTGAGTGCTTCTTGCGCATCTTTTTTTCATGTCGGGTGGGAGCCACTTTCTGTGGAACTTCAATAATTGGATCCGTTTTCTTCCCAGATTTTGTGGGACCATTGTTATCAGGCACTGGGATTCTACTGATGGACCTTTCTCCGGTACCTGATGGCAGAGTCTTAACTGAATCTGGACGGAACCCTTGTACATCAATCATTCTTGACGCAAATACTGAAGGAGGCACAATCGAAGATGGACCCATAATATCACCATTCAGTTGACTTTGAGTCAGAACTGGTCTTCCGTAACTTGGAAGTATGGGTTGTTTGCTAGAATGAAGCACTTCTGCATCACTTTTTCTTGATCGCGATGCGACAGGTGCCTCAGTTTTTATTAAATGACCAACTGGTGTTTCATGGTTCGAGTGAGAAAAAGGTGTACTCTGTCGTGCAGAAAATTGTTTTCTACCGAAATGAAGCCCATCCAAATTGTACTCAGGCACGTTTACTGCATTGTTTTCTCTTCCTGATGCCACGAGGATACCAGTACTATTTTGTGGCACCAGTGTCTCATTAACATGGTTGGAAGCAAATGGCACCAATTGACAACCAGTTTCTTTGCTAGCATCTGGTCCTTTTTGCTTCTTTAACAATCGAATCTTGATTGGTTTACCTGCACGGTAAAAAAAAAATTATCAGCATCTGCTTAAATGAATATATCTGCAAAAAAACACAGAGATAGAACATAAAGCAATGAAACTAACCATGACCAGTGGCAACTTCAGGTAAGCTAGCATCATCTCGTTTTCTTTTGTTACTATTTTGTGTGCTATCAGATGAGTAGCTTGGTTTGTGAGAAGTAGAAGGTTGACCATGTTCTTCTGTTAGATCGCTCCTCTCCAGAAGTTCTGTCATCTGTTCGGTTTTCTTGCTATCAACTTCAGTAAATTCTGCTGCTTTCTGCAACACCTTTTGCGAATCCTGCTGATGCTCATTTGGGTTGTTTTGTGACTTCACCTTCTTCTCATCCTTCCTTTTTTCTTTATCTTTTTGTTTCTTTTCCTTCTTCTCACGCTTTCTTTCTGCCTTGGCCTTACCGGTTTCCTTCTGGAGCTTTAATTAAAGCATCCGAACACAAATTTAGAACCAAAGGTAACAAAGGACATTCACCTCATGCCGGAAGTAAAACAACATTTTGATATCATCACAAAATGGCTGTGAATTACATAAGATGGTCATACTGTTCATAGATGATTACAACCCTTCTTGTACAAAATATATAGCATGCCTTGTACATTGATTACAACACATAACATAATGCCTACAGTGGCCGCACATAACCAACACGGTTTAAAAATAACCAACTAACGAAATAGAATAATATAATATCCTTGAGTGCTACTTAGGGAAAAAAAAAAAAACAGCTTGTGAAAATGTGTTGCAGAAACCAACATGTTTATTGGAAAAGTTGATTGAATTATGAAGCCCTACATGTCACTGATAAAAAAAATGTGCAAAGCCAATTAAAACAAAAAGAACACAACAATACTAGTGAAAGACAATTTAACCACTAAAACTAATGCAATTTACCAATTTACCAAAAAAACAAATCATTATATCATATAATCTGCTCCTAACATTTATCACCTAGAACAATACACTCACATACATTCCAATCCATACCAAATTTATATCTAAACACAATACCGACACTAAATGTCTTCTAAAACAATTTCAACAAACATTCAATCTGTGCCAATATTCTTCTCTTAAATTCTACCAACACATGCTTACACACTATTGAAACTAATCAAAACCACTTAACACATTGACAAAATTAAATAATACATACCAAATTTATATCTAAACACACTACCGACACTAAATGTCTTTCTAAAACAATTTCACCAAAACACTCAATCAGTCCCAATATTCTTCTCTTAAAATTGTAGTTACACATGCTTACACACTATTGAAACTAATCAAAACCACTTATCACATTGAAAAAATTAAAACTCTAGTTAAACTTTTCACCAAAACATTTAAGTATATTTTACCAATCACATAGTAGAGTTCTACAACGACATTCGTCCAAACTACAAATTTCTTAATACAGACAACTCAATCACCTTAGATTATATTCTTATATCATCAATTTATCCAATAAACATGGAAACCATTCAAGACTTGCACAATTCTACACATCAAAATGGTTCAATATTACACAAAAGCTATCACCAAATCAATTCCCAAAAACCACTCTTGGTCTCAAATACAATGTAAGCTAAACTCTTGGTCTCAAATACAATGTAAGGTATCATATCAACTTAATTCTAAACTAAACCACAAACAAAAGACCAAATCATCCTATTAATTCATTTTCACCATAAAACCCCTAAAAATCCTCCAATAAATCACTCAATTTGAACAACGATAAATCCACTAATCAAAACCGAATAAACTTCCGTACAAATCAAATCATATCAACTGGTAACACAAATTCAAATCGTCGCAAACGCATAACACAAACACATATCGGATCCATCCTCCAAACACAGTTGAGATATACGTACACATAGATACACAGTCATAAAACCAAAACCCTAATTTTTTCATACGAATATCGAAAAACTATGAACAGATCTCAAAAGGTGCGTGCGTTGTTAACAACAAACCTTAATCGATTCGATCAAGGCCTCATATGTTGTAGCTCCGTTTTTACAATAACCAGGAGGAGGGTACGGAAAGCACCGAGACATCCTCGATTAATCGAATCGATCAAAGTATATGAAAAAAAGTAACTTTTTATTTAAAAGAAAAAAGTAAAATTAAAGATGAAATTGATGGGTTTATTAGACCAAGTAACGATCTAAACAACCCGAGTGAACGGATCACTCGCGCTATTAACGAATTTTGAAATTAGGGTTAGGGTTCGACGGCGAGAGCTAAAGAGAAAAAAAATTTGAGAACCAAAGTTTGCGTAAGGAGATTTGTTAAAGGGGTAAGGTGGTATTTATAGAGGGGGATTTCACCGACTTAGAACGCGTATTTCGCATCATGGGATTTTTAATGGGCCTGTTTCAATGTGTAAATTATGTGGTCGAGCCCATCTATCTAGGCGTGAACAAAAAAACTGAAACCGAAACCGAAACCGAAACTGAAAAAAAAATCGAAACCGAAACCGATCAAAACCGGTTTTTCCAAAAAACGGTTCGGTTTTTCCAAAAACCGGCAGTTTGGGAACCAGTTTGTATTATAGCCGTTAGGAACCGGTTTTTCCGGAACCAAGTTGAAAAACCGGTTTTTAAAACCGGTTTGAAACCGGTTTTTTGAGCTGTTACAATACTAGCCTTTTTTTGAATTTTTGACCGTTTTTTTGAGCTTTTTTTTACCATTTTGCCATCCTAAAACTAGTATAAATAGATACCTTGGGTTTGGTTTATTCACAACACTCAATCTTGCTTATTATAGTCTTTAAACACTCAAAACGCTTACGATTTACGTACGAAACTCTCAAAAAATTCTCTACTCCTCTCAAAACTCTCTCGAAACGCTATCAAAATGGCAACTCAATCTTCTTCAACTTCCACCGGTGTTGGTTCTTCAAATGCACCAATTATTGTGGAAGTTTTGGTAACCAAACGAAATCCGGAGATTTGGGTTAATTACGACAAAGTGTTATTGTCGGATGGTTCGACTAAGGCATTTTGTAAACGTTGTCGGAAATTTTTGAAAGCCGACTCCAACTCTACTTTGAAATCACATTCTACAAAGTATTGTGATGGAGTCAAAAGTAATGCCGAGTCGGGTCAAGCAACTATGTCACGGGATGGGGGTATTTTTACATACCAAGCGGAGCGGTGTCGAGAAGCATTTGTCGGCTTTGTGATTCAAGAAGCTTTGCCGTTCAACCACTTCGACAACCCTCGGCTTACTAAGTTCATTCAAGATACTCTTCAACCGCGATATAATCATGTAAGTCGTCTTACTCTTAGACGTGATGCTCTTAAATTGTGGAAAAATGCTAAAACTCAACTAATAATCGGTTTTGAAAACTTAAATACAAATGTATCATTAACAACCGATGTTTGGTCGGCTCCTCATGGTTTGCCCGGTTCGTACCTTTGTGTTACCGCACATTGGGTTGATCCCTCAACTTGGCAAATGATGAAACGTACCATTGCTTTTGAAAACTTTGACAATCCTCACACGGGTAAAAACTTATTTTACATGTTACGAGATGTAATGAAAATGTTTAAACTAGAACAAAAGGTTTTTTCAATCTCGTTTGATAATGCAACTAATAATACAAACGCCGTTCAAAGGTTAATACTAAAATACCAACCACCTTTGAAAGGCATTTTCTACCATAGTAGATGTGTTGCACACATCATTAACTTGGTTGTGCAAGACGGACTAGCGGTTCCACAAATAATGGTTGTAAAAAATGCGTATAAAACTATGTTACAAGATATATTTTGTTCGGGTAAGGCTAGATACAAACATTATATGAGATTATGTAAAGAAACGGATAACATTTTTTTAACCCCTAATTGGGACATGCCCGTAAGATAGAATTCGACTTACAACATGTTTATATGTGGTTTACGGCAACGCGACACTTTAACCGTTTTTCATGATCTACTTGTTCAACAAGGCCTTGCAACATCATTTTCCTTCGAATGTTGGGAGGTTATTCCAAAGATAACCGAATTGCTCAAAGTTTTTAAAACGGCAACTACTTTATTATCGGGTGTTTATTATCCCACAAGTCATTTGGTACTTAAGCAAATATATTTAATGAGTTCAAAACTAAACGAATACGAATTTTGGGGTGATGTATATGCAATAATGGTGGCTCCCATGAAAGAAAAACTAAGAAAATATTTTAGAGAAATACCACCGGTAATTAGTTGTGTCGCCGCGTTAAACCAATGTTTGAACATTTCCGGGGTCGAATTACTTATCGATAACATTTGTTTTAATTTGGATTTGAATGATGAGAATCCACTTTTTGCACAAAATACAAAATCATATTTTAACAAATCTTTTAAAGATTTGTTTGGTCATTATTTTCAACAATTTAGTTCAACAACAATGGTTTCTATAAATCCGGCTTCCACAATGTTTGCTTCATCTTCTTCCCAAGATCCCGAGATTAACTTATATAATAGTTTAAGACAAGAAAACCATAAAAGGGCAAGGGGTGATGGTGACCAAAGTGCCACTAGCGAATATGGGAGATATACCGGAACGGATTTTTTATCCTCAATACCTACCGACGAATTCGCAAATTTTGATATTTTGGCTTGGTGGAAAAGGAGGGAATCTCAATTTCCCATTCTAACCATCATGGCCCGAGATTTACTAACCGTCCAAGCTTCTACGGTAGCTTCGGAATCCGCTTTTTCTCTTAGTGGCAGGGTACTATCTATACGAAGAACAAAACTCACACCGGCCTCATTAGAGATGTGTATATGCTTGAAGGATCACTTAGACGCCGCGGAACGCATACAAAACGTTTCCAATCTTGAAGGTGAATTGGAATACGAAGGAGATATACACGATATCGAGGTGGAAGCGGGTATGGCAATATACTTTCCGATGAAGAGATTGCTCTTGATGAAGCTTCGCGAGAGTCTTCCTCCGAAGAAGATTTCGACATTTGAAGACTACCCAAATTGAAGATTAATAAAAGTTGAAGATTTTTGAAGATTATGAAGAATATGAAGAATTATGAAGACTTATTGGTTTAAATAATATTTTTATGAAGATTTAGAAGATTTTGTTTTAAGTTATTGTTAAGATATGTTTTCATTCCTAATGTACTAGCATTCTATCCAAAAAAATTTGAAGAATATATTATTTTTCCCTAAAACGCTTAACGCTCGAATAAGATTGAATTATATAGAATTATTGGTTTAAATAATATTTTTATGAAGATTTAGAAGACTTTGCTTTAAGTTATTGTTAAGTTATGTTTCCATACATAATGTACTAACATTCTATCGGAAAAAATTTGAAGAATTCGTTGATTTTCCCTAAAACGCTTAACGCTCGAATAAGATTGAATTATATAGAATTATTGGTTTAAATAATATTTTTATGAAGATTTAGAAGACTTTGCTTTAAGTTATTGTTAAGTTATGTTTCCATACATAATGTACTAACATTCTATCGGAAAAAATTTGAAGAATTCGTTGATTTTCCCTAAAACGCTTAACGCTCGATTAAGATTGAATTATATAGAATTATTGGTTTAAATAATATTTTTATGATGATTTAGAAGACTTTGCTTTAAGTTATTGTTAAGTTATGTTTCCATACATAATGTACTAACATTCTATCGGAAAATTTTTGAAGAATAGGTTGATTTTCCTTAAAACGCTTAACGCTCGAAAAAAACCGAATTATATAGAAAAACCGGTTTCAAACCGGTTTTTCAACCCGAACCGGTTCCAAACCGACCCAAACCGGTTACCATCGGTTAGGGTTTTTCCTCTCCAAAAACCGAACCGGTTACAAACCGGTTTTTGGAAAAACCGGTTTTTGTCTTAAAAAAAAAAACCGGTCCGGTTTGTCAACCCGAACTAGTTTTCCCTAAAACCGGGTTTTGTTCACCCCTACATCTATCTATTACTATCTACCAAAGGGCAATGAATATGACATCATATTGCTGATTAGTCACATTTTAAAATTGATTTCATTGCTGATGTATCTTTTTCTCCTGCTTTGCTGATGTCATCTTCTAAAATGGTTAAAAAATCTTTTTTAAAAAACTCCAATACTACCAATTTATTTAACCTATTAAATAGTTGTGTCTCTTGAGTATCTGTTTGATACGCTTCATCTATCTCTGCATCATCATCATTAGAAATTTAAAATTTCACTCCAATCAAAGGCACGCTTATATCTCTGATTGGCCATCAGCATGTTCGTGGGGAATCAATGGCACCACCCAAATCGTTCATTTATCTGGTTTCTTCAACTCCCTCTTCATTATCTGTCGTGGTTGTGTTGTATAATCAGGTTCTTCCTCTCGCCTTTTTTTTCTTCAAATTGTGTTGTATAATCAGGCCTCTGGTACGTACTTACGCCAACTATTTGTTATGCTTTTGCTATCAAATAGTCTGTCCAGACCTGAAGCCGTATGGGCTGAATGTCACACATACTTATTAGATGGTATACTTCATAAACAAAGGAACGCCATTCGATTTTCAGGTACATTTATCATTATACTTTGTAAATTCATTTGTTTCTTTAAATAATGGTATACTTTAATATAGTACTCAATATGTGAGAAACGTAATGGAATTTTCATATCCACATTTTGGCAATACCTATATTGAGCGATTTAAAAGAGATTGACCAAACGCAGACCAAGGAATGGATTGGCCCAATTTAAAAGAGACAGCTAACTATATCTGTTTTTAATTTTATTTATCTATTATTTTGTAAGTTCATGACTGACCAGCTCTACATATAACCATTTTTAATTTTATTTATCGTGAATTTATTAGGCTTTAATATGGAACCAGAGGACCTCGATAACCATACGTTGTATGAAATCGAGCAACTTATGCGTATTACTGGTAGCTCCTTACGAAATTTTACAGGAATTCCTTATCCATCAAGTGACTTCTTTATTTCCAATTCCAATAGATTGATTCAGGATGAACTTCGATATGATCGTCGGGCTTTGAAATCAGAACATGCTCAACTCTTTGGTAGTTTGACTGGTGAGCAAAAGGGTGTATATGATCGAATCTTGTCTGGTGTTAACAGGGACAGTGGTGGTGTGTTTTTTGTTTACGGATACGGTGGTACAGGGAAAAATTTCTTGTGGAAAACACTATCTTCAGTTGTTTGAGCAAAAGGAAAGATTGTTTTGTGTGTTGCATCGAGTGGCATTGCATCTCTATTGTTAACTGGTGGTAGGACGACTCATTCTCGATTTATAATTCCCATTAATGTTACCGAGGATTCATTTTGCTCTATCAATTTAAACAGTCCACTAGTGAGGATCGAGTGTTTGGAGGTAAAGTTGTTGTTTTTGGTGGGGATTTCAAACAAATACTTCCAGTTATTCCAAAGGGAAGCAGGCAAGACATAGTTAATGCTTATTTGAATTCATCTTATTTGTGGGATCATATTGAAGTTCTGAAGCTTACAGTTAGCATGAGGCTGCAATCAGAATCGGATGGGAATGATGTGGATGAGACGAGAGAATTTGTTGAATGGATATTACAGGTTGGTAATGGTTTAGCTGGAGAACCTAATGATGGTGAGGCAGATATTTCAATTCCAGAAGAGTTTTTAATTACAGAAGGGGATGATCCAGTACTATCCATTATATCGTCTACATATCCCGATGTTGTAAAAAATATGACACATCAAATTTACCTTCAAGAGAGAGCTATTCTCGCTCCCACACATGAGCAAGTTGATAATGACATGAAGATTACTAACACCACTAAAAATGTTGTTTACAAGGAGGTTCTTCAAAATTTGTAACAAGTATTTGTGTTTGTAGAAACTACCTTAAAGAAACTTGGTGAACATTTAATATTTTCATTCTTATATGTATGTTGTGAGACTTATTTTGTGTCCTTCTGTATTTGATAATGATTTTGCATCTAACATGTTTCATCCTCCAGATCAATGAGCGGATTTTGCCTAACTATAGTTTCGCTAAAACGGTGTCTGTATTTCAACATAATATTCCGCTAAGCAAATTTTTAAAATGTACGCTTCTTCAAACCCGTGTATACACGGGTCAATAAATTATTTTTATATACATACATCTTTTTAAATGAATCTAATATAAATTAAATATTAAATAATATTAACAATAATAATAATAATAATAATAATAATAATAGAGTTGAGCTCATTTAAGTATATATTTTTTGAAATTATAACAAAATTAATAGCAGATATCCATGGGAAGGGTACAACTATTATTTTAACATAGCTCCATTTTCTCCTCACATTCTTTAAAATTAAATATCTTAAAATAACTAGTTAAAAAATTATAAAGTTTACACTATAAAAATCGGTATTTTTTTTTCTTTTTATTAGACGTATCACATGTTATACTTTTCCTTTATTTTTTGGTGGGTTTTGAAAAAGATAACACTGTTGTGTTGTGTTTTTAGCATATGTTTTCCTAACACATGTGTTGTGGTGATAACATTTGTTGGGTCACTGGTCACTGACCAACTTAATCACTTGAGTACTTCATTACAAATTATGATGTCCAAACTTCTACAACTATAAGTTGGGTCACTGATCACTGATAAACCTAGTCATTAATGTGAAGATGAAGTCTAACTTTCATTGCAAAAGAAGATCACTACTAAGTAACTAATCTCAACTATGTGTATATGCTCCCTGGTGTGCAGAAGACATATGTTTACTTATGCAAACAATAAATGCAACATTGACTGCTGAATAAAAGCCAATGACCGGAAGATATCAAATCAAGTCACTCTACAAAAGCATGTGAGCTTGCAGTGAGTGAGGAAGCTTCTTTTTCCTCCAGCGATTTCAGTAATTAAAGAATAAAGCATCATACAAGTTACAACTCGCTATGTGTGAAGTCCATGGTCAACATTACATCAGCAACCATCTAGTTCACATCTATGGAATGTCTGACATCATGCTTTATTGTGATTGGTGGAAATTCTACACACAAAGAAAACATGATCAGATGGGGACCATATAAGACTACTTTTAACTGTTTGTCAGTTAGAAGGAAGTCATTTACACAACGACAAGTGTCATTCTATTTTTCTAGAAAAATGGAGATATTGTGTCTATAAATAGAGTGATATATTGTACTTAGACGTTTACCGATTTGTATCTATCATCTCCTAGTTAGTAATAAAGTTTGTCTAAGTGCAAATTCATGTCAGCGATTAATAGAATAACTTGTTTGTTTAAAGTGTTCTATTATTGTAGCGAGTGTTCATATAGCTTGTAATTATATTGAATTAATCTCGTATTTTGGCTTAGATTATTCCGTATTCAATACCTTGATGTAATTTGTGATTTATCAATCTATGAAGTGTTTCCACTCTTACATATGGACCTATTTGGTCATGTTCGCACAAATCTTAGTGGCAAGAGATATGCTTTGGTGATTGTGGATGAATATTCAAAATACACTTGGGTATTCTTTCTTAAAGTAAAGAGTGATGTTGATCATGAAATTATTAATTTTATCAAAAAGATGAAAACTCTAAATGGGAATAAGATCAGAATGATAAGAAGTGATAATTGAACAAAGGTCAGAAATAATACTCTGGAATCATTTTGTGAAAACAAGGTAATTTCTCAAAATTTTCTCTACTCTAAAAACTCCTAATAATTGAACAAAGGTCAGAAATAATACGCTGGTGTTCAAACAAAAGTCAAAGCCACTAGTAATATGTGTCTGTATGTGAACTTTGTCTCTCTCACCGAGCCAAAGAAAATTGATGATGCTCTAGAAGATGCTGATTGGGTTAGTGTTACGCAAGAAGAACTCATGTAATTTGAACGGAACAAATTATGGAATCTGGTACCTAGACCAATTGGGAAAACAATCATTGGTATCAAATGGGTGTTTCGAAAAAAATGGATGAAAATGGCATTGTTATTCAAAACTAAGCTTGATTAGTTACTTAAGGATACAGACAAGAAGAGGGAATTGACTATGATGAGACATTTGCTCCTATTACACGTCTTGAAAAGATTAGGTTATTTCTTGCATTTGCTGCTCACAAAAACTTCAAAGTCTATCAAATGGATGTCAAGAGTGCATTTCTGAATGGTGAACTTCATAAAGAAGTCTATGTGATGCAGCCTCTTGGATTCACTGATCCAAAGTTTCCCACTCATGTCTACAAGTTAGATAAAGCTCTCTATGGACTCAAACAAGCTCTTACAGCCTGTTATGAAACTCTATATGACTTTCTTGCTATAGTAAGTACACACGTGGCAAAATTAATAAAATTCTCTATCTTAATGTCTAAAAAGTATGAAATGAGCATGATAGGTGAGCTAACTTTCTTTCTTGGACTACAAGTTAAGCAAACAGATAAAGGGATTTTCATTAACCAAAGTAAGTACATTAGAGACTTACTCATAAAGTTTAATGTTGAAAAATTGCTCCATCATGAAGACTCTAATGGCTCCTCATGTGAAATTGGACGTTGATACAAATTGTCCATCAGTGAATGTGACCACTTACAAGGAATGATAGGGTATCGGCTCTATCTCACTACAAGTAGACATGACATCATGTTCTCAACTTGTCTCTGTACTCATTTTCAAGCAAATCCCAAGGAGTCTTAAGTTTATATTGTAGATATAAAATATTGTAGATATAAAAATTGTTCACATCGATGAATGTTTATTTAGTTCCTTGATCTACTAATCCACCATTGATCGCCCAAATAAACAACTCGATCGATTATCAATTGAATTTCAAAATCTACCCGTTAAATACAAAGTAAAAAAAACACTAATTAATTCATTTTTCACAGTCAAACATTAAACAATTAAAAAGAAAAAAAATAAAAAAATAAGATCGCAAGTGGATCAGGGTTCGATTAGACGCACATAACCAACCAAATTGTGACACGTGGACACATTGCGATCATGCATGGTCGCAATATGTCTACGTGTCACAATTTGGTTGGTTATGTGCGTTTGATCAAACCATGGCCCACTTGCGATCTTATTTTTTTATTTTTTTCTTTTCAACAATGATTGACAATGTTTAATTAACGGGTAAATTTCGAAATTCAAATGTTGATCGATTAGATCGTTTGTTTGGGCGATCAAGAGTGAATTAGTTTGTTAAAACTCTTTGTCAAATGATTAGTCTGTTAAATCTAGTTAGTCAACAAATCAAATTTGTGATTTTTTTCATTAATTAAACACCTACGATTAAAATAAGTAAACACTTATGTCATTAATTGCTTTTTACTTTTTGTTAAACATCGTGAACTCATCGTCACACATTGATAAAGTAGTAGACATGGCCCATTAGGCAATTGGGCATAAGATTTAGTAGTTTCTCAATAGAGATGAACAAAAAATCAGTTTTCAAACCGAAAATTGATTTGATCAAAACCGGTTTTGATCAATCAGTTTGGTTTGATACCGGTTTGTACCGGTTAGGATCCTGCGGTTTAAAAATGAATTTGGACTTTTTTAGAATTTATACTGGTTTTGACCAGGTTTAACGCAAACCGGTTTGGAATCCAATTTAAATCTGATTTGTGCACGTCTAGTTTCTAACTGTTCAGTGTAATAAATACAATAACTTTCATAGCATACTTGAGGACTTTAAGGTGCGTTTGTTTTGAAAATAATACTTGAGAATGAAAAATAATGATACAAGGTGGTTGATTTAGGTGCAGAAGTTTCTAAATTTCGGAGAGAGTTTTATCATTTCCAACTATATAGATGAATTTAAGATTTGATTTTCATTCACGCTTTTTCTTATTTTATTTCACTATCAGTCATGTATTCACAGTGATTTTATTACTCAAATCAAATATACTCTTACAAAATATATGTACGTTTATGAGAAGATGCATCTTAGATATTTCAAAATCACGTAAAATAAGTATAAATATGAGATACAAACTTTATAACTATGATGTGATAATTTTAAAGGTATAATGCATCAATTTTATAACTTCTACTCAATAATAATCTATGGAATATAAGGCTTTTTTTAAGTAAATATATTATATTACTAAAATCATACTCTAGTGGTACAACTCAAAGTATCTATACGATGCACATCTGTACTTCCCCATATTATCAAATATAACTAGCAAGTCTACATCAACTTATTATCCTCTGATAAATTATATTTTATTGGATTAAAACTATGTTATATAAATAATAATTTTATTTTTATATTTAATGCAAACTTACTGAAAAATGTAAATGACTAAAAGTAATAAATAACGGTAAATAAAACCTCAAAGTTAATAAGTCTAAGAGCAGAATTTACAGAATGGGTGTAAATAATGTGGAGGTGACACGTGTGGCTGCCATTATCAGGTGCTCCCCTGATGTGTTACCTTTTCCTTATTCGGGGTTTCCAGTTGGTAGAAATATGAAAAGGATTGGAAGTTGGAAGGGAGAAATTGATTGTTTACGAAAAAAAAAAAAACCTTCCTCTTGAAAATCTAGACTTCTTTCGATTGGTGGTATGCTGACTTTGGTCAAGGCTCTTTTAGGCAGCCTTCCTCTTCACCATTTATCGTTATTTAAAGCTCCTTCTACAGTTATCAATAACATTGAATCTATTAGGCGTCGGTTCTTTTGGGGCTTTAAAAATGAAGAAAGCCATTTAGTTTGGATTGAATGGCAACGAGTCTTGATGAATAAAAGTTCTGGTTACCTTGGGGTAGGATGTCTAAAGTCAAAAAACATTAGTCTTATAGGGAAGTGGAAATAGAGATTTATTTTAGAAAATAATTCGCTATGGCGGAAAGCTATTAAAGCTCTTCATGGAAATGATGGAGGATTTGGCAGATCTAGTGCAATGTATATTAAATTAGGTACTTGGCATATTCTTTTTAATTATGAGATAACATTTGCATGTTGAATTTTCATTTTGATAAATCTTTGATTCGAAAAGTTTCACGTGAGATGTCAACTAGTTTTTGGGGAGATCGTTGGTGTTTTAACAGTAATTTGATGGAAATCTTCCCTCGTTTATATGCTTTAGAAAGAGATAAAGATTGCTCAGTCAAGGATAGATGAGCATTTATAAATAGTTCTTGGTCGGGTCAGTGGAGCTAGAGTCTAACCTGAGGGGTCGGTCGCTGATGTTAACTCTATGGTGTAGGTTATCGGTAACTTGTCTTTGACCTCGGGTGGAAAAGATTGATGGGCCTGGTCTCTTTCTCCATCAGGTGAGTTCATGATTGATCATCTACATAATTTAATTCAGAATAGGTTGTAAAATGAAGATAATTGTGCTACAAAGTTCAAGTGGAATAAATGGTTTCCCTGTAAAATTAACATTTGTGTTTGGTGAGCGGGTCTTGATTATCTTCCCACTAGATGAAAATTGGTAAAACGTGAAGTTTCTTTAAATTCGGCATTAGGTTTGTCTTGTGGCTGTGACATTGAATGTGTGGATCATTATTTTTTCAGTTGCTCGAAAATTCGTCCGATTTGAGCCAAAGTTTGGAGTTGGTGGTCGATTTCTCCTCCGAATTCTATGACAATGGGTTATCTTCGGGTTCTCTAAGTTTTTTTAATCATGATGGAGCCAATTACTTATTTCATCGGGTTTATTATGTGCTTATTTGAGTCATTTGGAATTGGATAAATATGCTCATCCAAGAGACAAAATTGATATGATTGTTACGAAGATATTTTTCCTTCGATTCAAAGGCTATATCTTCTTTGAATGAAAAATAGGTGCTCTCCTATGCTCTCCTAAACATATATTTTGGATCGATTGGGTACGAAATCCTTCAAGATCTATGTATGTTGTTATGTAATCTCTTTTGTTTGTATTTTTGGTGTTGAGTTCTTGAGCTCTTCCTTGGAGCTCTTGGCTCGTCTTTTGTTATCGTCGCGTGTTTTGAACTTCTAACATAACTCGATAATTTGTTGCTTTTCGAAAAGAAGTGTAACCAAATTTAGAAGAAAGAAATATAACCAAATTTAGAAGAATAAAAAAACTATCTTAACAAAGTTAGGAAAATACACTTACTATAATAACACAATACGCAACTTCTTTAGATCTTTATTTACATGCAATACGACAATTGACCAATATAGCTCTCAACTTCATATGACATGAGTAAGCAAAATATGATTCTCATCAAAATTAACAAAAACTAATAAAATACTCCACTAAACATAATCATAATGATACGGATTCAATTTAGGAAAGATTATACGGAGTTTAACATTATGAATGCTACTTGGAAGTTGTGATTCATTTTAAGTGGGTGTGTAAGAAAAAGTACAACTTTTTGTTGCAGGAGAGTACAAGTGATGACTGCAGCGTTGCAGGGCAGGACTACTGAAAAATCCCAACAGAAGAAAGTATTTGTCTTGTTTATATGATGCAGACAGGCAGTCGGCCAAAGACAGAAAATTGAAAGCCAGTAATTTTGGGACTTTATCTGTATTTTCCCCATTTTCCCGTACACAACCCCCAACCATCAAATCAAATATCAAACGTACAAACACCATAAAACCATTTCAGGAAAATGCAATCAATTTACACCACCCCCTTTACGGAGTCTCTAAATTAATATGTTTCTTTAAAAATCATTTATACTCTGTCAAAAAATTTACTGTCATATGTCACAATACTATTTCTCTTATATACTTTGGGGTCTGTCTAAATATGTTGCCCTTCTATTTCTATGTATTTATTTAACCTTTGTTAAAAATCAAGTCTAATCTTGATTGTTTACAAATAACACTTTTTTCTTTCTTAAAAGCTCACAAATAATTAATCGTTTTTTAGGAAGGGAGAAAAAGCTTTATGAGAATGTGAGTTAATTAGTTCAATATTTGCATTAGTTATCAATATATAACATTTTTTTTTCTAAAAAAATTGATACTATTAAAAAAAACTTTTAGTAAAAAAATTACTAGAGCAACAAACATTACCAGGGTGCTTATTATGCTTTTCATTTACTCTATGATGTCAACACTTTACATATATAAAATGTATGTTTGTTAAATTAGTTGTTAACTATAGCTGGTAGTTGTAACTGTTAGATGTAAGTTGAAGTTGGTAGTTATTGTAACATCCTCTCCCGCGGTCTGGTAATTTCTATTATTTAATTTAATTGATTATCTAATTGTTTTAGAAATTATTTAATATTATGTGTTTCATTGTGAAAAGTAGATAATAAGTCCTTTGACTTATTGTGACTAGTGAAATATTGATTGTTTTAAATTATTATAGATGACGGTAAAATAAAATAATATTTCTCGCAAACGATTTTCAGGTTCCAGACAAAAGATTTAGGACGGGTATAAAATTATACCATTATATTACAAGCCGACTTTGTAAACCGACTCATATATTCTCATATCTTCTTCTTCTTGATTTCATTTTGAGAAATTGCAATTCAAAGAAATCATAACCAAAAATTGAATTCATGCTTTTGCTCCTGTGATTTCGAATTCATAACATCAGATTCATCATCCTCTATATCCTAATCTTCATCATATTACCAATCCTTTTAATTTCAAAAGAAGAAAAGAAGAGTAAGTTTGATTTTGAATGTGTAAATCGAATTGAAGCTTGATATGTTGTTATTAGGTGTTGTTTGATGTTACTTGAAGTATTAGAAACCTTAGATTTGAGTATTATGAAGTTTTGGTGAGTTTTGATTTGAAAAACTCGTTTTTGCAGCGAAGTTCGCAGTTCTCAGTTCATCCTGCGAACTGAAATCCTGCGAACCGAGCTGCGAACCCAAAACCTGCGAATCGAACCCAAATCCTGCGAACTGAGTTGCGAACCCAATTTCTGCGAACTGAGATTTTTGTTTTGCAAATTTTGAAAATGTGTAAGTGTTTTTGAGACGCGGTTTTGTGAAAATATCACCAACTCGGATTTAATTGAAATTCGCATGGTCACTCGGAAACGACCTAGTAATCAAGGCTATATTCTATTAGACTAGGCTGTTTTTGGCCATTCGGGGTCATCTAGGGCCCGAAAATGACATTTTTCAGTTTTAAGCGTCATTGCGGACTTTTCTAAGTTCATTTCTTATTGAACTTTTGTTTGTCTAGACTTCAGGGATTACCTGATTTGATAAATGGACTATAATGATAATTATGGAATGAACTTCTGACTTGTTTACGATTTTCTGTTTCAGATCAGCGTAAGACTCAGTGATATAAGAATCCTGAGTGTGGAGACGTCAGAGGTATCGGTGAGTGGATTCGGAACTCATCATTTGATTTAGTTGTAACTATTTGGTTACAACAAGTAAACGTAGATGTGTATTAGACTGTTAGTCTTGATTATCGATTATTGATCTACGTGATATGTGAACCAATGTGTACTATGTTATTGAGGTCAACGTGTAGTTGGACTTCTGGTTATTATGTGTTTTACACAGGTTTTGATTCATTTGTTGTGTTTGAAACCTGTGTATGTGTTTAATAACCAGTAGTTATCGGTCTATTCTGTATTGGCCATACGGATTGACGGTAAGTGTTTTCTTGGGGGAATCCCCGGGTATTATGATATCCCCAGAGCCACCGATCCTCATTGAATTATGTGTGTTTACGATTATTTGGTGTAAACTGCTAGTTATGCTAAGTTGAATGGAGTGTGATGAATCTATTCACTTAGCTTCGTGCTAACTCCTCATTTTACTTCCTGCAGGATATGTTTTGTTTAATTGTGGGTGCAGGAGGTGATTGGTTGATCAAGGAATGTTTGACTGCGCTCTAGGACTCTGATATGATTTTTGTAATAAACCTTGTTTTGCGAATTTTATAATACCCCGTCTTTTGTAGTTTGAATGTGGTATATTTATGAGAAATGTAAACTGTTTATGTTTAATGTTTAATTTATACTAAGGTAATGTATTTTAAATTCATGCTTCCGAGTTTATTAATATTATATTGTTAACTAGAAAGAGGGGTGTTATAGTTATAGCTGCAAGCTAAAACTTTATTTATAAACTGTGTTTGGTAAAACGACTGTAACTGTAATATGAAAGTGTAAAATGATCAAAAAGCTCTCAAAAGCTCCTAAATACTAGTTGAAGGACCTTTTAATTTAGGAACTTATTTTTCAAACTAAAAGCTTTAAATTTGTGCATCTAAATAAAGTTTTAATTTCTAGAGGAACTTAATTTTCAAAATAAAGAACTTTAAGCTCTTAAAAGCTCCGTATCAAACATATTCAATATGAGTTTAATCTTTAACTTTTTGCTAAATTTTCATTTTAATCAATTTAACTTTATTTTTTATGATTTAATCCCTTAAATTTTATTAGTTTGTTATTTTAAAGCTTAAAGTTTTTTTCATAACGAATTTACCCATTCTTTTAATTTATTACCGGTTTGACCGGCCCACAAAAGATGAGGTGTATATTTATTTATTCAAATATTATTTTCTTAGTTTTCCATATTAAAGATTTGACGTTGTTTAAATCAAAATTAATAGGCTGAATTGACCAAGTAGTTTATTCGGTCAACTTGGTATCCGTTTCTTTAGAACTTCAGAATTAAACTATTGTGACTTTGTGGGAATTTATTTTTATTTAAATCATTATAAAAAATCAATCGAGAAATAGAAGTTAAAAATGATAGTGAAAAGTTGACATGAGAATGGAGAGGACCACCACGCTATTCACTTAGAAAATGGGAATCATTTGAATTTTACCATTAAAACTGCAACATATGTTTTCACAACAATCACAAGGCATGCACATTCTACCAATAATCATGTCACTTATACATTTTAGTTGCATACAAATTTTGCTTTAACTAACCTTGTCTGCTTTCCACTTAACTAAACAACACATAACTCATGAACCACATTTAAAAACAGATACAAATACACATAACACAAAGTGTATAAGAAAAATGTTAATAAATCAAAACATAATGATGTACTAAAGCAAATGCCATAAAAGTAAAAGGAGTTAAATTGCAACTTGAAAAGATTCTTTACAAACGCCACTTTTTACATTTCCCATCATACCCATAACAATTTTGGATCTTTGCTACTAATAGTACTGCCAAAAAGATCTTTTTGATAACAAAGACCCCATAAAAAGAAACAAATCCCAACAACGTTTTTAACTTTTTTTTTTTTTTTTCTTTTTCCTTTTTGACCATTCTACCCATCCTCAATTTAGACCAAAGTAAACCTCCAAGCTTCCATTTTTTACAGTTTCACACACAGGACAAAACATCAGTAGACCTTCACAAAACCTGCAACAACACAGATGCCTGCATGGTAACAATAGGACGCACGAGCTTCTCACGTGACACATCTTGCATACCATCCTTTTTTGTCTTTCTTTCTCCTCAATATCATCATCATCACCACCATTACAAACTGATTCTGCATCTTCATGTTTTGTCTCTATAACTTTGTTTAGCTTTTTGTTAAGGTCTGTCACTATAGCTTCATTTTCAATAGCTTTTTTCTCCCAATTTTTGGCTTCATTTTCTGCCATTAATAAATAGCTTTGAAGCTCTTTAGTCCTGCTAGTTGCTGTGTTCAAAACTTCATCTTTTGCATCCATTATTGTTTTCATTTTTGATTCATAATTCTGCATTAAAAGCATCTCTCTTTTTCTTGTTTCTTCATTCAAAACTGCTTTTAATTTCTCATTCTGTTTCAAGAAATCGCCAAAATAAAAGTTATAAGCACACACCCTTTATGTTAAACTATATTCTTTACACAAAAAACTAAAAGACGCCCATTAAAACTTTAAGTTGATAAAATGTAAGGTACATAAAAAAATTTAAGGATTTCAAGAAAACTGACCTGAAAATGAAGAAAACAGTCCATCTCTAACCTCTGTCTTTCAAGCTCAGAAGACAAATTTTGAAAACCAATCATCCCATTTCTTCTTGAATTTGATGATGAAACAAGATTGTGATCATATCCAGAAGCAGAATTCATAAGAAAGCTTTGATCTTGTTGATATTGATAAGAAGATGAAGGAGAATAAGAGAGGTGTTTGTTTTCATTCGCAATATCAAAAGCAGAGGAAAAAAACCAATCTTGAGAGAAGGCCATGTTATTATTCTGATTCTGATAATTATAATTATAATGATCAGAGTACAACTGTGCTTGAACAGCCATAATTACAAAATAAAAAGAACCCAAAAAAAAGATTGAATCTTTGACTGTGTTATGTATTTAATTTCTGATGGAAGAAAAAGGGTAGGTTAAAAAAGCTATCTTCTATCAAGGTAGAAGAGTCATGCTCTTTAATTTGTTTGTTTGCAACATCAGAACAGAAGCATGACTTTCTCTCTCTAGAAAAGGCTGGCTTTTTAAGTGGCAGTGGTTTAGTTCCCTATTTAATGGGGAAAATTAAGTTTCTTCTGCATTGGTATGTGAAGGATCTTTTGGGGTGATAGATACAAGACAAGTGTATGTATATGTAAAAAAAGAGAAAAGTGAAAAAAGGGTCAAAATAGAAAACAGAGATTTTGGTGAGAAGTGGAGTATGCATAGGTAATGAAATGGACTAAAAATAGTAGGGGCGGGTTGGGGGTAGAGAGAGTCTTTTGTTGTTTGTGGTTCAATTGTCAAGGAGAGAAAAAAGTCTGAGGAGAGGGAGGAAAGGGCAGGGCAGGGAGAAGTCATGCAGATTTGGTGACAGAAAGAAAGGAAAAATTAGTTTCATTCAATCAACTTGGGAAATGTGAAGTGGTCATAATCAATACATCAACTTCTTATGGCATGTATCGATGACTAGACGTTTTGGGTTTCCTTGATGATCTTATTCACTATTTTCGTTTTTAATCAACTTTATTTTTTGAGAAGGTGATTCGTTGATTTATATATCACTTATCTTTTTAATATATTATTAAACTATTTAATAAATATGTATTATTTACCATACAATAATCTAAAATATATGTAAATATATAAAAAAAAATTATATAAAGACCATCACCCTTATTTTATTTTATTTTAAAATCAGATCTATCATTCACATATCTAGGCATTTATAATGAGAAAGATGGAAAAAATTGTGGTAAGTGACATAGAATTTATACAATCTTATATAATAAATTGAATTTTAAAGAATGAAAATGACACAAATACTCATATCTTCAACGAAATAGACCAATCTATCATTATCTAATTTTGAAAACCACATAGATATAAAGTTATAATTGTATATTAAATGAAATGCAATTTAGTCCATATATAAACGAGTGTACATTTGAAATACACGTTTATAAAATCACTAAATGGAATAAGTACTCCGCTGCTTTACGTGGGTGTCTGCTAACATATGATAATGGAGAGGTTAATTTTAGACGAGTTCACATTTTTTTTTCTTGCATTCTTGCATTTTTGTTGATTTATCATTTAAAATTTCTTTTATAATTTTAGTCTTGTAGTTTTCATTTTCTGCAACTTCTATCCCCTATTTAACTTTAATTAAATTTTCCGGTTAAGTACAACAGAATGACCAGCATACCTTTTCACTTCTTCCTCAAATCACAAAAATACCCTTTGTGTGACACCCGACCCTTTAGGGTAATGATTACCTTAAACTAGAACTCAAATTTCGTGTATTTAGTTCTGTATTAGGCTAAGTACTTGTGATTATTTGCAACTATTTGTATATATGTGTATGTACACTTACGTAATTGTTTGAATTACACCTTCGTAATTTTTCGTAATTACGCGAAACAACCGGACGTGGTCCGACTATTTATACGACGTTGGTGAAAACTTTCCATAGATAACGTAATCACATTTATAGTTAAAATGGTGGTTATATACCTTATATTATTATTTCAAATACTAATACACGAAAAACTTTGACGTTTTGTTTAAAACGTATCAAACGCGACAAAAACGTGCAAACCGAGCCCGACACCCGATTGACACCCGAAATATACTTTTGTAACTCAATTTAATAATTTAAGAATACTTACTTATCCCGAATATTATTCACAAATTTAAAAGTATATACAAAAGCTCGACGTAAATTATCAACTTTTTAAACCGCAAATTAACGTTTAAACGAACGGGGAACGAAACACGAAGTCTAGAAAACGAGTCACGAGCCCGAAACACTTTTGGGCCAGGCCCAATTCGGCTTGGGCTGATCCAAGAAGCCCACCCCAAATAAGCCCAAGCCCACCCCACAAAACACCTCCCGTACACCTCATTTCACACACACAACCCACACCAATTCTCTCCTCCTTCTCTCTACACTCTCAACTCTCTCTCTCTCTCTCTAAAATCTTCCATCTTTCCACCACCATCAACCACCTCATCACCACCACCAACCACCACTCCACCACCACAAGCCGCCACCATAATTTCAAAGAAAAGTCAAGAAATCAAGCTCTTTCCTCACCTTCCGCTCCATTTCAATCCGTTTTCAATCTTGTAAGAACATATAACTCTTTTATAATACTTGTAATTCACCTATAAACATGTTAAAGTACCTAACATAATAAGAAACAACATATATTTTTCTTGGATTTTTTCTCGAACATTTAGATTACGAAATAAAATTGGAAAAACTGATCTGTTTTGGTCCTTGTGTCGCTGAAGCCCAGTAGTCATTAGCGACACTATCCTTGTGTCGCTATAGCCTTGAACCGTCACCTTAGCGACACTATCCTTGTGTCGCCGAAACCTCCTTAGCGACACTATCCTTGTGTCGCCGAAACCACCTTAACGACACTAACCTTGTGTCGCCGAAACCTCACTTGCGACACTAATATTGTGTCGCCTAAATCACATTTGCGACACTAGGATTGTGTCGCCAAGATCACATTAGCGACACAAGCCTTGTGTCGCTAAAAACCCAGAATCAAAGCATTTTTACTAAAGAGATGTAGGTTGAAATAAAAATTTTTCGCGCTGACCTGGCAGCTCGACCCCAGCCAGGGGCCTTGCCCCTTGGACCCCACCAGGGGTTGCCACCCCTTGGACCCCGTCACCAGGGGCGCTGCCCCCGGACCCATGTCATTCGTGGGTTCCACCCACTTACCACTCTAATCAACATTATGTTTTCACAAACTTTCACCAACGTTTCGTACACGTCTTTCGATAAGTAAACAAGAACGGACATACTAGTTAAGTGAACTACTAACTTATAAGTGGACATTAACCCTCCACTTATACAATTACTATAGATGGTCTTTTGAGACATCTACTTACACAATCTTATACGTCTAGGGCGTTAGAAGATTACTATTGGGAACACGAATTGCTTGCTACTTGTTATTTGCTAAGTAACAGGCTAATCTCAGGTGAGTTTCATAGCCCCTTTTTCTACTATTTCCACTCAGGGGTGAGAATACATACAACTGCTTTTAACAACTGCTATTTTATGGGAACGCAAGTACAAAACACGATATATTGGTTGCATAAGTTATTTAACTAATCCTGAAAGTCCCCCACACATAGTTTGTTAGTATCGTTATAGCGTGAATGTTAATGAATAGTACTATTTGGGATTGACTCCCCCCGTCCGGGTTAGTCGCACTAACTGGTCAAACGGACGCATTATCATTTGTTCTTACGAGTGTTGGATTAGGCACTCGCTGGGAGGCACCACGATCGTGGCACTTGATTGTGACCCGACACCACAGTTAAGCTCGAACTATGGGCTCATGGCAACAATATACACCTCTTTTACATTTTTGTAATACATTACTATCATTGTTGGATGATACAAACAGGAAATCTTGTGTTCCACACGTTCCATATAATATAATATCAATTGTTTTCAAACCTATGAGCTCACCAACTTTATGTTGACTCTTTTAGTATGTATTCTCAGGTGACCAGCCGCAGTAGGATGCTTTGGAAGCAATAGCTCGAGTCGCATATTTTGAAACAACCAAGGAATTAGATTGCATTTACTATATTTTGTAATAATAGTTATGTGATTCCACGAATCGGATGCGAACTCCTAGCTTTTATGTAAACACTTTTAAGTTTGTAAAGTAATGATTTTTGAAAACGTCTCATATAGAGGTCGTTTGTTGTAACTCTTGCGTTGTGATATTTGATTTGGTCGCCGCCCCCATGACACCCCATACCTTCCGCTGCCACGCGTCTTGGGGGTGCGACACTTTGTCTTCCACCTCTTTCCATTGAAATCCTCATACCCCAAACACCTGTAAATTACACAAACACTCAAATTTCTCTCTCAAATACACATATTAAACACATACTTTTTCCTATATTCACATGAAAATTAAACAAATGCAAGGAAACACACACTTAAACAAAAACAAACACTTACGATATGGTGATTGGAGAAAGGAAATTGGAAGCGACCACCACCACCAACTGTAAACCCCATACCACCATCCTCACCATTCGAACCAACACAACCAACTTCAAACCACTAGTCCACCACCGTAAAGATGAACACCCACCCAATACAAGAGTTTCTTGTTCAGATCTGCAACTTCGAACCACCACCCTCACCAACTTCGAAGATTGTGACTTGATCGGTTACGACTTAAAACACCCTCGATTGCGACAAAGCTTTGGCCAAGCTTTGAACCTCGACGTTCACGGTGGCAGGGGAAATATTGGTTGCGAGAAAACGAACATAAGGGTCACCGAAGGTTGATTTCTTAGATCCAACACTAATGGTTGGCCAATTTCTTAGATTTCTCAAAAAACTAAAGCTTCGCCAGTGATGCCGAAGGTCGCCAGAGGTAATGGATCTCAGAAATTTCTCTAAGTATCGATTCGGAAGTGAAAGTAATAGGAGACATATGTGTTTCTCTAAACTTTCTCTACCTATTTGTATATTTATGTTCAGTATACACATCTGTGTTTGTGTGAAATTTGTTGTTGAGATTGATGATGAAATTAGATTTTTCCAAGAAGTATAATACTTTGGTTTAAAAAGTTGAGGTTTTGTTGGATTTGATTTGGGTACTTTTAGTTTTGTAAAGAAAAGAACTTGGAATTATCTATAACTACTTATGATGTATTTGAGTGATTGACTTAAATTTTCAATTCAATAACGGAAAATGACTATATTGCTCTTACATAGTTACTTACATTTTAATTATCTCAACAATTATACTTAATATCAAAATCAAATTTCACTCTATTACCATATACTTTATACATTCCATATAATATACATAATGCACATACATGTACAGTAATCAAGATCTAACCTCACCGTCAATCTCTCACTCACTCCCTCCCCACCCTTCCCGTTCTCCGCTCCCCTCCCAGTTTCTGTTTTCCGGCCACCATACACCACTGCTACCATACCTGCAACACCGGCCAACGCAAGGGATGACGGGAACTCCGTCACACCTACAGTTAGGGTTAGGGTTTTTGGAAATTGGGTAGAAAACTCACCCTTCATGAATAAAAGCCCTAAATACACAAACCCCCGGAAGTTTTCTTCGATTAAAAACAAAAAGCAAATTTAAAAGCATCAAACATAAACAATTTTGGATTCACTTGGTTGGAGTTCGAGCCGGATTTTTTTCCGGCGCAGGAGATTGTTTTGATTCTTCAAATTCGGCCAAATAGCTTTTTGCTTCGATTGTTCAGATCCGTCAATTCGATCTTACACCTTCGCCTTCAATAATATAGCAGCGTCTAAGTTTGTTCTTGTTCTTGATCTGAACTTTGGTCACGATTGTGGATCTCGTGAGAGTGTGTTCTGGGTTTTTGATGGCAGGCCAGTTTAGAGAAGGAAGAGAGAGAGAGAGAGAGAGAGAGAGAGAGAGAGAGAGAGAGAGAGTGTGTCTGTGTGTGTGTGTGATATGGGTTTTTAAAGTCTCACCTCATCGATTTGCAGGTTGTAGTTTGTAGATCTAGGGTTTTTAAAGTTCAATTGGGTTAAGGGTGGTGTGTGGAATTTATATTTGAATTCAATTTGTGTTTGATGTGTACATGAGTTACAGAATACAAAGGTTCTTGAAATAAATTAAGGTTAGGTTTTTTAAAGGTGAGGGGGTCAGGGTTAGGGCTTGAAAATAAGGGTAAAGGCAAAGAAGGGTATATTGGTCATTTTATACGGAGTTAACAGAAAACTTAACGATAGTTAGTGAAATGGACAATATTGGCGAAAATGAGAATTACGGGAACAAAAAGATTGACCAAACTCGAAAAATGATAAAACTGTCAAAACGCATCTACCACATGAATAAAAATTGACAATTTTTCAATAAATAAATAATAAAGTGGGACATATTAGATTAAACTATAGAGTTATTTGAATTATAAAGGTTTAAGGTAACATTGTGTGGGAATATGATATGTTGTCATGACACCCCATTAAACATTGTTGTTTTTATGGACTACGAATGCTACTAGAGCAACGAACCATAACCAAATTTAGTGTTAAAATCGAATAGAATTAACTAAAACCTTAACTATTAACTAATTCAATCTTTAACTATAACCGAACGATTAAAATATTTAATTATATAAATATTCAGTTATAGGATTATATATTTGGTGATAGATTGCTAGTTTGCATTCATTATGTTTACCATACGAGGCGATGCCGATTGGTTGTAATACTTTAATAATAATGATTTGGTGGTGTCATGTATTTGATGATGATGATGATGTATGACTGATTTTAAATGTTTAATTGTAATACTGGACGATGATGATTGAATGTAGTACTTTAATTCTAATAACAATGCTGTGATGGTTTTTATATGAAGACGATGATGATGCATGAGCTGTTTAAATGTTTTAATTGCAATCCCTTATATAGAGAGATAGATAGATGTTGATTAATTACTGAAAGCTAAATTAGCACAACCCATTCTCGAAGTCTGAAAAAACTGAAGTCGAAATTAGGAGACGCAATATCAAATCAAGCAACTAAGCCCAATTCCTAAGCCATAAACTATAGAAACAAACAATTCAATCGTTGAACCTAATAAAATTTAAGCAATAAAAAAGAAAAGCATAAAAGTCTAAATCGATTAAAAATCTCAAGATAAAGATTTCCTTTTTACTGCAACAAAGTGCAGGTTTCAACTGGTCATTTCTTAAAATACGTAACCAAGTCAGTAATTGTATAGGTCATGGTCTTGTTGAAAGAAAATTGAGAGCGCAATGTAACACGATGTAATTGCAAGAAGAAGCCATGGATAATTTTTTTATATGGATCAATTGGGTACCGATAAAAGTCAATTTTCTTTTATGGAGATTATGGCTTGATCGATTACCTACGAAAAGCAACTTGGTGATGAGGAATATTTATATACAATCAATGGTATGTTCTACTTGTAGTCTTGAGGTGGAATCAGCCGATCACACTTTTGGTAGCTGTATTTTAGCTCGTCAGATTTGGGATTTCGTTAAGCATTGGTGCAGAATCTCAGATTTCTCATTCTCGTCTGTGAAAGAGCTTCCGTTGTTGGCGTTAAAACTAAAAGGCAGTAAGGATTGGAAGCATGGTGTTCATCTTATCATTGCTTCTTCAATATGGTGCATATGGAGAAATATAAATGAGGTGTTGTTTAATTCGAATCATGGTTCTCTAAGACTAATTATTGATGAAATTCGTTCGTTATCATTTATGTGGATGAAGAACCGATCAAGATACAAGGCATTAACATGGGATCTTTGGTGCGATTTTATCTTGCGTAACTAAGATTGATGTAATCTTGTTTTTGTTTTGGAGTTTGTAATATGGGGTATAACAACCTTTGTTGTCTATACCATTATTAATGAATTTTACTTTGGTTGGCCGTTCAAAAAAAAAAAAAACACGATGTCACTTTGTAACCTTTGATATTCATTGTCATTTGTAAATGAGTTGTTTTACTAAGATTTTTTTTGTTTTTGTTTTTGTTTCAGCCTTGTAGTTACAAGGGTCTAAGAAATGTATTTATTTTTAACTTTTTGAAACAAGGTCGAATCCTATTATATATACACTGGAGGTCCATTTCACCTAACAACACGTTATTTAAAAAATATATATTTGTATATGGTTATACAAATTAAATAATAAGATATATATTAATACACGCATTATATATGGAATTTTGAGACCTCTAAATTACTGAGGCACCGTACGGTGTCAACACTTGCACACTTTTGAAGATGACGTTGCTTTTTTGTTAACTTGAATGGAGAAAGGACAAAGTTGAAAAAATAACAAACTATAAAGACGAGTGTTATAATAAACAAAGTAAAAAGACTTTGAGTGAGAATCTGAGCAAACACAAGCACAAAAAATGTAATTTACCGATTTAATAATAGTTAATTACGCGGTTGGTCTTTGTGACTATACTAAAATTACTAGTTTCGCCCTTTAAACTTTTTATTTATGTCGATAGTCCTTTATTTTGAAACTTGTTGCACATATGATCCTTTAGACTAATGTCCATTAAGTTAGTAAATTAACTTTGACACATACAAGGCATGTGAGGGTAAAATAGTCTTTTTATATGTCTATTTCAAAAACATTTTCTTCTTTAGAAAATGGATAAATAAGAAGGAAAAGAAAAACTATATACGGAGTATTTTCTAGACCTAAACTACCTTCTTCACTCTTCTCTACACAATCCTCTATCTATTATATCTGTAAACCAAACTACCCTCTTTGTGATATACTTTTTCATCCTTAACAACGTTAAACTAATCATATATATGTCAAAATCAATTCACTCAAAAAACATTAAGAGTCACACTTGATCATCTTCATGATTTTACATAAATAATTAGAAAAGAAAAAAAATTCACAAACAAAATGAAATATAGTCACCATCATCCTTAAATCATCACCATTCCTTCAAATAAAAAATCACTGATCGAGAGTTAAAATTATAATCCAGAAAGCAACAACTTCAGTTTGGTCACAATATGATGTATAAGAATCGAGTTATAAAAATAATAAGGAAAGAATCAAGGTATATACTATTACACAACTAGGCAAGTGTACTTAATCGAGTAGTATAACAATGATAAGATTTCGGGTGATCGTATCACAGGAACAGATAATGTATTTTGAATATTGTTTTATATAATTTTTTAGCAAATAATGTAAAGTAAATAACAATGGGGGTTTTTCCCTTTTAACGACATGCAGTCAAGGAGTTTATAACCTAAAGTAAAGAACTTTAAAACAAATAAAGATAGATTAGTCTCAAGTAGAGATGATATGCTTGCTTAGGCTATTTATCATCTAGCTATCGGATATATGGATTAAGTACTAGATCAGGTTTAATAAACTTAGAAAACACAACTCGGATTAACTAATTTTCACTAACTCAATCGCTTAATTAAGATTATAGATTAGTGTCCTTGTGATTTAAAACCTCTTAACTATGAATCATGCATTTAATGAAATCACAATTTAACTAATGGTTATACTTTCATAAAAACCATTAACAAAACAAGATCTCTCTAACTTATGGTTTACCAATATTGATAATCTATTATTCAATTCAAATCTATCAATCACGTCTAATTGATATCTACAATCAAAGAATCAATTGTAAAGTAAACAATATAAACGAAAGCTTTCACTAATCGCGAGTAATAAAATTACTAATTGAATTTACTAATAAATCACAATATCAATGGTTCGATTGTTAACGAGAAATCAAAGCATACAAACCCAATCACGAATTAATATCCGACAACTATAAAGATATTGAAGTCTTGTAACACCGAGTTTTTTTTTTCTTCTATAATATCATCAACACTTTTCATATATAAACAACACAATATTTACGATTATTAAAGACATGAGTTTTCTCTTTCCAAAAGATTCCCTCAATATCCGAGCATGATTTAACGGGAGTAAACAAACACTTTCTACTAGCAATAGTAAGCACACCACTAATCGCGCGGCGACTCTTTTCCCTGTCCCTTCTTTCCTTTACTCGACCCACCTATAATAATAGCAAAATACAGAATGGATAAGCACATCGGCTTAGTAAGTAACAGAATCACAATAGTAATATACAATCTCATATCACAAAATCACTTGGATAGTTTATGTTTATTCAACATAGATGGGACTCATCGTATTACACTTTCATGCTAAATTAATACCGTACACTCAAGTACTCCTGCTGATTTAATACAGTACACACAAGTACTCCTGTTGATTTAATACAGTACACACAAGTACTCCTGTTGATTTAATACAGTACACACAAGTACTCCTGCTCATTTAATACAGTACACACAAGTACACCTGCTGATTTAATACAGTACACACAAGTACTCCTGCTCATTTAATACAGTTAATACAGTACACACAAGTACTCCTGCTGATTTAATACAGTACACACAAGTACTCCTGCTCATTTAATACAGTACACACAAGTACTCCTGCTGATTTAATACAGTACACACAAGTACTCCTGCTCATTTAATACAGTACACACAAGTACTCCTGCTCATTTAATACAGTACACACAAGTACTCCTGCTTTTCTGGATATTCTCGTTCAATTAATTAATATCCTTCTATTACTTAGCTGGACAAACGTGATATTCAGTAAGCTTCCGGCCTCGCACAGCAGAACACTAGTCTGTACACAAACAGACATAATTTAACTCTTTTATAAACTTAGCAACACAACCACTGTGTCGCACCATAAGCTCATGCGATATTACCATTGTGTCGCAAAACATAATCCTGCGACACTATCATTGTGTCGCAATACCCATATTGCCGACTTTAGCGACATAGCCATTTATGTCGCAGAACAATCATGCGACACAACATACGACACAACTACTGTGTCGCAATGACGAACATATCAGACCTCAGATTCAAAATTCTCGAATTCAAACATGTAATACTCAATTTAACCCGTTCCAATCCATTCAAAACACATAATAACATTCATAGCATACAATAATCGAAACCTTACCTCGAGATTACGGATCAATTGCTCCAAATTTTGATTCCCAATTTAATTTCTCACTTTTTCTCTCTTTTCTCTGTTTTCTCTTTCAAAACCGACTTCAGAAACTTGCTAAATGTTTATGGAAATGTTTGGACGATGTATATATATATATATAATCCATCAATTACACTTAAACACCTCAATTTAATCAGTTCAGTCCGTTTTGCGACACAATAACGCGACACAACCATTGTGTCGCACATCACCATTTGCGACACAACCCTTGTGTCGCAGAACACAAAAACTTTGAATTTGGGATGTTACAACTCTCCCCCACTTATTTGGGATTGTGTCCTCACAATCCATCTCTGATACAGAGCCGGATAAAATCGAATGATTTCGCTTTCAGGCTCCCATGTAAACTCTGATCCTTTACGGTGCTTCCATTGGATCTTTAACATTTTTATCTCTTTATTTCTTAACTTTTTCGCTTTTTCATCTAAGACATCGATTGGCTCTTCTACATAATTCAGTCTGTCATCGACCTCAACTTCTTCCAACGGAATATAAGCCGCTTCATCTGCTAAACATTTTCTCAAATGAGATACATGGAAGGTGTTATGGATTCTCTCCAACTCTTTAGGCAACTCGAGACGGTAGGACACTTTTCCCACTCTCGTCAACACTTTAAATGGCCCAATAAATCGCGGACCTAATTTCCCACGCTTCCTGAATCGTATAATACCTTTCCAAGGTGAAACTTTCAACATTACTTTATCACCCTCTTGAAATTCTATAGGGCGTCGTCTATTATCAGCATAAGACTTTTGTCTATCTTGAGCAGCTTTCAGCCTTTCTTTAATTTGGTCAATTTTCTCTGTTGTCCTTTGAACAACATCCGTGTTGGCTAATTCTCTTTGACCAATTTCACCCCAACAAATTGGAGTCCTGCACTTTCTTCCATACAACATTTCATAGGGTGGCATCCCTGTGCTCGAATGATAACTGTTGTTATATGAGAATTCGGCTAACGGTAGATGTATATCCCAACTGCCACCAAAATCAATCATACATGCCCTTAGCATATCTTCCAACGTTTGGATTGTTCTTTCACTTTGACCGTCTGTCTGTGGGTGATAAGCCGTACTCATATTATGGCGACTGCCCATTTCCTCTTGGAATTTCGCCCAAAACCTAGAAGTAAATCGGCTGTCTCTATCTGACACAATGGTTACTAGCACTACTTCTCTGATATATAAATCAGCTAACACCTCTGAAGATGATGTCTCTCTTATTGGCAAAAACAGTGCACTTTTAGTCAATCGATCAACAATCATCCAAATTGCATCATAGTGACGCGGTGTCCTTGGAAATTTGGTAATGAGATCCATAGTTATACGTTCCCACTTCCAAACAGGTATTTCCATATTGGCTGGATTTTCCCATATGGCTTCTGATGCTCTGCTTTGACTTGCAAACATGTCAAGCATTTCTCCACATACTTGACTATCTCTCTTTTCATTCCCGGCCACCAGTAATCTCTTTTTAAATCACAGTACATCTTTGTAGCACCACGATAGATTGAATATTTCGACTTATAGGCTTCGTCAAGCAACATCTCTTTCAATTCGGGAGAACAGGGGATCCAAATTCTCCCAAACCTCGTCTTTAGGCCTCTTGAATCATTTACAAAATTTTGCTCTTGTCCTTTAATACGTTCTTTCTTCGCATCACCTTTTCCCCACACTGCACCTTGAATTTCTTTAATTCGCTCATACAACTTGGGCGTAACCGTCATTTGAAGAGATTTAATCTTTAAAGGATAGTGCGTCGCCTTACGGCTAAGAGCATCTGCTACTACATTTGCCCTTCCCAGGTGGTATAAAATTTCACAATCATAATCTTTTACCAAATCAAGCCATCTCCTCTGTCTCATATTCAGTTCCTTCTGATGAAAGAAATATTTCAAGCTTTTGTGATCTGTATAAATTTGACACTTTTTTCCAAACAAATAATGTCTCCAGATCTTTAAAGCAAAAACCACAGCCGCTAACTCTAAATCATGAGTTGGGTACTTCTTTTCATGTTCTTTCAATTGCCTTGATGCATAAGCAATGACTTTACCACGTTGCATCAGCACACAACCCAGTCCATTTCTAGAAGCGTCACAATAAACTACCATATCTTCTGTGCCTTCAGGTAGTACTAAAATTGGGCCTTGACTTAATTTCTCTTTAAGAGTTTGGAAAGCTTGATCCTGCGCTGCATTCCACTCAAACTTAACATTTTTCTGGGTAAGCTTTGTCAATGGTGTTGCAATTTTTGAAAAATCTTGAATAAATCGTCTATAATACCCTGCTAAACCCAGAAAACTTCTCACTTTGGTGGGATTCGTTGGAGGATCCCATTTCATTACTGCTTCAATTTTGGCTGGATCCACCTTAATTCTCTCAGAATTAATCACATGTCCCAAAAATTGGACTTCCCGTAACCAGAATTCACATTTTGAGAACTTAGCATAGAGCTTTTCAGCTCTCAATACATACAATATCTGTCGCAGATGCAATTCATGATCTTTCTCGGATTTCGAATACACTAAGATGTCGTCAATAAAGACAATCACTGACTTATCCAGCATCGGTCGGCACACTCTATTCATAAGATCCATAAAAACAGCTGTTGCATTAGTCATCCCAAAGGGTATGACCACAAACTCAAAATGACCATAACGGGTTCTAAAAGCAGTCTTTGGAACGTCTTCTTCCCGAACCTTCACTTGATGGTATCCTGACCGTAGATCAATCTTAGAAAAATAACTTGCTCCTTGGAGTTGATCAAACAAATCATCCATTCTAGGTAGTGGATACTTATTCTTAACTGTAACCTTATTCAATTCTCTGTAATCAATGCACATACGCATGCTCCCATCTTTCTTTTTCACAAATAATATAGGTGCGCCCCAAGGTGAACTGCTAGGGCGAATAAATCCCTTATCAAGTAACTCTTGGAGTTGACTCATTAATTCCTGCATCTCCGATGGAGCGAGTCGATAAGGAGTCTTTGCAATCGGGGTGGCTCCAGGTACAAGGTCGACTCGGAATTCTACTTGCCTATCGGGTGGAATACCCGGCAACTCATCAGGGAAAACGTCAGGAAATTCCCTTACGATAGGGATATCGACTATTCTTACTTCCTGTTTTTGCAAATCCACAACATATGCCAAGAATGCTTGGCAACCATGCGACAAATATTTCTTAGCCCGAGCATACGTACATATAGCTAATGATGATTTAGGTTTCTCTCCATAGCTTTCAATCATTTCCCCACTTACTGTGGTAATTCTAATAATTTTCTTTTCACACTGGATAATGGCCCCACAATTTCCAAGCCAATCCATACCCACAACTATATCAAACTCCCCCATTCTCAAAGGGATTAGGTTAATCATAAAATTCTTACTACAAACTTCAAATTTACAATCACGGTACACTTGGGTCACACGAATAACCCTATTATCAGCCACCTCAACATCTAAGGGGGCCTTAAGCTCACATAATGGGATATTAAAATTTAGGCCAAATGTCTCAGACACAAAAGATCGGGATGCTCCTGAATCGAATAAAACATATGCGGGTATTAAATTTACAAGAAAGGTACCCATCAACACATCTGGAGCATTCCTAGCTTCCTCGGCTGTCATTTGAAAGGACCGACCCCTCGGTCTCGCGTGATAAATTGGTCCTCTTCTTACAGGTTGCCCCCGGCCAATCGGCACAGATTGAGCTTTTAACTTTGGACATTCCGACTTTATATGTCCTGGTTCATAACAATTAAAACATACACGAACTGACTCAGGACACACTCTTCCTAAGTGACCTTCCTTTCCACACCGATAACAAATTTTCCTTTCGGTCCAGCACACTCCAACATGCCTTTTATGACACTTTTTACATTCTGGTATATCATGTCTCTCTTCCCTCCTTACAATCCCCAATTTAAATCTTTTTGATGAACCTTCTAACTGTTCGACTTTACGCTTGGAAGATTCACCATCATCTCTACCCATTTCAATCTCTCGTTTCCTCGCTTCATTCACGAAATCTTCAAAATTATTCCAGCGGTCTGGATCAACAAATTGTCTTATACTCTTTTTCAATACTTCATGAAACTGATTCATCATTTTCCGCTGATCTTCCATATATTCAGGGCAAAAACGTGCCCTGTCCAAAAACTTCCCTGCTATCTCATTCACAAATTCTGTAGTTCGCTTCATATACAAAAATTCCCTACGAATCTTCGTCAATTCAGCATTTGGCGAAAAGGCTGTCTCAAACACCCTCTTGAATTCTTCCCAACTTAAATTATTAGCAACTTCCACCCCCTTTGTACGACGCTGCACATCCCACCACTCTTTTGCCCTTCCTTCAACAAACTTGACCCGAACTTCACTTTCAAACGACTCGGGCATTCGGAAATATCAAACGCACTTTCCACTTCGGATGTCCTCCTATGACACTTGATGGGATCGGTCTCTCCAATATATTCGGGTGGATTGCATGTCAGAAACTCCTTGTAATTGAATTTCTTTCCCTCATTTCTTTCATCATCAAAATCTGCTATTTTATTATGTAATTCCTCAGCTACAATTTCTTTCATGGTCGTAGTAATACGATCCAACAGATAGGCAAGAGACTTTTCTTGGGCCTTTGCTACTTCTTCAACTATCATATCTTTTAATTCATTTCTGAGAGTCTCCTCTTCACTCACTTGAGGACTCTGTCTACCCGAGCCTTCTCCCATATTAATTTCATGTTCATCAGACATCTTTACTCTTTCAACTCTTTTCTCTTTCTACTGAAATTTTCACACAACTCGATTAATCGAATTTCAGTAAAGTTTCACGGTTCATTATCACTTTATCTTATACAACATTTACTCAACATTTCAATCTCAACCCAGTCCCCTCGACACCAGGTAATTTATGTAGATTTATATGTGTCACGTGATAACTATTACGTTGACTAGACGTACGAGTTGTCACATCACATTTGTATACCCCTACAGTCATAACCTGACGTCTCGGTTCCCAAGCCTCGATTCACATAACACAAATCTCGTACATATTCATACATAAAACTTTTACATTGCCCACTGGCATAATCACAATTACGGTCTAAGTCCGAGTACGCACTAGTGATGAATACTCGAATCCCTTAAACCAATGCTCTGATACCAACTTGTAACACCCAATTTTCTTTTTTTTTTTTTTTTTTTTTTTTTTTTTTTTTTTTTTTTATAATATCATCAACACTTTTCATATATAAACAACACAATATTTACGATTATTACAGACATGAGTTTTCTCTTTCCAAAAGACTCCCTCAATATCCGAGCATGATTTAACGGGAGTAAACAAACACTTTCTACTAGCAATAGTAAGCACACCACTAATCGCGCGGCGACTCTTTTCCCAGTCCCTTCTTTCCTTTACTCGACCCACCTATAATAATAGCAAAATACAGAATGGATAAGCACACCGGCTTAGTAACAGTATCACAATAGTAATATACAATCTCATATCACAAAATCACTTGGATAGTTTATGTTTATTCAACATAGACGGGACTCATCGTATTACACTTTCATGCTAAATTAATATCGTACACTCAAGTACTCCTGCTGATTTAATACAGTACACACAAGTACTTCTGCTAATTCAATACAGTACACACAAGTACTCCTGTTGATTTAATACAGTACACACAAGTACTCCTGCTCATTTAATACAGTACACACAAGTACACCTGCTGATTTAATACAGTACACACAAGTACTCCTGCTCATTTAATACAGTTAATACAGTACACACAAGTACTCCTGCTGATTTAATACAGTACACACAAGTACTCTTGCTGATTTAATACAGTACACACAAGTACTCCTGCTAATTTAATACAGTACACACAAGTACTCCTGCTAATAATTGTTAGCTTAGTATGTCTCCAAAACTTGCCAAAAATCACCTCCAACCGTCTCTCAATAATGGTATTCAAAGATAAACATTAATTAGGGTTTGAGTGGGGAAAATAAGGCCAAAACCTGTAATTGACATGGGTACCCGGCGGGTAGAGGCCAAACCCCACCCGTTTCATTTCCTTGTTCCCGGATAGCTTTCCAAACTGGAAGTGATGAGTACCCGGCGGGTACTCACACTTCTCGGCGGGTAAAATTAAACCCAAAAGTTATGTTGTCCATGTTCCAATTTGGATCCAAGGAACTCGTTTGGGGATCGGGTACCCTGCGGGTACTAATGCTACCCGGCAGGTAGATGCCATTTTTTTGTTGTTTTATGCTCAATCTTTTCATATACGACTCGTATCTCTTGAAAATACAATTCCATCTTTTTAAGTACCAAATGTTCACTATATTGCAAGATTTCATGACAAAACGAGGGATATTGCTACAAGTAATTGTGTATAAATTAGGCAATATCACAATGCCAACGTCGTTGTATTCCCACGATTTCATTTTTTAGACCTCCAATTAAGGAGATTCAGGAGACGGCTTTGAGGTGTAAGGATGAAAAAGATAACTTTTGCAATTTATTCTTTTGTTGTAGCGGTGTATTTTTTTCTTGTACAATGAGTCATAATGGAAGCAAGTGAGTAGACAAATGATATTGAAGTTATGGTTTTATTAGGCGTAGTTAATTGCTAAAGACTTAAAGGTAGTAAATTTATTTTGTTAGTGAGACTCTTTTGATATTAAGATTTTAGGGTTTGTGAGAAAGGGAGGAGATGAGGGAAAAAGGAGATATGGAAAAAGAAGGGATCTAGGTTTTGATTTTGTTTCTATAAGATTTACATGAAAGAGATAAGGGGTGAGGAAAGAATGACTAAATAACCCTTATATATTTTATACATGTCAAATTTAAATGACAAACTTAACAAAAGTTAATCTAAATGATATCCTTGTAATAAATTTCAAAATAAAAAGATTATTAATATAATAAAAAAAATTTAAAATAAAATTAATAATTTTAATATAACTACGAGGATCTACTCCGTAAATAACTTCTTTCGAGAAGTCTCAATTTTAGTTAGAAAAAAAAACAAAGAAAAGAAATAGAAATAGAATTAAAAATGTCTCGGATATGTTTGACCCGAATTGTATACCTGCATCTCTTTAGTCTTCAAAAACCATTTCTATACCCAAAATTAAACACCAACCGAATCAATCAATCAAATTCTAAATTACAAGACTCATAAAACTATCATTAAAATGGTTTCTGAAGAAAAGGAGACAGTAGCTCGAGTTGTCAATAAACTAAAATCGTTTGCAAAATCAACACAAGACTTCACAAATCACATCCTTCACAACTTTGAAACCTCCAGGCGTCGCCATCCGGTACTGTCACTACCCAAAAAAACCCTAATTTTCGTACTCTTGTTTTTTTTTTTTTTCCTTTGTTTTTATTTAACTTTTGAATTATGAAATTAGGTTAAGTTTCTTGTCACGTGTAACATGAAATACTTGAAATCTGCACTCTGTTTCCTGTTTAGTGTATGTATATATGAAACATGATGCTACTGAAATTGAATAAAATTGTAGTCAAGTTGCTGCATCTTGTAAATAGTGTGTTTGGTAATATAAATTGCTGCTGCAAGTGTTATATTGTTAACATTGTATCTTATGCTTCTTTATAATGAGTTGGGTTAAATGTCTGAAAATGTATCATAGTTTACCCAAGATTCTATGGTATGTATCCAGCTAAAAACACTTCGATTATTGTTATTGTATGAATTCAATGTTGTCAAAGGTTAGATAAATTATGTAGTAACTGAAAGTTTGATGCATACAATTGGAAATTTTAAAGTTGGATATGTACCATTTAATCTTGAGTAATGTTTGATACATTTTCAAGCACTTCACATTTATAAGTTATTATAGATGGTAATTTTAGTTGCTTGTTTATACGGAGAATGTACACTTATTAAAGCTTGTAATTTGATTTTAGTTGGAGTTAAACAAAAAACAGTAAAAATTATTACTGTACAAGCCCTGTCATGTTTTCTCGAAACCAAAGGAGTTGAACAGTTGGTATTCAGTATTTATTTATAGTGTGGTCTACTCCCATTTCTGGTATAAATAAGTCCACCTTTTGTTGTCAAATTGATTTACTTTTATTGTCTTAGGGATGAGATCATCAATGTAGACGTCGGTAATTGGTATGTGATGTAATAAGCATAATGCTTACAAATGTAAGACTCACTTGGTCACAAAAGAACGGTGACTTTTGAACCTAGGTGGATATTAGTTAAATGTAGTTGACTTCTAGTCCTGTGCTACCTTTTAAGATAGCTATGCATTTTGAATGAAGCCAATTCTGTTCACCAAATTGATACAAATCTTGGTTTATAATCACTATCATGAGGATTAACAGGTGGTTGAACTTTAATTTCTTTTCTGAAATAAGAAGCATTTGATTTTGTGTTGTATATTAGAAATTTTATTGGCTAAATTCTTAGACAAAGGGAGTATAAGGCCAGGTGGGTTGTGTAACATGCAAATACACAGGTGGAAAATGGGCATGTCAGAAGGGTTGTGTAACATGTCAAATATACAGGTAGAAAATGGGCATGTCAGGTGGGTTGTGTAATATGTCAAATAGTTCGGGTCAAAACATGTAATCTGGTACTTAAGTTGACAACTGAAATGCATTTCTCCAAAAATGTTACATTCGTATAGTTAGTTGGTCAAATGTGATTACGATAATCAGTAATACTCTACTTTTTAGTATAAGGAAATTTAGAATGTATTATGCATTGAAGATACAATTTGGCCAACTCTTGACCGAGTCCCTAGTAATTTATTTTTTTATTTTATTTTCTCAATATAACATAAACTGAATCAACCCATTCACAAGTAAATGGGTTGAAATTGCCATGAGTAATTATGTAGAAAAATCTAGCTTTAATGATTCAATGTTAAGTTTGATACAAGTGACATTTCTTTGGAGCAAGCTGTATTGGATCTTTACACCTCCTCAGTAATATGTTTTCAGATTCAAATATTGAAGCGGTTACAACGGGAAGCATTTTCAGATATCATGAAACTCAGGGACCGACAGGACAAAGTGGAAAGGTTGCTTTCCTTTAAGTCATCTAAATCAAGTCCCTTTAATGAAACCAGCACCCATGTAAGAGGAGAAGTAGAAGTATTGGGGCTGTTGCTAATGATTGATAGAATTCATGAAGATAATCGAGATGCCATTCATCGAACTGGAACTAAAACTGGTATAAATTCTCGGTTCACTTTCGAAACCACCATCCGCGAAAATGATTCTCTCACAGCAGAGTTTGTAGCAGCAGGTGATACAGGTCAACTTAGTGCTTTAGCCAGTCCACTTTCACTAGCCAAAGTGCTTTATGCTGCAAATATCAATGATTGGTGCTCTTTAACTGCTATTCCATTGGGAGCAAAATGCAGCGATGTTGATCTTACGAGCCATTTAGTTAGTGTACCTCCATTATTAAATCAACACATTGGTAGTGGAATAAACTTAACTGTGAAAAAATCTAATGTTTTTGCTTCATTGGCTCAGTTTGTGTCTGTTATGGGAACTCAACTCAATCCTTCACAGGTCACCCATTATTTAAGCACTTTCGGGCAAGTTAAGTATCAAGTTTCGTGGAGTACAAAGCTCTTGCTTTTGGGTCTACACCAAATACCCAAATTTTCAAGTGATGCGTCACTTGGTCCAATAACTCTACCAATTGGGATGTTTAGATGTCATAAAGATCCAAGTGAGGTACTTCATGGTTCGTTTGGGTCCACAGCTCTGGTCCTTGAATCGGATCTTGATGCAAGCACGAGAGTTGGAGGTTGGGTTGAGATGAACAACTCGGGTACAAGAAATCTACAGTGGGGTATGTCGATATCTGATCTTCCTGAAGATGATTTTGGGTGGGGCTTGAGATTGGGTGGATCGGAAAATTGGGATCATTATGAAGTTGAGGCGCTTTCAAAGATAAAATTTGGGAAAAACTTCTCAGTACAGCCTTCACTTGTGTATGTGATAGATGGGTCAACTCAATTTCCGGCATTGATGATGAAGTCTAGTTGGTCATTTTGATTGACATTTATACAAGATCCATCTATAGTTACTTATAACATTTGTTCCCTCCTAGAACTAGAGCTGCAAGAAACCCTGATTTATATTTATATATTTATAATTCAAATTGATGAAGAATGTGACCACATGTCTTTAATACATGGTCCTCTCAGTACACAAGTGTTTATGCTTTCAATCAAAGAGTGCTATAATTTCAAAAGAAAGTTACACCTTTTCAAATACATTTGATTTAAAATGACATCGTTCTATCTATGTTGCACAGGTTCAATGAACAAACACACGGAAACAAGAAATTGAGCTGGTATCATTGATCACAACAGAGGCTTGCACCACATAAAACAAGTGCTAATAACTCCTGTACTATTCAAAGGCATCGACCACTTTGAAAAACATAAACTTTCCATATTACGATTGCAAACAATGAAATATAATATATCTACAATAATATAGTAACAAACTGAAATTTAGGTCACTAAAACAAAATCCTACAACTTCCAACAACCAAACAAGAGAAGTATCACAAATCTATACCCTCTCCAGAATTGGGTATAATAACACTTCGAAAAGACAAGAATCCAAGCCGGACCATCAAATAATAAGTTAGTCATCATCCCCCAAAAGCCCCAAAAACTCTGATCCTACCCTCCAGCCAGGCATGATCAATCAGCAAAACTAGTTAAATGCTGCTACAGAATCATCAACAGCATATATACAAACGATCAGACTCATTAGTCAAGCATCTGAAGCTCTCCTATGTACTGGAAAGTGCAAAATCTAGGCACAGTCAAAGATGTTGACCTTGACCGCATGGAAACATTCGACTTCAGGAACTGGGTTGTCACTACCAACCTCCCCATTGGCTAGCTTTGGAGAATCTGATGCGTCGACTCCTTTTTCATTGGTGGGCCCATCTTGCAATGTGAGCTTCTGTACTGAAGCTTCCTCAACATAATTCTCAGATGCTTCATGTGAAGATTGAGACATAGTATCCGCTTGAACCTTGTTAGAAGATTGAGACATAGTATCTGCTTGAACCTTGTTAGAAGATTGAATCCATCTTCTCCAATCAGTATGTCTCCTTACCTTGTCACCCTGGAGAAGTAAAAACCATGTTCGGTAATAATTATGTAGATAACGAGCAAGATAAAAACACGCATGTTTAAGAACAATTAGTTCAACATATTTGTTTATACATATGAATGACTGTATAAAGGGTACCTGAATTTCAAGAGAGGTTGAATCTCTTAACAATTTTAAAATCACTTGGATATCTTTTGTGAGAAGTTGAACCTGAAAATAGATACAATAAATATCCATGAATCAACACCAGTAATAAGATAAAGTTTTTAGTCAGTTAACTAGGATCAAAACGAACAAAAAAGAAAAAGATCACATGGTGTGACCTCAGTTTTTATATCAGAAAGTTCATTTTCTGTCAACGGTATACTCTTTTAGTCAGGTTTAAATTAGAATAAATAGCACATTCTAGTTCATTTAAACAATTTTGACAATGAAATGAATCAAACTGAACCCGGAATACTTTCAGCCCAAAACCCTCTACAAGATAATCAGGCATGTTACACTAATGTTCATAGAACAAAAGTTCTACCACAAAAGAATACACATGTTTGATGATACTGTAAGGTAAAACAGCTGATATGACAATATGCAAGCATCATTGGTCGCACTAATATTGAACAACATGCTACACCAACATGCTACACATAAACCATTAAGCAGTTTCACAAAATCTAATGCCCACAAGTAATAAAAATACAACGAAGCCACCCTGAAGAGTTTTTACAAACAATGTAAATGTCCAACAGCAATAACTTCAACACATTTTCTCACAAAATATCAAAAAAGTTGGTGCAGAAAAGCACAAAGGTGAAAAACACTCTCTTTTGAGTATATTTTATCTCTTAGATCTGGCAATAAGCAGATAATGGGAGTATCAATTTCTTTCATGACTTATACGATGCTCAAGTAAACTCACATGTTTAGATGTGTTGCTCGATACACTAATTGTGAGTTTGAAATAAACTTGGAAGATAACTGATATCTGAACTCGACTACAGCTGTCAAGATTTTGCTTGAGACGTAGTACTATATGATCACCAATTAGACATTATAGACAAGACTGCTACGAAGCCTAAAAATGTAAAACATAGAGTTCACTAGCAAAGAATATGTTAAGATGCTACTTACTCGACGAAAACCAGCTATTAATGAGATAGACACCCATCCTTCTTCATCCATATGCGACCTCAAAAAGTTATCTTTTATCAAATTATCATCACTGTAATAAACAAAAGAATTTCATGAGCCACACATGAAGAGCAAAGTCCAACTTTTTAATAATGTAAAACTCACCTAAAATAATACTCAATCTGTTTAAGTATCGGGTCATCCAAAGGAGGATCCATAAGAGGAATAAACACAGGCCCTGAAGCTCCAGGAGGTAGGAGAGGTGGTGCGCCACCCCTATACGGCTCAGGTGGTATAGTAGGTAAATATACAAATGGTGCACCCATATCTGCATATAAAAATTATAATATCAGTTTCCCAACTTTATCCAACAAAAATCAAGAAATGGGTCACCTAACTACTTACCATAACCCATCGGGGCTCCATATGCTCTTACGGGCTGATGAGGAATAAATGGACCAGGATGAGGTCGAATAAATTCTCTAATTGGTGGAGGGCCCATTTGATGATTTCTAGGACCCCGCCAATCACGATCACCATGATCACGCCTTCCACCATTGTTAACGGGCCGAGGACCAAAGTTATTCCTCCTACCCAGATTCCTATTCAAAGTATGATCCTGCCCAACACCACCACCAATTGATCTAGGGGACCAATTATTACCGTTAAAAGTAAGTGGTGGTGGTGGCACCAAATTACCAAACACATCAAAAATTGGAAACGGAGGCGGCAATGGCGGCGGCGGTGGAGGCCTATTATAGCCTGCAGACACACCACTTCCACCCCCACCTCCACCTCGTTTCATTGGTCGATTGCGTTGTTGCATATTGTTTTGATTAGTATGAGAGTTTGCATTCGACTTAACTTGTTTTGTTGGTTGTTGCAAAACTACAGGTGCCTGAAAATAAATCATTACAACTAATTTAATTTTTCTTTAGATAAATAAACTGAAAACTAAAATCATTACGAATAACTTCATTTTTCTATAAATAAATAAAGTGGAACCTAATACACAAGATACATATTAAAAAATATATATATATTTATTTAATACGATGAACCAAAAGAATATAAAAAAAGTAAAAACAAACCGGAGATACAGCGGCAGATATATCAGACATCGGTTTAGATGAAGACTCCGATTTGATACAGGGTCGGGTCGACTCGGATAAAGCTGGCCAAGAAACAGCACCCATCACCGGCGAATTACCACCTTCCACGACACCGTTAACAACCGCCGAGGGTTTATTCCAAGCAGACTTCTTTACACCACCGGCATTGCAATCACTAACACCATCTGAGCTTTCCGGCTGAGTTTCAATCGGAGTCGTTACCGGATCAAGAGTCCGATCAACAACCTCCGTCACCGGAAATATCGAATCATGCTCGTTTCCGCCACGAACAACTTGTGCCCAATTAACACCGCTACTGATTCCGCCGCCTTCTTCGCCGGAGAGAGTAATGCCGGCGGTAGATGAATCAGCCGTCATGATTTCGTCAAATTAGGGTAAAAACAAAATTGATTCTTTTCGTCAAGTAAGTACGTTAGGGTTAGGGTTAGGGTTTAATTGATATAAAAATGAAACAACAAACATTATCAATGTTGCATAAATTCTAAACATAAGTAAAAGGTATTGCGGTCATCAGCTAATGTGAAACCGAATTGATAAAAAATAGGGTTTTATACGGATAGAAATTAGGGCTTTATGAGATTGAGTGAATGAATCGTTAACAAGCCCCAAATTAGGAATGAATGAATTCTAGGGAGGTTTTTGGCTGAGAAGAAAAGAGAACGGAATGAAAATGGTGAATGGAATAGAATGAAGAAGCGATGGGGTTTCTCAGGGTTTGGTGTCGTTTATAAGGTTTAGGCCCATTAGTTAATGGGCTACGGCCCAAAATGATATATTTATATACTCAAACGAATTAAGGAAACTTTAGATATGCAACTAGTTAAAGTGGATTAATTTGATTTTATTTTGGTAAGTTTAATTTATTATTATTATTATTATTATTATTATGTTGAATGGTTTAAGAAACCAGCTTTTATCACAAATACTTTTTACATAGGAATTTATTTGATAATTTAGGACATTAAGTATATGGAAATTGTTAAGTTAGTAATCTCATCTCATAATAAATCACTAGCGAAGATTTTTGTAGTGTAGTTTTCAACTATTTACGTTTTACTATATACATATTTTCAACGCCTAAAACGTTATTAATTATTATTTTTTTGATTAATTAGCACTATCATTTAATAATAATAGAAAATGAAAGACATGATTTTGACCCCTCTTAATAGATGTGATACTCATTAACGAGAACGACTCTTACAGCTCTATGACTTTGTCGGTTTTTTATGACTTTTATCCATAGAAATATTTGTCAAAAAAATAATATTAAGGATAAGCTTGTAACAAAACTAATTCCATATTAAATATGCTAATATTTTATTTCGATAAAAATAATTAGTTGTAATTTCAGAAAATCTTATAACAATTTAAGAGTATATACAAATTACACTTGTGACATCTTCATCTTATTTAAAATCTAAAAACTAATCAGAGGCTAAAATTTAATCAACATTCATTTTTTACTTAGTTTAATTAGTTTCTTACTAATCTTTTTGTTTTTCATCTAATCTTTTTATTTTTGAAAGTCCATATACTCACATGATGAATCTCACATTCCTATAGGGGTCTTCTCGAATTCTCACCCTTCACAACATTCTTCAGCATTCTAAAACTCCACTAATGTACCAATTGCAACCCCTCCTAACACACTCAAAACCACCTTCACTTGATTACAAACCAACTCTCAAGTCTCATCAGTAAACAACATTTCAAAATCAGGCAAAACATCTGCAACAACATAATACATATCAAGTAAATACAAAAATGGGTCGGTTTTTAGTTAATCGGACCCTAAAGATAAGGGTTTTCACGATTGGTGATTCTACATCCAAGGGTTTGTTTTCCAACGATGGGATTATGGATCGAGATGTGGTGATTGATAAAATTAATAAGCTTGAAAAACAGGTTAGTAGCAATTAAAATTAATGTTTATTTGTTTCTTAATGGCTATGACATCCTTTCTGGGATACGAGTTCTGATCAATTCATGAGGAATAGGAAGGGATTCAAAAGTTTGGACATGGAATGAAATCAAGATTTGGATATAGTAAGTACTAATATTTTTTATTAAAAGATAAGAACTAAAAAATTAGATAATAATTTTTATCTTTAAATTTTAAACTATAACATATATAGTCTTATATATAAGAATCCTTAACATATAAAATATCTAAGAAATTGCTACAGTATTATAGTATCCTTACCATATATAAAATCTAATTCAAGCCCTTTATATAAAGAGATTATAACCGTATTGGTTAATTATCTTTTGTTTCTCATTCTTTTTTCTGGTTGTAAACTAATCAATCTGTCTCTGATGGTTGCTGCAATGATTAACTATGTGGAATAAATTAATAGTCTCACAATGTTATGGAAAATCAAAGTTAAGCTTGTGCTTCTTTGGAAACAATACTATACCAGCAATCTGAATAAAGTAGCAAACGTTGATATGATTTTGATGGAAGAAAATGTAATGGAATATGTCCTTACCATATGTTGGTGGTTTGGTACTTTTTCAAACCATAGTAATAAAGTATATATTATAGTAATATAGTATAATGCAATGTTACTAATATCATATTTGTAACGGATAATGAGTTTACTAATTTCTTGCTGATCATATTGTTCTGAATGCTTTCAAAACTATTTTGCTATCTTATAATTGTTACAACTTAGTATATCAAGCACACAAATTGGCATGTTTTCTATATGTTTTACCATACCGTGTATACAAGTGCATATAATTTTTTGCAAATCCTATTGTTCTATATGCTTTCAAAACTATTTTGTTATCTTATGATTGTTAAAACTGAGTGTACTGAGCACACAAATTGGCATGTTTTCTATCTGTTTTACCATGATGTAGCTTCATTTAAATGATTGTGTGTTTTATTTTAAGATGCTGACATCTTAATACTCGAACTGCATTTTTATGGGCTTATTAGGCCCAGAACTGACTAAGCCCAACTTTTGCGCATATGTTCTCGAGCCTAAGAATCTACCACAAGCAATATGCTGCAACATGAAAGAGCAAAACTATGATACAAGCTTGTGAATTGTCTTACCATTATATATTTACATTTCCTTTATTAATTGAACAGAATGTAATAATGCGCTTATTATATGAACTATTATATGAACTCAGTAACATAATAGAAATACTTTCATACCTCAATCTCATTGGCCTTGAAGTATTTTTGTGGAATAGATTTCATTAGATGTTGAATCTCTCTTTGGTATATTTATAATTAAGAATTTATGACTTTATTTTATATTAATATAACAATTTTCCTTAATACATTTTATGGTAAAAAAAATTAATGCTACTATAAAGAACGTAGTGGTTCCCAAATTTGAATGTCTCATGCAAGAAGGTGTATAAACATGATTTCAAATTTTGAAGTAAAAGAAAACAACAATGTCATCCATTTGGAAAATCATCCTTTAAAGATATACTTTCATGAAGATACATTGGTTTGTAATTGTACAGTTTATACATGCTCAGTTAATGTTTTTGACTTCGTTTCATTCAAGAAAGTGTTAGATCAGACAATTGACAAAAGCCTCGCGTTGAGTTAGTCCTATCACCTACATGTATTTACTTAATTTTCGAATATTCATCATACACATATTATGTTCATTATATTATATTATAATTCTCTGTTAATGTAAATATAGATGTGGTTGGTCAAGTAATATCAAATAAGGACATCAGGGTAACAAAGGTAAACGAGCATACTAAGAAAATCTTAGAATGCGAGATACAAATTTTTTTTTAACAGTGTAATCAATTGAGTGTCAATTGTTTATTTATATTATATTAATATTATTCTTTTGAGAAGTCATTACCATATATATATATTTGATACTTTTATCCATGTATTAAAATTACATATAATTTTTTTAATAAACAGTGACGAAAAGGTTGCTTGTGCATTGTGGGATGAACATGCTATAAAATTGCATACTTACATAACTAAAACAAGGAAGGCAAGGCACCTACTATCATAATTATCTAACTTACCAAATTTAACATGTGGCGAAGTATGATTCTATAACTCAATTGAATAATATAATGTTCCATTACTTCTTATTGAATAAATATTGAAATTTAACACTGTTTTGTAGAACAACCACAAGTTTCAAATTGCATCTTTGGCACCAAAGTTCACATAAACGACGATAATCCTGTTATTTTCTCTTTTAGGAAAGGTATTTTAGCTAAACATTTATCTTCTTTATGCTTCCAATATAATACAATGTTTTATCTTATATAGCTATTTGATTCCCATGTTTTTATATATGTATACATCTTAAATTCAAGTTTAATATGTACTATTATTAGTTTGCAAGAAAAGAAAGATGATGGAAGTATGGTGGAAACCAAGATTCAACTCTCGGACAACACCATCTACACAAAATCCGCGGATTATTTCACAAACTTTAGTTTGAAGAATATTAATGGATTAATTGATATCCAAAAGGTAACAAATTTACAAATAAAGAGCTTTTTGAATAAAGTACTTAAAGGCATGCATCACTATAATCTCTAGAGCTCACTTAATATGCTTGCTAAATATGATGCAGTCTGCTGGATGTGTAGTTATTGCAACAATAATAAAAATTAAGTCGCAACAAGGTTGGTACTATTTTTCTTGTCGGAAGTGTTAGGGAAAGGTTTTGAAAACAGAGGACAATAATGTGGAATCAGAGACTGAAAACACACTTGACCCATTTCAGTGTGTTAAATGCAAAGGTGTTTATAATGTTTATAATAGGTAAAATTCTTATTCAAAACTTTACAAGTTACTTCTAAAATAGCGGGTATGAATGCATGTTAAGATATCAAATGTTAAAATATCTTCCATATTACATAATCATTAATCAAGTATGCAATATTTTAGGCAGTGGAAGGCTAAAGCTAAAAAGCATACATGTACAAAACACTTATTAGTAGATCAGAATATAATTTATGTTCTCCGCATCTTGATAGAACATTTGAAAAGAAAACAAGACTGTTTCTCATATCTATATCCATTTGACTGTCTCAATTGTTTAACGGAGTAATTTAAACTAACTAATTGACATTGATCTCACTCTTACAATTATAAATTTTGGTCGTTCAGAATCAAGATGCAAATTGAAGTTGAAGACAATACTGAAACAACATCGTTTTGGTTGTTTCAAAGCGTGGTCACAAGACTTATCAGCAGGTCTGCTACATATTTGCTTACAAAACTTGGATTTTGTTAACATAATAGAAACTTGACAAAGCTTAGGCCTAGACTTGGTTTGTATCAAGTTTTTATTTTTCAAAAGTGATCGCCCCAAACGCACCAGAGTGTCTACCTTTCATCACCGGACTATATGAAGAGGTCTGCTCCGACGTTGGACACTCCGCCGAAGACATCCTAAAAAACCTATCAAGTCCATAAACAGAATCCCCATCAACAATAGCATAAGAATTCCTCACCACCAAACACTTTCGGTTCAACGGTGGAATCCAGTTACCGGGAACTGGTAACAAAGGGTTCGTCGGAGCTGATGATGAAAAGATTTTAATGGTGGGTATTATAAGATGGGAATTGATTGGCATAATTTGGCCTGTTTGGAATACGGTGTGACTCATTTTTGTTTGAAATCTTTTTTGGGGTTTTTAGATTCAAAAATCAAGATGATGTTTTCATAAGATTAAAAACCTATGCTAAAAAAAAGTAAGGTCTTTTTTACTTTTTTTATTGTGGGTATTCTCTCTGGGGTTTTTAGTGAGACAAAGAAAAAAGAGAGTTGTGAGATGATGGTAAGATGGTTTTAATGAGGAGAGTTAATGGATGATCGCTCCGAGTTCCCTCGGCGAGTTTTTGTTAAGTGGATCGGTGAGTTAATTAGATTTGGACTTGGTAGGCTACTAATTATCACCTACCTAGATATCACTTTTCTTTTACATATTTAACCCTTAAGCTTTTTAACTATACATAATCAGTCTCTTTAGTAAATTTAAAAGAACGTAAGAATCCGTGCAAACTGCACAAAGTATTTTCTCAATGTTTGAGCAAAGCATTATTATAAAGATTATTAATTAACATTAATATTATTATTCTTAAATATAATCTTTTATAGAAGCGCATTAACTATAATTTTTTTTATAACAAATACAACTATATCCGTTTTGTTAAATCATATCAATGTTTAGGAAAAATAGATACACATTCATCGGGCCGTGCTGAGTTTTTGTTAAGTGGATCGACTCATGTCACACCCCGCTAAAGCGGAAACACGAGATGTAACAGTACAATGATTTCACAATCAAAAATTACAAAAGATCACCGTTCAACGATCTACAATTAATACATTACATAACGTCTTACAAGCGTTTACAACACAAAAGTAAATAATCTAAACATGCGATTACATCCAAAAGAGACAAAAATCCCGTAACGCTACAGCAGCATAGATCATATAATGGGTTTAGCTTCAATAGACAAGTTGTGACTAATTCCTGAAAAGCATGTAAAATAAACAAGTCAACTATGAAACATAGTTGGTGAGTACACATGTTTTGTGAAATGAAGACCCTTTCCAAGAGTTTACAAATCTAGTTTAAAAGTTCCACGTTACTACGTGATTAGTTTGCAAAAGTTTAGTGCCGAGGCTCATACAAAGACGATAACCATCCGATAAGTTCTTAAAATCAATTTTTAGGATAATCAAATGATATTGCGCGAATAATTATGAAGCAATTCATTATAACTAGGCTCATTTAAGAGCGAAACTCATTTGATAGTTAAATTCATTTGAGATTCGATGTTTTGTTCGCAAAAGAGGTTTAGTTTAAGTATGAGATTCATTAAGGAGCGATTCCCTTTTTGTACTCAATTAAAAGTCGTGATTCATTTATAACGCCACTCTCATATTTTCAAAGGAATGTTGAATTCACGTTTATAAAACTCAAGTTGTAGTGTTTAATAAGTTCAAGTTACGATTATAAAACTCAAGTTGTAGTGTTTAATAAGTTCAAGTTACGATTATAAAACTCAAGTTGTAGTGTTTAATAAGTTCAAGTTACGATTATAAAACTCAAGTTGTAGTGTTTAATAAGTTCAAGTTACGTTTATAATATCAAAGGATCATCAAATCAATGTCAAAATGTTTATAACCTCAACAGATTATTATGTCGAGGTTCATAAGAATACAAGGCGTTATTATGAAACCACGTTTATCATTGTCCAAAACCACAACGATTTATAGTATAAAACTCAGGTTATAGAATTTATGGTTTTAAAGAAATATTGTTTCAAATGACAAAGTCATTGTAAAGCTCGGGTCGTAAGGCTTATAGTTTCAAAGAAATATCGTTTCAAATGACAAAGTCATTGTAAAGCTCGGGTCGTAAGGTTTATAGTTTCAAAGAAATATCGTTTCAAAGGACAAAGTCATTGTAAAGCTCGGGTCGTAAGTTTATAGTTTCAAAGAGATGTCATTTCAAATATCAAAACGTCATACGTTTATAGTCTTTTATGAATTTCTATGCTATTACGTTATAATGTCTATAGTCATGATGAATTATTATGCTTGAGTCCACAACCAAACCTACAACCGATAAACCTTTGCCCCAAAGAGAGATGCCCTATCGTTGGCATTTAGGATGATGGGATGCACTCACGTGGCCGCGTGAGTGGGGAGGTGTTCTCGCTCCCAAATAGTACTATTCATATGCATAATTTGGCTCATATAGAGTTAATGGTCGTCTAGATATACCGGGGACTTTAGATACGATAGAAAACAAGCATATAATCATATTCGTATAAAGTTTAAACATTCAAGAAGTTATTCGTAATCAATACGACATTTTAACCATGATAAGTATTAGAAAGTAAGCATAGCCCATATAGCATAGCATAGCATTTGTAAATCAAGGATAGCATTCGTAAAACGAGCATCGCATTTGTAAAACGAGCATAGTATAAGCAGAGCATTCGTAAATCAAGTATATCATAAGAATATTATTTGTAATCCAAATATAGTAATTAAATCATATAGCATGCTTTTCACCCCAAAACATTTAAGTAAAACGTTAAAAAGAGAGGCTGTGTAAACTCACAATCGTTAGTGAGCGTACGGAAGGGATGTAATGCGCGTTTCGACCGAGAGTGACTCCTATCCAAGACCTACGAATACAAGGTTTCTAATTAGATTCTCGACTAATATGGTTTGTTAAGATTGCTTAGCTAGTCAATTATGTTACAAAGTGCCGTTAGAGTTTGATTTGTCGTTTAATTATCGTTGTCGGTAATTACTCGGGTTGTGATCAAAATAATGGATACACATGAAAACAGATTCCAAAAATTACCAAATTTGGTATACAACATACAATATGATTCATAAATTTTCTGTGAAAATTTGGGGATTTTTAGACTTACAGATTATTTTTAATCAATTAATGTCTAAAAAGTGTGATAAATATGGGAAAAATAGTATTTACCATGAAAAATTCTGAAATTTTTACTAGATCAGTTTAACTCATTTTTTAGGTTTGTGTAAAATATTCATGTCGTTTTGAGTACTCGAACTTTGGTTCCCAACTTTATGTGTTTAAACAAGACGTAAATCGGAAAACGTATCAAATCACTTCCAATGTGTGTCAAATTTTGAGGATAGTGTCATTTTCTGTGGAAAGTGACACAGGAATTTTCTCATATTTTTTTGATGTCAAAAAGTATATTTCATAAATATTTTTCCTTTTTATAGACTTTATTTGTATTTAAACTAGGAAAAATACTTATGTTTTTCCAAAAATTCACATTTTTATTTTCAAGGTTCTTTTCATGATATAGTTACTGAGAAAAATCATCCCCAAATTTTAACACTTTTTATCTAATACTTTTGTATTTTTGACTCATCACAACACAATTATTTACATTTTACAAGACTAAAATAATGCATGATGTTCATGCATTTTCTAAAAATACTTAATCACCAAGATAAATTCATATCTTTTTATAATACTGAGATATAGATGTTAGGAGTCTAAAATAATTTTTCTTAGATTTATAGAACACCTTAAGACTCATGAACAAGTATCACAACAAGGTGCTCACAGAAAAGTTACTGTTTGCGCATCAGTTTTGTGTGATACATTTGGAGGTCGAATACTCAATGGATTTGAGTGAGACCAGTGGGGTTTTAAAGGTAAGACATTAAGTTAAATTCTAGATGAAAAATCAAGATTTTTGAACCATTATTCACTGAGTTATGGTCGTTTCAAGTGAGGTCAAAATCTGGACATATTACATATAAGACAATGGTGATCATTTTGGTGTGTTTTTCACTACCAACGATTTTTAGACCTCATCCAATGATTGAAGCCTTGTCTTTTATGCATGTACATGTGTTTTACATAAAATAAACATATTTTAACATTTTAAACCATTTATTCTAGCAAGAACATGTAAATAAACTCTATAACATCAAAAAATCGACTTTTCGGTTTGATTTCCGGTTTGATCATAGGTTGCCCTTTTGTTTTAGCACTTTAACAAGTGTAAGGGAACCTAAAAACCATAAAACCTTGTATGAGAATTTTAGCCATGAAAAAGGCATAAAATCCATGTTTTAGAAGATTTAAAGAAAGAAAAAGGAAGAAAATGAAGCTAGAGATAGTTGGTTATACCTTTGATGTTGTGTTTTTGTGTAAGAACACTTTAAGATTGATGATTTTTGGTTGAAAGAGGGCTGTAAAGTGTTGTGTTCTTGAGAGAAAATTGAGAGAGAATTGAGAGTGTTTTTGAAAGTGGAAATGAAGAAATGATGAAAATGAAAGAGTGTGTAAGTGTAGAAGGCTTTTTGCATGGAATCTAAGCTAGTTAGTAGGGGATTGAATGGTCAAGAAGGGGTGGGGTGAAGGAGGCCGGTTTTTGGGTTAAAAATAAAGGTTTTTATTTATTTTTTATGTTAAAATATAATGTATATTAGTTGTGGTATTTATTTGTACTAAAATTGCACAAGTCTTGTACATTTCAAGGCTTTAAATTGTGTTGTTTTAATGCTTAATATTTGGGTTATAAAAATTGATGTTATAAATTTCTAAAATACTTCAAATTGGTATTTAGATTGTTTATAATGGATATTCAAGTATTAGTTTGTCGGATTCGAGTTTGGTTTATTCGATTCGGGTCGCGTTTGCCGAGTTACGGAATTTCGGTTAATTCCGATTTTTGTGATGTTTTTGTGGTTAAATTTTGAGTCATGAAACTTTATCTTATAAGTTTATAACACTCATCAAAATGTATTTGATTCAATCACGATTGACATTCGCGAGTTAATTAACCGATTTTCTGTTGCGTTTATTGAGTTACGGAATTTCCGGTTAAATTCCGATTTTTGCGATATGATAAATATTTTGTGATGACTAATGAAATTTAATTTCATTTGTTTTCTTTGACACTTTGTAACCTAATTTTGTGTTGCTCACAATCTTAAAGTCCACTAAGCAATTTCCTAGAATGTTACGCGATTTCGGTAACTTACGGTTTCGGTACTTAAGGAGTCGTAACCTAGACTTTTCACTAGGATTTTAGAGTGCTGTAAACGTAATTAGATAGACTAGGAATTTAAGGGCGTTAATGACCTGAGATTTTTGACGGTTGTCACAACTCATAGTAAATGCTTAGTGGTGAATATCTAATATTTACACAAACAATTTAAATATTTATGAAGAATAAATACAAAATCATTAGTCCGTGTGTATACATGGGTTTGAGTACTAGTTCATTAATATAGTATGCTTAACTATGCTTTTTAACATTTTCTTAATGGCGTTGATTAAGGATGTTGAGCCCCCAAACGCCGTGTCAAAGGGTGTAATCTCATTCGATAAAAATTTGTATAGATAGATTTTTATACAGTGTTCAACACTGAACTATTTACTCAAAAATTGGATCTCTGTGTCCATATTAGTGTTAAACTCAACTATATCGACACCAAAACATTTCTTATGCTCTTAAACATAGTCACGTGATTAGCAAAGTTTTATTTAAAAAGATGCAATCTATATTTTTAGGTAAAGAGCATTTTACATGAAAAAGTGTTCCACTTTAAAGTTTAGTTGTAGTAACACCACCAACACACCAACCATGAACCAACTAAGATGTTATGATTTTCAAACATCATTTTATTAGTTATGCATCATATGTAAGGCCAGTAGTAATGATACTTCTTCCCTCCGTCTTTTTTCTTGTCTTTCGTGTCTTATGTTGGCTCCGGTTCATCGTTGTGTATCTTTCTCCATTCGTCTTCCTTTTGCTTATTGGTGAAGAAGTGTTAGGTCCCAAATATTTTTTTAAATGCCAACTATCTGCCGGATAGGTGCCTTTTGCCACATTTTTGCAACTTATCAAGCCATAAACTTATCCAATGTCAAAACCTGCTATCAAACTTCAAATGACCAAATATGATTTCTACAACAACTTATGTTACATATAACCATCATTAGTCACTAAAAGTTTCACGCCAAAACGACATTCGACCCATTTGACACTTATACATAACATGGGCGATTATAACATGTCAAATAACCACAACTATGATTTAAAAAAGATTAGTTCAAGCATAACCAATAAAAAGTGCTAAAGCATATCAAAACTATGCCTTTCCCTTCCCGTGATCCTCCTTCTTACCCGACCCGCTTGCGCCTGCAAAACAATTCAACTAACAAAGTAATCAAAACGCTTAGTGAGTTTATAGGCAATTAAACAAGCAAACAACTAAACAATTTTCAAATCAACTTGAACAACTAGTGGATCACTTCAAATATTAAGTGATAAGTTAAACAACTTGAAATCAACTTGCAACTTGGAACCAACTAACAACTTGAAATCAATTAACAAATTGCTATCAACTAACAACTTGGATTGGGATCAACTAACAACTTGCAATTCAACTAACAACCTTGAGGTTTCACTAACAACTTGCATATGGAAAGATCATATGCTCAACTTTACGGATTTGTGTTCAACTTCATTTCTCATATAACAACTTGATTAGCACAAGGCTAAAGAAATCTCCACTAGATAAAGCAACTAATATATGGTTCCTAATACAACATGAAACCATATTCTCCACTATCACATGAGTCCTCTTACAAGGATGTAATCCGGATTCATTACACAACTCACTTCTTTAGTCACAACTGTCATTTGAATTCTCTTACATGTATGTAATCTAGATTCAAGAAGCCACATGACTCATTTAACTCCTATGAAATTCACCTCGTTGCTTTAAGGATGATAAAACGCCAAATGAGAATCACCACTTCCTTAGCACCTAGCAACATCACATAGCAATTTAACAACATAATAAGAATGTAACAGCATGTCATACAACTCTCTCTTATCACAAATTCACCACTTACCCATATGTGCCAAGTTTGACTTTTAAAGTCAAACTAGTCATAATTTTATCATTTCAACCCTTAATTCATTTTATTGTTCAATTACTTTCAATACCACTTTAATCATCACTAATAACATTAAAAGAACTATTTTCAACTAACAATTTAGTAGGTTATGTTCATTAACCACAAATTCTTCTTTTCCAAATTAGGTATTATGAATTTCCATCAGAATTCCACCACTTATTGGTTTGAAATCAACAACTAATAGTTATAGACTCATACTAACATCAATTAAACATTATTTATAGTTCATTTAATCTAGTCTTACCATTTCAACTCCTAATCATCATTTACCAAACTTTTAGGTCGAAGGAACCAAGATAAATGCTTACCTTAGGTTAAAGATGGAGAATGAAGCTCCAATTTGATGGTTACCAACTGATTTCCCTTCTTCTTCGTTCCAGAAGTTACAAGACTAGGAGAGAGTGTGTGTATGTTCGTACGTGTGGATTTCTTTTAAGTTTTATTAGTTAAGAATTTAAATAAGTATTTACACTTCTAGCCTCCAAGTCTCATTTACTTAACATTACACCCCACAACTTAACATTAGAATAATTTAAATACTTCGCAATTAATAATAATAATACACATAATTCATACAATTTTGTAACATAAAACATATATGCATATTATAATATTACCACTATTTTCGGGGTGTTACAAGAAGCTCCAAGACTGTTTAAAAGTGGGCCATTTCCTTTTTTTGTTTTTCTTTTTGTTTTTTGTTTTGTGTGTATAGTAAACGTATTATCTATAAAATGTGAGTCCAGTCTTTCTAAAGAAAGGTCATCTATTGGGAGTGTTAAGTTTTTTGAGTAAGTGCCGACGGACGTTAAGCTGACATGAAAAACAAAAGAGACAAGCGTAGAAGAGACAAGCGTCATCTGTTAGGAATGACCTTCCCACTTTTATATTCTTAAATTATATTCCTCTTATACTTAAATGTTAAAAAGCCAAACTTTTCAATAACGTTTTTTTGTCAGCCACTATATGGACTTGCAAATTGCAACACCCTTCTTTCCAACCATCTATTTTTAGGATAGAAGATCTAGTCATCTATATATATATGACCCATTTTTAATGTAACAAAGTGATTGGGTGACATATGGTCTCTTTACATTGGACCAAAAAACCAACTTAGTTGTTTAAATCAAAGAAAAATGAGATATTAAACAAATGGGACTCGCAGATGGAGTGGTAGCCGGTAGAGGTTTTATGTGTTACTTTGGCAGGCTACCCAAGTTTGAACCCGACAATAACAATGTTTTTTTTTTTTTTTTTTTTTTTTTTTTTTTCCTTTTTTCCTATTTTCACTTTCCTGTTTTATTCATTTTTAATTCCCTTTTACTTTCTTTTTTTCTATTTTTATCCCCTTATTACTTTCCTTTTTATTATCCTTTTTTTTCTTTTCCTTTTTTATCTTTTCACTTTTTGAAAAATTTTAAATTTTAAATTTTTTTTCATGTTTCCTACAACATAATGACATATTATTTTGTTAAATTTTTATAATTTTTTTAGCAAAGATTTTCTATTGCAAAAATTACATAATATATATGTATATATATTTGTATTTTAATTCTTTTTATCATCCCGGAATTGTCTTCAAAGTTAAGATCATTCGTAGACAAATTTACTTTAAACATATTGGTGAACTAATAAATTTCATTGCTTGACACAGTAGAATATATTTTAATATTTCATAACTTCTCATCGAAGATGTATTTGTTCTGAGATTTTTGAAAAGAAGAACTGCAATTTAACTCTAGAATAAAAATATTTATTTAAAGGTTGATGATGGAAGACATGTGTATAAATTACCTGTGAATTTATAGGCAAATTTGAATTTGGAGATATGCATCTTCTTTGGTATGAAACTGAAGATGCAATAAACAGATTTCAAGAAAAACTAAGAAAGCTAACACTTGAGAGCCATCATATGTATTTATAGGGCATAGGGAACAGTTGGAAAATAGTTTGTTTCTTTCACACGTTTGCTTCCATCTTACGTCATTTATCCATGATAAAATGTTTGCATACGGTACACGTATTCGTATACCGATATACACATATACATTTAATAATATCTAATTAAATTCAAAATCTATGTTAGTCGATTATGGCTTATTAATTATGGTTGTTATTGATGGTTTTTACTACATTCCAAGAGGTTGGTTTACTTAAGGACAAGCTTCATTTGCTTTGTTTCTACCAAACCTTAACATCGTCATTCATTAATTATTTGTGTATAAAGGAAATACTACATGAAGATTAGATAAATAAACATATGTCATTTTGTAAGAGGTTTATCCCTAAAATTAAACAGCTTCATAGATTAATATCTAGACTAGACTAGATAAGGAAAATCTCCAAGGGACAACAATAACTTAGATATGTTAGCAAGAAAATACTCCAACAAGTTAAGCCACGCTAGCTACTCTCTTCTTTTTATTTTATTATTTTAGTTCAATTTTTATGAATCTTCTTTTAGAAAGATGCTTAAAAAATTGGTGAAATTAGTACCGGCAACAATTTGTACAACAAAAATTGCCTAAAAAGTAAAAACAGAAAATAACATATGGTGGGCTTGGTAAAAAAGGGTTGCTCATTTTTTTTTTTTTTTTTTTTCATTTAAATATTTTCATTTGCGACTGGAAAAGAATACTAAAACAATAAATACAATAAATAACCTAACGAAACTATGTAGTTTTATTGCTCAACATACCATAACAATTTTAACGTAAGGTTGTTGAACGTTTAAACAAGATGTAAATACAAGAGTGAATTATATTCCCAGTACTTGTAGTAAACACTAGTTTTATTCTCGAACTCTTAGTCGACTTTCTTGTGGATTCAGTCTTTTAATCCGGAGTTTTATTTCACTCCCGTTCCCTCTTTCAATAAATACAAGGGTAAGATAGTCTTTTCTTTAGTTTTTTTTTTATGTCAACGAGGAACCAAGAATGATAAAAAATCCAAGTTAAGGAACTGAACTCGTAAAAAACTTGAATTGGGAGTAAAACGAGTAACATAACACAAGGAGTGAGAACGTAATTTACTCTAAGTATAAAGAACAAACTAGTTAGTAATTAAACAGAACATGTGCACTTAAACGACCATCACGTTGACTTAATGGTAACACGACATGATATTCTCACATATGAGGTCTCATGTTTGAAACTCATTGATCATACATCTTGAGATATCAACACAAAGGTTAGACACGTTCATGAGGATACGTCACCTAGACTGCATACATTTGAGTCAAAGACTTGCCCCCTCATCCCTGAATAGAAAAAACTTCATCCGTTTATGTAGTACTCAAACGATACGTAGTAAAGACAACTATTTTTCTTGAAATTATATATATACGTGAATTCGAATATATGTTTACAACAGTTACATACAAGTTGAAATTTTAAACTATCTCCCCTAGATTAAAATTCTTTTTAGGGTTTAGGTCGCGCGTCTTAAAATTTACTCGTATTCAGTTTTACCTGAAATTTTACCTATTTCAAAATCTGTCAATTTAAATGTTTCACGACATCAAATAAATGGCAACTTGATGAAGAAGTCACTGGATATGTAAAAACAATAGTGATAAGCTGAATATTTATTACATACAATAAGACAAACTATTAAAGTTGAATATATATAAGAAAATAATTTATATTATTAACTTTTCATCCTTATAATCCTTCTAATATCATGAGCATTTGACATATGTCATCTATAAATTCTGTCTTCTTATCATGAACTTGAATCTTTTCACGTGTCATCGTCTAATTGTTAGGATGATTAGTGAAGAAAATGTTTTAGGAGGATATATCGTTACTCATGTAACATATCCAACATAACTTTGAGTGAAATTTAATTATTTTAATAAACTTAACCCTTCTTAACATCAGGTGTTTGTAATTGTTTTTATTTGTTTACAACGGCTCAGCCCTTATAATAAGCATCTTGTTGAGAAAGCCTTCCATAAATAAGCGAAAAGAAAGGGTAGCGTGGCATTGACTTACCTAGTTGTTTCCTTGCACACATAAGTTGTTTTCCCTTGGAGATTTTCCTTTTTTAGATATACATAAAATTATAATTGTATAATAATCTCACCACTATACATTCTTTTAGTTGGATAACTTTCAATGAATTTCTTTTTTGCACTCATAAAAATGATGATGTTAAAGTTTGTTAACTAAACCCCAACACCTCATTTCATTTTCTTCAACTCCTAAACCTCTCTCTTTAGATACATACATAAATATATACGTACATTTCTTTCTTGGTTAGATAACTTGTGAAGGAAGCAAACCTGTGATAAAACAAACTTTGGAACTGGTTTCTTGTTGGTATAGCCTATAAATACTCATGATGGCCTTTTAGTCTAACCTTTCTTAAATTTATTGAATTGAAAACTATAAGTTCCCATGTTAAAATTCAGGAGAAAGAAGATGAAGGTTAAGCATCCTTCAACAAGATTCAGTGGTATGTTCCCATCGTTAATCATCATCTTTTTATTTTCATATTCATCATCATCATCAATCTAGCTTCGTTGTGTATGTTTTACCTTGTACTAATTGCATAAAATTTCACGGATCTCGTCATTCTTGATCCAATATTTCTTTTGTTTAATGGTATGTTTTGTTGTTCTTTCAGGTAACTATGATAAAGAGTCCACAAGTAGCTTTGTTAAAGAGACGGATGTTAACGAAGAATACAAGAAGGCGTTTAGAACACAATCGTACACAGATATTTGCGATAGAGTTCAAAGCCACATTCGATTTGATGCAGAATCATCCTCATCATCCATTCATGATCTATGTGACATCCTTCTTGAACCGCAAAGTGAAACCATAACTCATCTAGCCAACACCTTCCATGTGCACCATCTAATCCTTGATTTCTTCGAAGCCGGCTTAGAAGCATGGAAGATATGTGAACAACTTCTTGAGTCAATTCATCAAGTCAACGTCAATCATCTTAAGGTCAAACATATCATCAAGCTAGCCCAAAGGGTTCCACAAGGTAAGCAATGCCCGAAAATTTATGAAGAACTTGCTTCTTATTCGTCCTCGAGGAACCCTTTATCAGATTTTTGTCCAGATAAGTTTCCGAAAGTACATACAACCCATAAACTGCTGTTAAAGAGGTTAACCACAAAGCACACAAGGATCAAAAGAAAGCAAAAAATCATCAGAATTTTGAAAAAGTCGGGGGGTTGCACTCTTATGGCTTTGTATCTAGTTTTGGCAATTGTACTGCTGGTTCTCGCGTGCCATGGCTTGGTTGTGGCGGCAGCATCTCCAGGGTTGATGGCGTGTTCATTTGGATTAATCAAGAAGAAAAATCTAGCAAAGAAAGGGGTCAAAACAAGTAAGCTCAAGCATGTTGGTGCACAACTAGATGTGGCTGCAAAAGGGGTTTACACGATGATCAAAGATCTTGACACAATGGGTTCGCTTGTGGGAAGATTAAATAGTGAAGTCGAGTTTGGTAGGTCAATGGCTCGTAAATGTGTTAGAAACAGGAAGTCTGATGTTTTAGAGGAAGTAACGAAGGAGTTCGAGGTTCATGAGAGTTGTTTCCTGGAACAGTTGGAAGAACTCGAGTATCATATTTACTTGTGTTTGCTTAATGTGAACAGATCAAGAAGACTCTTAGTAGAAGAAATAATGCCCAGATCACATAACTAATTTTATAAATTTGGAACTCAACAATAAACCTACTTGTAAAAATGTCAAGAATCTTGAAATGTAAAGAAAACTGATGCAATGTAGTGAGTTTGTCTATGAGAGGGAGCCCTTTAGAGCTGTCTAAGCTTCTTGTAATCATCAAAGGTCAAGAAGGAATCTTTACTCTTAAGCCAGTCTACTGGTCTAGGCATGATAATAGCGACGTACCCTTCTCGATCTGCCTGCAGTTGACAACAGAATGCAAGTCCTTGTAAGGTTTCGCCACATCAATTAGTTTTCAATTTAAACTATTATATAAATATATATATATATATATTTTAAAATTTATACCCTTGTGAGTTATGCAACTTTTTGACTCAAATTCATACAGAGAGGAAATACGGGTCTCAAAAGAAATGGTTGTCCAACTGTTTTAATGATTAAAAAGTTGAATCTAGAAGTGACCCAACATATTTGAGCTATGTATAAAGTACACAGAAGTATGATTTATTATTTAGATATAAAACTTCGCATATAACTCAATATTTTAGTGTCACACACATATTACAACAGTATACTCACCGATGAATTCAGCAACCCTGGCTGCTTTATCAACCGCTCATTTACTTCTAACAAAGAGCCTTTTATACAACATCTGTCAAATTTAAAGAACTTTGAATTAGAAATTCACTTGAATTTTGGAGAAGAAATACAGGGTATACCCTGTTTGTTGCAAGTAGAAGACAATAGTTTGAGTTTGGTAGTCAAAAAGAATAATGGACATCTTCCAACTTAAAGTAAATGAAAATTTATTCAATTCTTGTAAAAAGTATGATAGCAACAATATGAGTGTACTTCGAGAAGTAGATGGGACCAAATATTGTACAAGACATCATATTTTGAAATACCATAATTGGGCTAAAGAGGGACTCTTCACCTAAAGAATAGGGATCACAATCTTTACCACCTTTACATCCCAAGAAGCATTTTAAAGCCACATTTGAAAAAAAATAAAATATGGATGTAATACCAGGGACGAACCCAAAACTTATAGAACAAAGTTAAAAAGAGAAAATTTACCTCACAACATAGAAAGTATTGTTAGTGCATACTTTACATAAAGCAGTGTTGGAGTCAAAATGCTGTGCATTCTGCAAAAAGAAACTAACCTAGTAAGTTTAGAAACATAAAAGCCATCAACGTCGCTCATTTTGTTAGTGTAAGAAAACTGCCTACTTGAAAAAAAAAAAAAAAGGGATCAAATGCTAGTAGCTCATCTATGAGATAGATAAGCTTTACATTTCAGGGTCAAATTAGCAAATTTTCATCTTCAAAATCTTATGGACCACATAAAGTGTCAAAAAAATATAATACCTACATCAAACCTGGTAACAGATACTAACAATAGGAAGATGTCAATATTAAAATTTTTTAGCAAGATGCAATTTGATCTGTTAACATCTAAGTACGAGTGCATCTCATTTTCAAGAAGGGATGAAATGTATCAGTATTGCTACCAAGAAATTGTAGCAACAGAAACTGGCCCCAAAACGGTTGGTGATAATAAAGCGACTTCACAATTTCAATACTTGATATCGATTGAATTTGTTTTTCACATGGCGGTAATGTTCCATAAATAGTACTAAAACAACCGAAAGTTTTAGATGGAAACAAGATTTGAAGAATAAGTGAAAAAATAGATGTACCCTTTTACGCTTCCCAGTGACCTTGATCTCACTTCGGTTAGACTTTCCAACATTAAAGTCGATTGCTGTTACTCCTCCTTCATCCTTAAAGGCCACGTGACCAGCAGCCAAGCCAATAACACACAATCTAAATGCACAAAAAGGTTCAGAATGGTCTAATTTTAATTTCTTTATCTAGTAAATAAATCAGACTAATTGCTACTGATAATCATTTTTAGCAGTCAGTAGATTCAATTACAAAAATAAAGGTTCAAACTTATGTTTGCGAAACAGGGGAGCTAAAACGTAGATGGTTTCGAGATGCATACCCATTTGGATGGCGATGAATATATTGATCGTGCTCTGGCTTCATAAAATCTAAAAGAAGGTAAACCAAAAACATATTAACAACAAACTTATTACTTATGAAAGGTAGGATTTCATACTTCGACTTATGTATATATTCAGTTTTTTTTAAGCTTAGCACAATTCATTCAATCCATTAAAATAACCAAAAGAAAAAAAAAGAGGCATAAACATTGAATTCGTATCAGCTTTTTAAGTTCAGAAATTAGCAGGACACATTTAACATCCAATGAGAACATGTACACAAACTCGAAACACCTGTTAGAGAAGTCACAGTTTGACCTTTTAAAGTCAAACTAGTTCAGTTACTCTAAATTTTCTGATAACATTTATTATAAAAACGAAGTTACCTAACTTTTAACTTCAATTTTATTTTACTACTGATAATCCAAACATACCAGTTACATAAACTCCAAATTTTTTTCACAAATTTGAATATGAATAATTCTAGGGTTTTAGTCAGTCTCTAAGAATCATAAACGGACACTTAATTACAAAAATTACATACCCGGAACAAAATATGTAAGGAAATTGAAATCAATTGCAGAAGGGGGGTAAACCGGGAGAACATTAATATTTGGTAACAAAAGCTCGTGTAGTTCCTTTTCACTGTCATCTTTTTCACAATCAGGGACGATTAAATTATCTCTACTGACAATCAAAACTTGTGATTCTTTATCGGCTACAAAATCGGCGATTTGGCTGGTCATTTGAGCTGAATTGGAATTTAATATGTAAGGGTTAACCTAGAAACAAAATTTCGCCCAATTTGTGTATGGCGGATTCGACCCGATTTGGATGGATACTTGGTTTTAATGGTTCGTGGATATTTGGGCTGATGGGCTAAAAAACCTAATACCTTGGGCCTGAGAAATATATTCCTAATTTTAATTTATGAAGAGTAAAATAGTATTGCATAAATGCTTTATGCCTTTTTGGTTTACTACTATTTTTGAGGTAATCCCTCGAGAATTCTTGCATGAGTATACGTCCAATCAAAACAATTAAAAAAAATCATATTTTTTAATCTTAGTATAAGAAAATAATTTTTAGAGAAGCTTTAAATCTTGAGGAATGTGAAAACTAATTTTAGTCATTAATTTTTTCATAAATAAATGTTTTTAACATTTATTTGTGATGAATGTTAAATTTTGAAATTATTTGTGATTTTTAAAATTTATTTATGATGAAATCAAGGGTTGAGATTTGCTTCCCTCATTCCTTAATTTTTCTGATTCCCTCTTGATCTCCGCTTTATATATATATATATATAAAAATATATCTTAGATGATAATTAAACATTATAAATGTTCCTTTTCAACACTTCGTCATTATATGATTTGGTTTCAGTAAGTAAAAGATTTTTGATTAAAAGTTAATTGTGATAGGTATAATGGGAGATGTTCATTAGACCGAAAAAGCACATCTTTGAGTTTTTATAAAAAAAAACAGACAATCAACAGTAGCTCTCTATCAACCTTCGAGGCTGAGTATATGGCTGCTACAATTTCCACATGCCAACCCCATATGGGTACGAAGATTTCTCAGTGATTCTAAAGAAAGAACATGTTAAGTCTTAAAGTATTAAGTCAGAATTTGGATTCAGTAACAGATAGATAATTAAATGTTTAATACTAAATGATTAACAATTATCGGTGTTTGTATATAGCAAAAATCAACAATAAACGAATGAACTCAATAATAATCTCTTCTTTATTATTGAATATGTATAATAACAGATTACACAAAACTTATAAATATTTCACTTACAACGCTAGGTTGTTCTAACCTACTAATCCCTATTTATACACATAAGATTGAGATAATCAAGGAACATAATCCTCAAATTACTCAATCATATCAGATGATAACTACCTACCCGATATGTGTGGAACAAGATAATTAGCATTTAAATAAATAAACTTATATTCTTCATAATTATCTTCGAATTCCATCATATGTCAGCCGTAAAGATTATCTCTTTTTGAGAAACCTTCAAGTCTTCCTTCTGGATCTAAAACTCTAAGTATGAAAGCTCTTAGTCTGAACTCGCTTGTATCGATTAAGTCTGAAACTCGATTTAATCTAAAACCTGGTTTAGTCTGAAATACTTCAGATTTTGAAAATCTTCAAACTGTTACGACTTCAGACTTAATATAAACACTTAACCTATTTTCAAGACTTAGATCTATAGTTGACTCATCAGATTCATAAGTTGGATTTTAATCATTGTTTTTCCTAACAATCTCTCCCAATCTGATGATGCAAAAACCAATACAATTTCCTACTAAGTGAAGATATAAAACTGAAATAGAGATTGTAAAGATCTAAATCGAGTTTGTATATGAATTGGGTTGAATTTGATTGAACTATGCTTGATAATTGAGAGAGAATATAGAAAATGTTAACTGCTCAAAAACACATATACGAATTATTTTACTAAAGGCTTATTGTTCACATCCAAACTTGGGCCTTATATACCCAAATACAAAAACATAAATTAAATATTAAAATCAAGGTTTACAATCCTATTTTATATTTCCAACCATCTCCCCCTAATTGTAAACGCTGCTCGGATTGTCTTCAATTCAGAAATATAACTTTAAGGCTTGAATTCTGAGAATCTTTTGAAAGCTGAAAATCACGTTGAAGCGCACTTTTTTGAAATAATGTCTCAGCTTTGACTTTATTTCAATTCCCGAAAGCATTATGAAGACGAATCCTTTTCTTGATCTTCAACGACAACTTTTATTCTTGAGAATAACTTTCTTTGGAACTCACAATTTAACAGCACCTTGTAATGATCTTGATTCTGAAAGTATATTCCAAAAGGTTGTTGCCGATGAATCCTCATTTATCTATTTTATCTTAAGCTCCCCTCCAAACTGATATTCATTTTCTGGAGCTTGATTGACTTTAATTAGACCAATTCTTTATTCTCTAAATCTGCTCCCCCCCAAACCATTGACTCTTTTAAATCGTTAGAAATATGTTGTGGAGAAGTCATTGAAAACCGTTGAGCACTTTTTAGCAATGACATTTCATTGTAGCTTTATCTTTCATTATATTGTTGTAAAATTTTGTTGAGCATCTTGAGCAGTATTCTGATATCCTCTCTTCCAGTACCTCTTCTAGAAATCTCAGGCGTTTCAACCGTCATAGATTCCCTAAGATTTTATGAAGCAAACTTTTTTGAGCATATCTTTTCAAACACTATCTTCAAACATGAAATCTTTTCTCCCCCTCATGATGATTATGATTTATCGTGAGCATCATGAATATGGTGTAATACAAGGTGTTTGAAGAATAGTCTATATGTCACAAAACTGAGCTGCAGATATAATCAAATCAATTATCTTAGGATAATGATGAGGAAAATGATCGTAAACTCTAAGTAAAGCATTAATTTCGTAACAGTTGGGTAAGACAACAATTCACTTGAGTAAATCAAAGAAAAGTTTGTTTTCTAGAAACAAATTTTTTTTTAAAAAACACGCTAACTCCTGGATCACATAGATTACTAGTTGACATATCAACTGAATCATTAAATGAAACAATTGAGAGACCTACTTTCAGTATTGGCGATGATGTTAGCACTGGTAGGATTTCCATTCAGTCATTGTAGAGTACCATTATTTAGGTATCACTATGAATGTTCTGGCATTATCACGTAGACATGCATGGAGTGTAAAAGTACACTTTGTGTTCTAAAAAGATTTGTATCTCATTTGGCTCTAGACTCAATAACTGCATAAAAACGAAGTCAGGGATTGGAGCGAAATGTCCTCCTCTTTCTATATCAACAATCTCTAAACGAGAAGTCGATAGATTATGCGGTAAGTCTCCGTGAGAATTGAAACAAGAACTTTTTAAGAAGTACTTGAGTGTCTAGGAGGGTAATGTGCATTGCATCACTGGGTCCATGATGTCTTCTTTAATACAAGAAATCAACGAATGAAATCCGATAGTAGATGTGGCAACCCGACGGTTTATTCAGTTTAGAAAGGCTTTTGCTTTTCTTTTAACCCTATCACACACTCCTCACTCAACCTCTCATATTTTTCAACTCCTCGTTCTTCAACAATTTTTGGAAATACGTTGATCTACACCCTAATCTCCACCATCCTCTCACTAAGACCTAATAGACCCTTGCGTCCTAAATTTTGAAAGGTGACTCCTGAGGTAGATCCATCCTGCTTTGGTGGATCGTAGAAGTAATTTTATTCTAGAACACTCTGTGCAGATAATCAACATTTGTCATGGTTAGAAAGATTTCTTTGTGATGATGAGAACCAAAATCATTTGAACATCTTCCAAAGTGTTCATATATAGCAAATATTTGAACACTTGGAAGTTTTATTTGGAAAACCCTCCCCCTTAACATATGCATACATGTTTTGAAAAGCTACATATGAAGGTGATTTGACTTCTGATATTGTAATTGTACGAGCTCCCCCTCAAATATATCATACTTGTTTCAAAAGGAGTTATGATAGGAGCTCGATCTTAGCATTTTAGCGATGTCAATTAAAACGGGTTTGAACTGAAATGTTCAGAAGCCACTACATTTAAGAACGGGTTTTACTTTGATTTTAAGTAAAAGCCAATACAGTTAAGATCGAGTTATGAATTGAATTATTCATATGTCATTTGAAGAACGGGTTTTACACTGAGTTATGTAAAAACCAAACAATTTAAAACTAGACAACAAGTTTGGTAACCCATTTAAGCACAGTGCCAATAGGTTTAGAAAACTTTGAAAACAATTTGTACGTTGCGTTTATCTGATGTAAAGACGTCGAATTCCACTTTGATTTGAAACTTAGTGTTTCATTTTTAAATAAGATTCGTGGAATCAACGGTGATTAAAAACTTTTGAGGGCGGGGGATACATAATCATTCGTTTGCACCGGATAAGAAACGTTTTGTGGTGCAAGTGCAAACATTTGTGATCTTGAATATTTGAATGAATTTGTATGGAAGATCTTTCTGAAAAGTTGTGTTTCTGTTTCCAAACTTTTGTTATCTTTTGCAATCTTGAAACCGATTCATGAGAAGATTTAAAATCATGAGAAACCAACGGATGAAAATGCTTTTGAGAAGAAACTGTTCCAGTGGATTGTGATTTCCTAGAATACCTCGTACTCTTTTGCAAAGAATAATTGGTAAACTGAGAAATCATTTTCGAAAACGGTTTGAAAGATTTATTAGTGTAAATCTTTAATGGAATATTCACTTGTGGTTTTGCAACTTTTGACAAATGAGATGTAGGTTTAGGTTTGGAATCCGATATTTGCAAAGCCAATTTTAATTCTAAAGAAGATGAAAGATTTTGAAGATCATCAATTTTAGTCAAATACTGATTTTGTGCCTCTTCATCAAGATGTCCCTGTGTTTCAATTCTATGCTTAACTCATTAATTTTCTTTATCAAAATTGTATTAGGAACATATAGTTTAGGTAAAACAAGTTCTTCTTTTGAGTAACTTGGTAAGTAGTCTTCCGAAAGGTTTAATTTTCGGGTTTCATAACTTGCATTTAGTTTCTCATAATCAAAAGGAATTTGCATTGAATCAGTTCTTGCTCGATTGAAGTTTTCAACTTTTTGAGTTTCATTGGTGTTTTGCAAAAAGGACATTTGAAGATCCGGACCAAAGTAATCTTTCGTGTAAATAGAAGGAAGTACTTTAGATACTTTGGTCAAATATTTTGGATTTTCAAAACCTAATCCTTCTCGAGGTGTATAATATTTGAACTCTTTTGGTCTATTTGGAAAAATTATATGATTCATTTGACCTCTTCGCAATTTCACATCATGTTCAATATTTACACTCTCTAAAACTTGAAGTTTGTCTTTTAGTTCAGAAACTTCAGATTTCAAGTGGTCATTGTCAAGTTAAAGTTGTGCAAAAGCTTGACCACTTTCATGTCCTTTTAACCTGTTATGAATTCTATAATTTTCATCAATTGCATGAACATACTTTTGATTAGCAAGTGACCCATCCCGTTCTGATTCCTCAAGTTGAATTAATAAATCAAAAATTTCTTTATTCAAAGATTTATTTTCAAATCCAAGTTTCTCATACATATCTTTGTAATCTTCCATGTGAGTTTGTAAAATCCTTTTTTCTCGAATATATGTTTGTAATAAAGCCTCTTTGTCATTTAGTCTCTTTCTGAGTTTAGCAACCTTTTCTTTTTCCAAGTTTAATTGGTTTTAACACTCACTTAAAACTCTAGAATGTACCTTAGATTGGAGTTCCGATTGATCTTCAAGAAGCTTGACATGATTTAAAGTACATGAATTTTCAGTTGTTAGCTTAAGATCACAAACATGTTTGTCCCAATATTTCTCTTCCCAATTTTCTATAATGAAAGCTTTTCCTCCTTCCTTTTTCGCTTCACGAAGCATCTTATTCTCATAATACTCAGATTTCTTTTGAACACTTTCGCTCTCATCTCTCATCATCGTAACAACGTTGAAGAATCCCTTTCTTTTGAAACACGACACGTTGAGTCGAAAATGTGAAGTTTATCCATCCGATTTTTCCCTCCAAATTTCTCGGGTAAAATGATACTTTTCTCAAACCAAATTTACACAATTGTAAGTTTAAATTTAAAATTTGGTAATCAAAATTTTTTCCCTCCAGTAAAACTCAATTTATATTTATTTTTTATTATTATTATTTTTATAACTTAACTTGTTGGTTTATATAATCTATTAAAATCCCTTGGCCCAATCACCGAATTATTAGACCAAATCCTTTGGCCCAATAACTTGTATTAATACTAAAATGTTGGCCTAGTTAAGACCATAGAATTACTTGGCCCAATTTATTTACTTCTGGGCTCAGTCCTAAATCTGCTTCAAATATTATCTTCCTATATTACTTAATTGGGCCCAATCTTTTATCCTTAGCCCAATTAGTTAGTCTCTTGGCCCAACTCAGGTTCATGTTTGTCACCTGGTAGCTGTGAGTCAGAATTAACTAGTGTTGATGCGCACACGGTGTAAGCGCACAAAAATTTTGATGCGTACAAAAAGTTAATTATTCGCAGATAGTGGTGATGTGTACATAGTTGACGCGCAAAGTTTTAGGTGATGCGCAGAGAAAATTTATTATGCGCAAACAAATTGTTGATACGCGTGAGTTCGTCCTTCCGTGTAACTGCAAATTTCTAAGATTCAAATTGAACTGAACTTTTTGTAATTGATTACGATACTTATACCCAATGATTCCAAATCAACAACTAAGATGATTGTTCGGTGGTATTTGAAAATAACATAAATTTTTTTGTTAATTTAAAGATTCAGATACGCCAAATTAAATACCCATTTTCTTCCATATTCTGCAAAATTAAGCCTTTTCTTCTTGAATTTGTTCAACCAAACGATTGTAAACTCGATTACCAATGCTCTGATACTAATTGTAAAGATCTAAATCAAGTTTGTATATGAATTGGGTTGAATTTGATTGAACTGTGATTGATAATTGAGAGAGAATATAGAAAATGTTAACTGCTCAAAAACACATATACGAATTATTTTACTGGAGGCTTATTGTTTACATCCAAACTTGGGCCTTATATACCCAAGTACAAAAACATAAACTAAATATTAAAAGTAAGGTTTACAATCCTATTTTTTATTTCTAACAACTTTTATACATATAATAAGTCTGCTACAAATTAACTAGTCTATTACAAATCACAAAATTACATTACTTGTAGTTTCTCCATTCATCTCCCTCTCTTCTACCTCTTTCTACCAATTCGAGCTCTTCAAGATTGTCCTTCTCATTTTTCTTGTGTTCATATATGATCTTGTTACATTTATACTTGAAGATTGGATCGTTTTCAATTTCTCCCAAATGGTAAAATAAACATCTAACCATTTTGTTTATGAATGGTTGATTCTGATCTCCTTTACACAAGTCCAATAGAGCAAACAAATGATAATACTCAGTTCCATGCAGGTTATAAGTAGATTGAAAGCATTCAACTCCATTATTGTCTTTGTACAGAAACCCTTCATGCTCACCAGACTTAAGATATGTATCTTGAACAAAAATAATACCATCAGGTACATGATGAGTTATGTTATACAATATCTCTTCTATCGGCCCTGCAGACTTCTTATCCTTTTTAGATGATAAAGCACACAAAAAATTTTGTAATCTTTTTCACATAAATACTTCATATCATGAGATACTTCAACCAACAAAATTATGTCAGCCATAACCTCCTCTTTTAATTTCTTATCTGTCATCCTCTTAATAAATTTGGCAATGTATTTCCACTCCACAAACCCAAGTATATACAGTTGATCAAAGTAGACTTTAAATCTTTTATGGTTATCCATCCTACAATCTATCATGTTCCTTATATACATGACTACTCGTGATTAGTGCAGTTGGATATCTGGCATAAGCATAATTTTATTTCAATCTGCGAGATTAAACATACTGTTTATTTTACTTTGCAGTTAGATTTGTATTCTCAGCCATTATCCTTTCATCTTCTGCAGTCTTTTTCATAATATCATATTCTGACATGCAATTTTGCTGCATCGTGTTCAAGCAATTTCTTGATGGCTTCTTCATCTTTAATCCTCATGATCTCTTCAAGTTTTTTCTTTTCAGCCACTGACATCATCACTATAACTATCCTCAGTATGAGATGTTCCTGCTTTGTCAGACTTAGACTTGAGTTTTTCAGATTTAGATCCAGACTTCTTCAATATGCTTGAGATAAACTTATTATCATAGTCATCATCATTTTCAGACTCAACCTAATCAACCTTAGGTTTACAACCATTCACCTTCCTTTTTCCAGAGGACTTCTTCATTTTTCAGATTAAATTTGGTTTCAGCCCTTGCTTTTGATTTCTCTCCCTCAACCTGTTGCTCCCCCTGAATATCTGCTTCACCTTCAGACTCATATGTAGTAGGGATAAGATACCTTCTCCATTTTTTCTTAGTTTCAGATTGTGGTGGATCTTTGGAAGTTTCAGGTTCATCAGCTCTCTTTCTTTTCAGATTATCATCTCTCTTCACACTATCATCTTGTTCTATAGCACATTTCTCAGTATTCTCCCATTTTTAACATTATCAGATTGAGTAAGAGGGTCTATATAAAGAATATAGTCAAAGATAGACTTTTGATAAGAGGCACATCGCCTAAGTCTGTGTTCATACCATCAACCAGAGACCGCAGAAAGTTAATCTCACCACACCAGCTTCAACATCCACCAACCTTTGGTCCAAGCTTTGTAGATGAGAATTTGTAGACATAATGTCCTGAGTCAGACATTTTCTCTCCTTAGATAATTCCCTCAGCAACTCCTGCACCATCCCCTTTACATCCACCAGCTTATTCCTGGTACATGTGTTATTCCTTAAGTTTATTAACTCAGTCTGCACATCAGCAAGCTTGTCATCAAACTTGTTGGACAATGCTGTCATTGTATCTGTTAAGTCATGATTACTCCTATGATGATTTCATGATGACAATAACTATATAAGTATGGTGGGATTTCTTTTTGAAAGAAATGAAATTCGCTTTGAATAAGCCAAGTCTTTTGTATGCTGGCTGCAAAGGAGTTACAGTTGTTTAGTTCACCCAGCAGACAGAACTGCCAGTTCACCCATCAGACAGAAATCTTTGAAGAGTAATCAGCTCTGAAATATTCAAAGTCTTATATCACATACATGTTTAAGTATCCTTCAGTTAAGCTGTGGAAACTTCCTTTGTTTGTCAAGATAAAGTTTGAACATTGAAATGAAGACCCAGCATAGGGTTCATTATCCCAGTTCACCCAGCACTGATACTGAAGAACACTTGAGTTATAACAGACTCAAGTGATCATGCTTTTAACTCTTAGGGAATGTTTGTGCATAACAAAATGGCATCTTCTGAGGTTGTACTCAATGTATATACCTGCTATTCTTGGCTCCTTATGCACAACATGTCTCCTTATCATGGTCAGCCTACAAGACAAGAATGCAGTGTACTTTCTGACAAACTGCCAGACCTAATCGTGCAGACTTCATCAGAACACACAAGCAAGCATGTCTGAAGTCAACCAATGAAGATGAAGACATTTGGAAAACATTCATTGGCTGATCAAGTTTCAAGCATCACACAAGCTCTACTATAAATATCAGACTTGGGTTACAAAGCCTAAGTGTGAGTGTGCGAGTAAATCAGCAAGAATTCTTAGTGAATCAATAATAGTTCATAGAGCATTTGTGTTAGCAGAATTGTATTGCTTGTAATTAGCTTTGAGTCTGTTCTCAGCTGATCTTAGTAATAGGATTCTGTATTCAATTAAGTTAGAGATTCCGCATCTAACTTGTAATTCTTTGATTTATCAAAATAAAAGAATTATTTGAAAAATCTATATATGTTCTTATTATACAACTAGTCTGATTCACAATTTCAATTAAGAAACCGAAAAAGTTGTATTCACCCCCCCTCTACAACTTTGTTGTTAACCTTTGCGACCAACAGTATCTAAGATACTCTGCAGAGTCACAGATGTTTCAGACTGAGGTGGAATGCTAGAAGTAGCGCGTTGGGTTGATAATCCCTCACAAGTCTTATGTTGTAAAGGAAAGCGATCACTGGGATTGAGAGATGTTGCACGACTGGTCTTAGTCCTGAACTCGGGATTAGGAGGAATATCATTGACAAAAAGTGGTTTGGTGGTTGCTCCCTTATACCGTATTTGTTGATAAGAAAGGGTATCACTGAGAGCAGTTTTGTGTGTAACATCTAATCTCTCAGACCGTACCATGTTAAATGTAAGGGTATCATTGACATCAGATCTCAACACCAGGTTAAATGATTTGAGATCATGAGTAAAGAAGGGGTGGAGGCCTGTATGTCATCTTGTGAAGTAGATGACACATTGACAGCCTGTGCAAGATTGTGTAAGAAGGGTGGGTAAAGATGAGTGTGAACCAGATTATCACTGGTGGATTTATGGTAACTAGAGTGGGGGGGGGGATTAATTGAGCCCATGATTGAGGCATCATCTTCAATGCATGTTGTAGGGGTGTGTTCAATGACAGTAACTTGTGTATCCAGGATGTCTAATCTAGTATGCTCAGGGTTAGGCTGAGAAGCTGTATCACAAACATCAAACTCTAGCAGAGGTGATGAATGGATAACAAAAACACTGGAGGGTATCATTGAGATATCAACCTCATATAGATCAAATTTGATTGGCTTTGTTTGTACTTCAGATTGAGGGCTATTCTATGGAGTTTTCTCCAAATTGATTGGTGAATTAAATTGGTGAGTAGCTTAGAAATCTTTTCTCCGACGACTTTAAAGATGGTCTTTACGCATTCATTGAGCGGTGTAAGAATCACTTGAGTTCGGATGGTCAATGTCGTTGCCCATGTCATCGTTGTAATAACTTTCAATGGGGTGATCTAAACGCTATTCATGGTCATATACAACGTTGGGGGTTTAGCTCGGTTTATAATATTTGGAAGCATCACAGTGAACAGTTAGATTTGCTAGTAGTATATGACACAGCAGATGAGATGGTCAGTATGCTCAACGATGTCCATTGGGAGAATTTTGACGACTAACACAAATCGAATAGTAATGAACCAACTGAAGGTCCGAGTGAACAAAAGACGATATTGATGAATCATTAAAGTTGGCCGAAACCAAGCTATACCTTTGTTGGATCTAATCTTGTGATTTGGATGTGAATTGAAATAAATCCGAGAGTATATGTGCGTATGTATATGAATGAATATAAACAAGTAATCAAATGATTATGTATTGCTTTTAAGAATCAGTTACAAGCTCTCAATCTCTCTCAATCTAAGTATTACAAACGCACACACAATTTCTCTCAGGTTCAACAACAAAAAGAAAAATCAAAGTCCTGTATTTATACTATGTTCCAGTGACTTTGTTCCTTCTGCGACTTTGTTCCTGCGACTTTAATTGAGACTGCGACTTTAATCTTAAAGTCACATTTTGTGTTTTTGCGACACTATCTTAGTGTCGCACTTAGTGTCGCAGGACCAGTTTACACATACGAATGCAAATCCTATTTTTATGTCTAACAATCTCCCCCTAGGATTTAACATATTGTTTTTCTTGAATATCTTCTTTGAAGCTAATATTCTTTTGAAGTCTTTGAAGATCTTTCTTTCTATTTTCTTTGATTCAGCTTTTTGTCTTGAATCTTTTATTTGTATGTCTTTGACATGGAGAAATAGAACTTTCTTTTGAGTTCTAGTCTTCTATTTCCTCTTTAATCTTTTCTTCACATATGTTTTGTTGACTTTGAACTTCTTCTCTTGTGTACTCTTTCCTTTTAAGTTTCTTTGAAATTGATAAACTTTCAACAATCTTCTATTTCTTTGAACTTTCCTCTAGCTCTAGCTCCCCCTTTAAAGTATATCTGAACTTCTGGAGCTTTTGACCTTTATCTTTGACATAATCTCTTCTTTATTTCTTTTCTTTTCAATGTGCCTGAGCTTGTAACTTCAATCATTCTTCCTTGATAATAATTGTGATACAGCCTGAATATCTTCGAACATGTGATTTTGGAAGAGTGTTTTTCTTATTTATTTTAGTAACCAAAGGTAAGCAACGATTCATTTGATATAATCTCAGAAAAGTTGATTGTATAATCAGAAAACACATTTCTGAAAATACTATAACTCCTGGATCACATAGATTACCAGTTAGCACAACAATTGAATCAATTAAATGTTTCAATTGAGTGACCTACGTTCAATGTTGGCTTTGATGTTTGCATTGGTAGGATTTCCATTCAATCATTGTGGAATACCATTTTAGGTATCACTATGAATGTTCCGGCAATATCACATAGATATGCATAATGTCACTTAGACATAGAGTGTAATAATACACATGTGTCCTAAAATTATATTCCTTTTAGGCTCTAGACTCGATTAGTGCATTAATGATGTCAGGGACTGGAGCAGACTGTCCTTTTGTTTCAATATCAACAAACTCCAACAAAGTTGTCGATAGATTATGTGTAAAATCTCTGTGAGAATACTGAAACAAGAATTTGTTAGGAAATTCTTGAGTGGTTAGGAGGGTTATGTGCATTGCATCACTGGGTCCATGATGTCTCGTTCAATACCAGAAATCAACACATGATTTCCGATAGTAGATGTGGCTACCCGGCGATTATTTATTTAGTGAGGGTTTTCCTTTTCTTTTAACCCTTTCACACACTCCTCACTCAACCTTACTCAATTTTTCTACTCCAGCCACAGTTGGCAATGGTTTTAAAAATATGTTGTTCTGTACTATTCTTTTCACCCTCCCTCATTCTAAGACCTAAACTTTCATCCTATCTTTGGAAAGTGGCTCCTTTGGTAAATCCAACCGGCTCTGGAGGATGATAGGAGTATTTTATAAACTATCTCTCTTAGTACAGAAAACAACATTTTGCCAAACAATTTGATTGAAACTGGTGATCTGATTATCCATCAATCCTTGGAATCTCAAAAAGTCTTTGAGAATCTTTCAAAGTGTTGTGCAATATGCAAATTTGTTTGAACACTTGAAAGTTTTAGATTTTGAAAAATACTCCCCCTTAACATATGCATAAGATTTATAAAATATTACATATGAAGGTGAGTTATAAAAAAAAATCTCTTTTTCTTTTGAAGATCGGGTTTTACTCTGAATTTGAGTAAAAACCATCATGCATCATATATGCAAAATATTTCAACTCTTTGATTCTCCCCCTCAAAATATGATTATTTTGCATTTCGAGTTGAAAATGACAGATTATTGCTTAAGTGAAAGCATGCCTAACTGAGACACCAAAAAATGAAATCGTTTGTCATCTAAAGGTTTGGTGAATAAGTCGGCCAATTGATAATCTGTTTTGACAAAAATAACTCGATATGCCCTTTTTCAATGTTATCTTTGATAAAATGATACCGAATATCTATGTGTTTTGTTTTCGAATGTTGTACCGGATTGCAGGAAATAGCAATCGCACTTTGAGAATCACGATAGATAGGTATCTTTTCAGATGTGGATGTTGAAACACAGTTTTGCTTCTTAGAAGTCCAACTTACAAGTTTATCTCCAAGAAATTGTACACCACCAGAAGTACTTTTGCGATCTAGTTGACAACCTGCATGATCTGCATCTGAATAGGCTGTTAGTTCGAAACCAGTGTCCTTAGGATACCACAACCCCAAGTCAATTGAATATTTAAGATATCTTAAAATTCGTTTGACTGCTTGAAGATGTGAATCCTTTGGAGCTGCCTGATATCTAGCACAGACACATGTAGAATACATGATATCTGGACGGCTCGAGGTTAAATACATTAAGGAGCCGATCATGCTTCGATATAAAGTTTGATCTACTGATTTACCCGTGCTATCAACATTTAATTGGGATTGAGCCTCCATGGGTGTGGATATGGGTTGACAATCTAGCATTTGGAATTTTTTCAAAAGATCGAAAATATATTTTGTTTGATTGATAAAAATTCCATTTGATAGTTGTTTTACGTGCAACCCAAGGAAAAAGTTCATTTCACCCATTATGCTCATTTCAAATCTAAATACATTAATGCCGAAAAGTTGTGGCAATATTTGGCATTAGTGGATCAAAATATGATATCATCTACATATATTTATATTAATATGATATCATCTTTTTGTTTCTTAATAAAAAGAGTGGTGTCAATTGTACCATTTGAGAAACCGGATTGGACAAGAAATTTGGACAAGACATCGTACCAAGCTCGTGGAGCTTGCTTTAATCCATATAATGCTTTATCTAGTCAGTATACATCATTTGGTCGCTTAGGGTCGACAGAACCGTCTGGTTGACCCACATATACCTCTTCATTAAGAATGCCATTTAGAAATGCTGTTTTCACATCCATTTGATATACTGTGAAGTTCTTGATAGACGATATTGATGAATTATTAAAGTTGGTCGAAACCAAGCTATACCTTGGTTACACTTGGATGTCCACATTGAATTTTTTTGGCAAAGTTGTCGCACATGAAGGTAATGAATAAATGGATAGATAGTTCATTGATCAATTGCTATAATTACCAAAATTGCATTTCCAGAAGACAATAAATTTCCGTCGTCACACTACGAAGCTAAAAAATAATAAAAACGATCGGGTTAGGATACAAATCGATCCATGCTTGCAAAAATGATTGTTGTTTATTGTGGAAGGAGTATGAAAATTTGCAAACTTGTCCAATATGTGGTGAGAGTAGATGGAAAGACAAAGACACAATGGGGAAGAAAGTTGCTCACAAGGTGTTGCGTTACTTTTCGTTGACTCCAAGACTAAAACGTATGTACAGCTCAAGGCACACTACAAAGTATATCACTTGGCATGCTACTGGACAATGTAGGGAAGATGGTAAGATGTGTCACCCGGTTGATGGTAAATCATGGAAATATTTTGATAAAAGGTTTTCAGATTTTGCAATAGAAACTAGAAACATCGATTAGGGTTGGTTGTTGATGGTTTTAATCCGTATGGCAACATGAGTTTTTCTTACAGCATGTGGCCAGTCATATTGACAACATACAATACACCACCGTGGTTATGTATGAAAGAGTCCTCTTTAATGTTGACATTGTTAACTTCTGGCCCTAAATCACATAGGAATGACTCTGAAGGACTCTGATGTTTTCTTGAGGCCTCTCATTGATGAATTGAAGAGTATGTGGTCTCACGGAGTATATACACAAGATGCTGCTAAAACACTTTTTTCACCATGCGTACAATGCTTTTATGGATCAATAATGATTTTCCTGCTCATAGTAGTTTGTCTGGTTGGAGTGGTCAAGGCTACAAAGCATGCCCTAGATGTAATGAGGACACTCCATCTACTCGTGCGATTGGGAAAACTGCTTATGTTGGTCATGGAAAATTCCTTTGCCCGAATCATGCTTGGAGGAATAGCAAGATGTTCTATGATAAGGTCGAGAAGACACGTCGTCCTAGAAAATTTGTAACATCCCGAAATAGTTAAAAATTTAAAGTTTAAAGGCTTTGGAATGTGGACTGCGACTTTAATGGTAAAGTCGCAGGTAGCGACCTTGTGGATCCTGCGACTTTAGTGATATAAAGTCGCAGAACATATTTGAATGAAATGAATTGAGGAGCTAAAGTGTAATTTATGAGGTATATATATTCGAAATTCGTCTAAACATTTCCAGAAACATTAAACGAGCTCCTGAAGTCAGTTTTAGTGAGAAAACAGAGAAAAGAAAGAGAAAAAGTGAGAAATCAAGTTTTAAATCAAACATTGAAGCAATTGAACCGTGAATTCAAGGTAAGACTTCGATTATTATGTGTTACAAACATTATTAAGTGATTTGAACGAATTAGAAAGGGTTAATTTGAGTATAACAAGTATGAATTCGAGAATTTCAGATTTTGGGGTCTGATATGTTCGTTATGCGACTTTAGTAATAAAGTCGCAGTATGCGACTTTGAGGTGCTGCGACTTTAAGATAAATTCGCAGAGAGCTGTTCTGCGACACTAATGATAGTGTCGCATGATGTGTTATGGCGACTTTAAAGAAGTGTCCCTAAAATTATAAAAGAGTTAATTATTTTATATGTGGTGCACAGACTGGTACTTCGTACGTGATAATCGAGGGCACTCAACCACATAATTTCCGAGGTAAGTAATAGAAGGATATAAACTGAATGAGAATATCCAGATTGCAGGAGTACTTGGGTGTACTGTATTAATTCAGTGATTAAAGTGTGAATATTAGCCCTCTTTATGCTGAGTGATCATAAATGGCTTAGCCGTGTTGTTATGAGCCCTCTTTATGTTGAGTGATCATAAATGGCTTAACCGTGTTGTTATCAGCCCTCTTTATGCTGAGTGGTCATAAATGGCTCAGTAGTGTTATTATCGGCCCTCTTTATGCTAAGTTATCATAAACGGCCTAGCGTTGTGATTGTGAGCCCTAATTGGGCAAAGTGATCACAAATGATTACAGTGTTTTATGAGATTCTTATTTTAAATTGTTGATGTGATTCTGTTACTTACTAAGCCTGTGTGCTTACCCATTATGTTGTTGCTGTTTAATACAGGTGAGTTGAGTAAAGGGAAAGAGGGTCTTGGGAAGGAGCCGCAACGCGAGTAGTGGTGTGCTTACTATTGCTGGTAGTAAGTGTTTACTCCAGTTAATCATGCTCGGATATTGGGGGAAGTCTTTTGAAAGAGAAAACTCATGTTTGTAATATTTGTAAACGATGTGTTGTTTATATATATATATATATATATATGAAAGGTGTTATTTACGTTATTGAATGAAGTGTTAATAATAAAAAAAAAATCTGGGTGTTACAAAATTTAACAATGATGCAATCTTAGAACAACTTGCTCAACTATCGTCACGTACCCCGGGTAAACATCCTGATTTTGGGGGTGTGAAGAGAAAACGTTATGCAAAAGAGTTGAATTGGAGTAAACGTTCAATTTTCTTCGAGCTCGATTATTGGTTTTCTCTTCAACTAAAACACAATTTGGATGTCATGCATATCAAACAATATGTATGTGAAAGTTTATTGGGTACCTTACTATTGAATGATGAATCCAAAGACACTCATAATGCAAGAAAAGACTTGAAAAAGTTGAATGTTCAAAATGAGTTGTGGCTCCAAGATAAAGAAAGTGGGAAGTTCTTAAAGTCTCATCCCAAGTACTCGTTCACAACTAATGACAGGCGACGTTTTTATGAATTCATTAAAGGTGTTAAATTACCCGATGGATTTAGATCAAACTTTAAGCGGAAAGTGACCTAGAACGACAACAACATAACCGACATGAAGTCTCATGATTGTCATATAATGATGCAACGATTACTTCTAGGTGGAGTTCAAGGGTACTTGGACGAAACTATTTCAACACCAATATTTGAACTCTGCGCTTTCTTTAAGCAAATTTGTGCTCGAAGTTTGATGGAGTCTGACATGTTGAAAGCTGAAGACCAATTGATCAAGATTTTGTGTAGTTTCGAGCAAACCTCTCCTCCTTCTTTCTTTGACATAATGAGTCACTTGGTTATGCATTAACCCGAAAAGGCTATTCAAGGTGGGCCTGTTTACATGAGGTGGATGTATCCATTTGAAAGATACAAGAAAAATTTACGAAATTATGTCAGGAATAAAGCTAGACCTAAAGGTTCTATAACGGAGGAGTACATTGCAGATGAAGCCTTAACTTTCTGTTCAATGTATCTTCAGAATGTACATACGAGATTTAATCGTCCAGATAGGAATGAGGATATTTCATTCCCAACACGTAACTTATGTGTGTTTCAATCATTATGTACACCAATTAGTAAATGTGTACATACGACGTATGATCATCAAGTTCAGAAGAAGATGACATGGTTTGTACTAAACAACAGTCCTGATATTGATGAATACAAGAAGTAAGTGTTTGTTATTATGAATTTAACAGGTGATAAGTTATGTACAAAGCTAACAACTAACATTATTAAGTTGTTTATAGTGAATTTACTACTGAGAATCCTGTAAATGATTTAGAGAAATATTTTTCTGACTGGTTTATGAATAAGGTGACCTCATTGTATATATTACTGTATCAAAATAACAATTATTACTCAACCTTTTATGTTTTTGTATTTTTAATGGATACCTAATCTGAGTGTACACGAGCAACACCGCTGTACTAATGAATTACTTTCTCTAGCAAATGATCCGTCAATCCACACAAACTCTTACACCGGTTGCATAGTTAACGGGGTGAGGTTTGTGGTTCACAGTCGCGATGTACATCATACAACTCAAATGTGACAACCATCGAAAACCGGTAAATTCCGTACACCTTAAAATCATGCATTCATACGCTAATTCCCCTTTAATGAAATCAAACGTGACTTAAACTGAGATAAGTCTAGCACACGCCCATGTTGCACATTTTGGTGCACACTATTTTAATGCATGATGCATTACGTTTAAGTAATTATTGAGAATTGCACAATGTAAATCGGATGATTCTGACAAATATGAACGTTGGTGATAAGCGTTTCCTAAATAACGTGAAGCTAATTAATAGTGGTTACTTACCTATAATATTATGATAGGACTTAAGACTTAACCTTTCAAAATGTTTATATCAAGCTTACATGATTCAAATTAAACACAACAAAGAAAGGTAATACGAGATTCACTAAATTAAACACAATGATTTGAAATTTACTAACCATGTTCCAACCTCCTTTAATCACCCTAATTAACCTTGCTACACCTAAATAAGCACCTACTTAAGCACCTAAACACCTACTTAATCCCTAAGTAGCTAAAAGTTTGGAAATTAATTCCAAGCTAGCAAGCTAGCATGTCACCAAAGTCAAGAATGCATATTTCATTCTCTTCCTTTCTCCTCATTCTCTACGTTGCATTCCATGATCACCTCCTTGCTTACTTGCTTAAATCACCTACTTACTTACTTTCTTGATACCTAATACCATTAAGCAAGATGGCACCTAGCTTAAAAACAAGGAAATTAAATCAAGCAAGTTAGCACCTAGCCAAATTAAATCCAAGTTAGCTAGCAAGGATGTCAATAAAGTCAATGAGCAGAATTCTTTTCCTTGCCTCCTCTCTTCTTGTCTACGTATCACTCATCTCAACCACACACTCTCCCTCCTCTTTGCCAACTTGCTTGGTGTGACTAAGGGTGTCAAATCCCACTTGCCTTGCACTTGAGTAGCCAAGTTACTTGCAAGATCAACACATACATACGTATACTCCACCTTTCCCATTTCAAAAATCTGCACTTTTCTCTCTCAATTTCCCTCTCAACTTTCATCACCTTCTTCATCATCTTTCACCACCTTTATCCTCCTTCAAGAACAACCACCATCAAACCACCATACAACCACCCTAGCACCATCATACAACCACCATGAACCACCACTTCTATACATCATTTTTCACCATCTCTTAAGCTCTACTTCACCATTGGATTCTAGTGGTCTCATAATCTTGGGATTCACATCATCATAAAGGAAAGCTAGTAGATTTGGGTATTAAAAGGAGTTGGGTTGAAGCTTTCAAGTTCTTTTCTTTTCTTTCTATTTCATCCTAAAAGCATTGTAAGGAAACTCCTCCTCTTGATCTTGTCATTCCCTACATTTTGATATCCTTTATGTTAGATGTTCACTCTTGTGTTTAAATCAACTAAATGTATGTTAAAACATGGATTCATAAAACTAAACCTTCAAACAAGTTAAAATGTATTCCAAATGATCAAGAACAAGATTGTGATAAATGAGTACCAACATGTTTGATTTGATAATGTATGGGTACTAGGAGATGTTTTGGATGTCTTAACATGAAATGGTAGTAAAAATGGTGAAAGATTTGGTTAAACACATGATGTTAATGACATATGTAACATGAGATATTTTAAAGTGTTAAAACGAGATTGTGGTTAAAATGGTGAAAGGGTTGCTAAACGAGCGGAAACGGCTTTTAAAATTGGAAACGAAACGAGACTTTAAAATGAGTAACGAAACCCTCGAATATCTTATTTTGAATAAGAACATGTTTAAACATGGAAAGATAGCTAAAAGGTATGTGAAATTTGGGTTTAAATTAGATTTAAAAGGTCAAAAATCCGTTTTCTAACAGCTTCCCGGCGGGAGATTTCCCATGACAAGTTTCTGTGACAAATTTCCCGTTTGAGGCACTTTTTCCCGGCGGGAGATTGGACTTCCCGGCGGGAAATATTGTTTTTTAGCATTTGATGTCATCTTGAAAGTTGTAGCCCTTTGAGTTACGAAAACTTGGACATTTGAATCACCTTAATCGGAGTTCGTATGAGAGAGTTATGGCCAAAACCGTGGAGCCTCGCCGAAACTACAATACTTTTCGTTTTTGATATTTTCTTCAACGTTTTCACTCGTTTTCTCTCGCATCCATTCCTAACGATAGTAAACACATTTAAAGCATATTAAGTACCAAAATATCATTTAACTAATTATGATTACGGATAAAACGAGAGATACTACAAGGGACTAAACACGAAAATATTTGAGTAATGGTTTTCTATCTTAAACGAATAAAGGGACTTATTCAACTTCACGTTTTGAACAAACGTTAATGAAAACTATTGAATGAATTGGAAGGTGCGTTTTCACCCTCAAGATACGTTTTGAAAGTATAAACCTATAACGTACACTTTAATAGCAAAGTAACTATGTTTTCGAGAAACATACAAGTATACACACAAAACTATCACCAACGGGTCGTACACTTATCAAACACGAAATACATTTTCAACCTACTAGTTGAGTGAACAGCTAGCATAGATGAGCGGTTAGCCATCTACATATATAACTCTAGGTGTGCGGGTAGCCACCTACTTTTACGAACATAGATGTGCGGGTAGCCATCTACTTATACAAACATAGATATGCGGTTAGTTATCTACTTATACAAAGAACCTCATGCGTATAGGGCACTAGGAGGCTATTTTTGGGCAAACTTATTCACTTTAAACGCTAACACTCGCGTAACTCACCAGGTGAGTTCACAGCCCCTATTTTACTGCTTTCTAAATTTGGGGTGAAAAACATATGTACTGTTTACATTCAAACTGTTTTCATGCAATGATTGAAAACCTGACAACGAATCCTTGTGCGAACCTATGTTAAACTAGTTGTAGTGCATAGAAGTCCTCATGACTACAAACTGTAACCATTAGCTAGATGACGCTAGCCATCGAATATATGAATAGTACTATTGAGATGACATCCCTCCCACTTTTGTTAGTCATGCTAACTGCCGACTATATGTTGAGACGAGGAGCGTATATTTTAATGGTCTTAGGCAAAAACATTAAAAGTCATGGTTTGGTTATAAGGCATAGGTGTCGGCACTTTAACTCGTAAGGTCTTGCAAACCTTCGGGGGATCACCGTCTGCTACTTATTGTTTCAAACTATGTATCATCGTACTACTTGCCACGGACGGCACCAATGACTTGTGAAACAATTACTAAACTTTTGGTTTAAATGATGATGTCTTAAACATGTGAATTTCACTCAACAATTTTGTTAATCCTTTTAACTATGTTTTTCAGGGAATTAGCAGCGACGTAAGATCATGCATGCATATTTTGGGACCCTTGCTCACCACGATGAATAGGATGCCATTCTTTTGATAATATTGAAACTATGATTTATGATTAAAATGTTAATCATATTGTTTTGTTAAACATCTATCGTTCTTATAAACACGATGAACATGTAACCGTGGAATTTAAACTATTTATGGCATTCTAAATATATGTTTGCGATAATCATATGCTCTCGATTTACTTGTCGAATTGATCCCCGTCACGCCCCGTGCTTCCACATTGCTTAAACGTGACACGATTTTATTGGGGTGTGACATCAAAACAATGGAGTTTCAACAGTCGGGGATGGTTGTACGTATTATGACCATTTGGAAGAAATTCTCGAGCTCAATTATATGTTTGCTTACAAAGTTGTTTTATTCAGATGTAAATGGTTTAAAACAAATAGCACTGCTGGTACTCAACTTTCATTCACCAAGAATAACATAACCCACATTTGTGTAAGTAACAAATGGTACAAAGATCAACCATACATTCTTGCAACACAAGCAAATCAAGTCCATTACCTTAAAGACCAGTCCCAACGACAACATTGGATGGTCGTCCAAAAGGCGAATCATTGAAAGTTCTGGGAACGACAAGACATGGAAGAGAACGAAGATGTTATACATGATACCAATTCATCCGGTCTTGCATTGGATGCTAATTTGGATACTTTGACTTTTTCAAGCTTGCGTTGGGATGGCCAATCAACGGAAATTATTGTTGATGCAGTCGAGGATATTATTCTTAATTCGGTTCGCGAAGCTAATGATTTTATTGATGATGAAGATGACAATGATGATGTAGTTGGCGATTCTAAAAGCGAAGATGTGGATTCTGATAATGAATGTCAAGTGGATTACTGTTCTAGTGATGAGTCGGATTGGTTTGTAATAACACTAATTTCAATGAAATTGTTTTACCTATGTTGGTTGCATTATGTTGGTTACATATTTAATGATTTGTTAGTTCAATTATGTTTTATATGTTTATTGAGTTTGCAGATGGCAGCTGTTCGAGAAGTTATGGTGACAATTGCGATCCACCGGAGGGTCCCATGTTACACCCAACTTTTAAACACCTTTTGAGAAAAAAACTCTTTTTTTTTTTTTTTTTTTTTTTGGGGGGGGGGGGGGATGAATAGTGACTTGTGAATAGTGCTATTCGCCGGATAGCCTTTTTTGTCGAAAATTGCTCCGTCTATCTGCCGAATAGACCTCTGATGTCCAGTTTTTGACCCTTTTTCATATTTCAACTCCAAATGCAATCAAGATGCATTCCATTGTTTCCAATGACTATTTACAACTTATAAACCAACTTAAATCACATATATTCATCCTTTTCAATCGAACACATACCAAAACATGTTTGACCCATTTTGACACCCTTACAACACTAGGTTCAATGCAACAAGCTTATGTGATCTCGGCTATGATTCAAAGAGATTAGCACTTGCAAACCTGTAACAAGTGCATTACAATCCTTCTCTAAGCATTTCCTTTTCCGCGCGTTTCCCTCTAACCAAATTCATTTACGCCTACAAAATAAAATAAAAAACTAAAAGAGTAAGCGAACCGCTTAGTGAATTTATAGGTAATTAAACAAGTGAACAACTAGCAACTTTTGGATCAATTTGATCCATTTCACATCCAACTTAATCAACTAATCATTCATTTGAATACAAAGTGCTCAATTATACAACATGACATCAACTAGTCATTTAAAGTCAATCAACAACTTGACTTCACTATCAATAATCAAAAGTCAACAACTTGATCACATTTCAATAAATTTACATGATTCAATAAAATGAATACAACTAACAATTAAAGTCAATTGCACATCTCAATTGATCAACAACTAAGTCAATTAACTTGTCAATAGGGATCAACAATCAACTTTAACAACTAACGATTTGATTTCAATTTACAACTAGAGTAAATATGAATTGACCAACAAGTAGCATATACATGATATGCACACTTATACGGATTCGTACTCTGTGTCACTTTCTCATCTCAACTGAGCTAGCACAAGGCTAAGAAATCTCAACAAAGTAGAGAATCTAACATGTGGTTCATTCACAACATGAAACCACCTAATCATCTGTCATGTGGTTCATTTACAACATGAAACCACCTACTCAATTATCAATTGGATCCTCTTACACGGATGTAATCTGGATCCATCTTTACAACTCCACTGTGTGGTTCATATACAACATGAAACCACATATTCCACCATCATATGGATACATCTCAACAATGTGGCTCATATACAACATAGAACACCTATTCCATCATCATATGGATCCTCTTACATGGATGTAATCCGGATCCACTCAATCAAACATAACCAATTTAATTACAATATGAACTCACCTTGGTGATTAAATGAAGATAACTTGCCATTTGCATTCTTCACTTCTTTAACACCTATCAACACCACAATAATCAATTTAACAACAAATAAGCATGTATCATCTATATCACTTCTCTTGTCACTAATCAACAACTAAAACAATCATCTGCAGTTTGACTTTTAAAAGTCAAAGTAGCATAAATTCATCATTTTTGGTCATGAACCAATTTATAGTTCAATTGCTTAAACCACCACTTTAATAACAACTAATAACATCAATTTGACTCTTTTAAACTAACAATTTAGTGGGTTATCATATTAAACCCGAATTCAACTTTTGTAAGTTGGGTTTCATAAGCTTCTAATCAAAATCTTACCATTTCATGATTTGAAATTAACAAACACTAACTATAAACAACTACTAGCATCAAAATAACTCCCTTGAGCTAACAATTTAATGGGTTTATTAGTCAAACCCGAATTTAACATTTCTCCTACTTGGGTTCATAAGCTATTAACTCAATTTTACCATTTCATGGTTAAATTCAATCACCAACAAGTTATAAACTCTTACAAGCATCAATTTAACATAATTCAAGGGTTATTTCATCTATCACTACTAATTCAACTTCTATTCATCACTTTACCCAATCATTAGGTCAACTCGGTACGTTGGTGGATCCGATTCCCAAGTGCTATAAAAAATGGGACGCAATTCCGGCTGCTCTGAAATCCGCCGTTTGGCCGGAGATAGAGGTTTAAGTCGTTTAATTTCTTATTGTAAATTTGTAAATATTCTAACTATTTATTTTTTGAAAAGCAGACGTACTTTGATATGCGTCCTCATTTGGTAGGGCCATTTACTCAAGATATTCGACTAGGGGTGAACCACAACTTGATGAAGCGATACATAGATCGCAAATATATTGTTAAGAAGAAATGGTTCACGGAACCGGGGGGGGGGGGGGGGGGGTTGGGGGGGGGGGGGGGGGCTTATGAGCATCCTAGAAAAATTAGGCGATTTCCACTGGAGAACATGGATATTAACTTATGGCAAGAGCACGTAAACCACCATCTGTCCGACAACTACGTCAAAGTGTTCACAGTAAACAAATGCAACCTGGAGAAGCAAAAGTACCCGAGTGGGCATGGAACCAAATCCTATGTTGCTCTACGACATGCGGAGGTAAGTTGCTCTATCCTTGTGTGTAAACATATAAAATTATAGTGTCGTGAATAATTTGATTAATTGTTATTATATATCATGTTTTTGTGTTTACAACGGAACATCGACATCGGTAAATATCCAAGTATCATTGAGACTTTTGGTAAAATGCATAAGAATAAAAATCAAGAGTAGTATAATGATACAACCAAAAAAAATGTAAGAAATGAGTAATTTTTTATAATTACAATTTTGTAGATTTGGTAAACTACTAATAGTTCTTGTTTTTTTTTACATTTAGGAGACATTGATGAATGAGAAGGCGGCACAAGCGAGGAGTTCAAATCTCATGAGCGAAAGAGGTAATGGAGTCAAAGTTAGGGTATAGGCGCATACATAATAGGTATCACACCCCCAAATTTGGCATTTGTAGTAATCAATTACGGAAGCTCTCGGGGCGTGACGAGTGATCGAATAACAATATATATCAAGAGCATATGATTATTGCAGAACAATATATATTAAGATGCCATTAAAGTTTTACAAAACACTACGGCTTATCAGGCCGTTAAAGTAGTCAATGTTATCAATTACATTGTTCAAAACAAAAGATAAGTTCGAGAGGGATTTCATAATAAAATTACATAAGTATAGTATTATAAAGAAATCCCGAAGTTTTCAAAAGTGGCATCCTAATCATCGTGGTAGGGCGGTCCCAACATTCATGCAGCTTATGGCAATGCTAATTCCCTGAAAAACATATTTAGAACGTCAACATAATTGTTGAGTGAATTCACAGGTTTAGTGACTCAATCATAAACCATCATTTTGTAAATATTTCATCAATAGTTTAAAAGGTAGCATCAGATGCGTCAGTACGATTATTATTAAATAAAAATCTCTGACTATAATCCCCCATTAGGTTTGCAAGTCCTATGAGTTAATATGCCGAACTAAGCCTATAACCAAACCACAACACAAATGAATCGTTTGCCATGGACAGGTTAAGTATACTTCGTCCCCAAAACATGCGAACAAGGTCGCTAGTTAGCGCGACTAACTAAACATACGTGGGATGGGCTTGTCAAACCCGATAGTACTATCTGTATACTCAGTGATTAGCGTCATCTAACTAATGGTCATAGTATTGCATGCTTATCAACTTATCAACTTAGCCCTTCATAAGGATACAATGTCAGGTTTTAATAATTGCATATAATCCGTTATATGTTTTTCACCCCAGTTTGAAAGCATGTAAAACAGTAAAAATGGGGCTGTGAACTCACCTGAGTCCGAGCGTGCTATCAAACAGTTATATATATATATAATGTTCAACCAAAGTCTCTTAGCGCCCTAAACGCAAGAGTTTAAATTAAAATATGTAGACGACTCAATAGTCAATCTATGCCAGTTGTTCACTCAACTAGGTTTATAAGTTGCCATCGACGGCTTGAATATCATATCATGTTATTTCAAATGAGAACGACACGTTGTGGTCCATATTGGTTTTCAAAAGTATTAACACTCGTTTAATTCAACGTTATAATATTTTTTAAGTCGTTTTAACTTTTCTTTTAACTTAACCTTTGGTTTTATCGGATTTTTAATTCGTACAAGTCGCGGTTCGCGAGTTTTGAGCTCAGCGAATTGACTCACGAACTGACTTTGGGAATTTGACTTGCGAACTGACTTTGGAAGTTGACTTTCGAACTGACTTTGGGAGTTGACTTGCGAACTGACTTTGGGAGTTGACTTGCGAACTGACTTTGACTTGCGAACTGACTTTGACTTGCGAACTGATTTTGACTTGCGAACTAACTTTGACTTGCGAACTGACTTTGACTTGCGAACTGATTTTGACTTGCGAACTGAGTTGCGAACTGACTCAGTTCGCAAAGCTGCTGCACTTTCACAGCTCCTTTTCCAGATTGGTGCCTAACTTTGGCTACGTTTTTGACTAACCAAATGAGCTTGGATTTTTATGAAATTTTAACCACATGTTCCCCTATATCTTAGCTTTTCAAAAATATAAGTTTTATAATTTTTGGTTATGTTTAAGGGGTTCAAACTTAATTAATACTACACAAAGGTCCAGCAGATACCTCTTGGTTTAAAAATACGTTTTGAAGTACCAATACTTGTCTAAAAATCATGAGATTGGTAGGGTTGGAAAGCTAACACATTAAGCTTGATTTTAGACTCAAGAAACACCAGATTTGATTAAGTTTTGACCAAGTTATTACTCTCTAAAGTCGACCTATTTTCTAGCCGAATTTTACAACACTTGTTTTGGGTTCTTTTTAGCATAGCATTGTTATAACTCATATGATTTTGTGTTTTTAAGCTTGTATCTAGCAAGAGTGAACATCTAAACATATTCTAACTATTACATAAGAATTTTAATAAGAAATATAAAGAGTTCATGGTGAAATTTCCTTACAATGCACTAAAACGCGAATTTTGAACAAAGTGGAGGTTGATCTTGTTGTGGATGAGCTTCTAGCTTCCTAACCTTGTGTTTTAGAGTTGTTTTGCTTAGAAATGAAATGAGGGATGATAAATGCACGTTTTTGATGGTTGAAAGTGTTTAAAAAGTGGGGTTTAGCATTGGTGGTTCATGGTGGTAGAGGGTGGTGCAATGGTAGTTGAAGGGTGGTGTTATGGTGGTGGAAAGGTGGCTGAAATGGGCTGTTGTTTCTAATTTTGTGGGAGGGGCAGGAAAAGGGAGAGAATGAGCTTGTGTGTGTATAACTTGTGATGGAATGAGGTGAGATTTGTCAAGGTAAAGGCAAGGGAGGTAAGGGAGGTATGATGGGTGTCTTCCATGTTTCAAGGGAGTGGGCATGGGGTGGCAAGTAAGATCTTGGGCAGATTTTGGTTAGGGGGGGAGGGGGCTTAGTGTTTGATTAACTTTAGATATTTTAGTCATTAGTTGATAATCTTGATTAATTAGTTTCTAGTTGTGTAATTAGGGTTAATTAAGGTTATTTGTGGTTGTTTAAGGTTGATTAAAGTTACAAGAATGTAACTAAGTGATTTAAATATTAATCATGCGATTTTCCGACACCTGGTTCAATTAATTTCATAATTTATCTCAACTTCGCACGTTTTCTAATTCGCGTGAACGTTTATGGAATTTTAAAGGTTGTTATACTCTTAATTAGCATATGTATTATAATAATAATAACTACTATTTAATATCAAATAGATTTACGTTATATTTAAAATTTGATCACAACGTTCGGGAGTTTCGGTTTCTACCGATTGATTCGTGTAATTCTAAAGAATTATGAATGCTTCTCGCATTAAATGAATTGCATCTCGTATGCAATTATAATATTTGTAACAAGTTTAGCTTAATAAAAATGAATTCACATAATAAATTCGGGCATTAGCCTAAATGCGCGAATTTAAAATGTACGAAAAGTACCTAATTTTTAGGGTTGTCACAATAGGGGACGGGGCATAAAGCTCTTAAGTGGGGGGTTCAAGTTCGAGTCAACAGTGTTGGCTCACAAGCACCGAATTATTTTACCCCGCAACAAATTCATGAAATTATGAAAATTCAAAGTCAACAGACCCACTTGCTAACCCAATTGCAGACTCAAGTGAAGTCTAAGCCTAGATTATACATAATCAAACCCTATTTCTGAATTCTATGCATGCCGCCTTGAGACATTATAACATATCAGTTCCAGATCTTCCGACCTTTTAAGTAATAGAAGGAGATGAAGATTAAGATGAAGATGCAGATGATGAAGAAGGTGATGATGATGATGAGTAAGTTTGTGTCATTATGTTGGCGTTTTGAACAATTATATTTGGGTTGTTTGTTGGAACTAGTTGGTTGGAACTTGTTAGTTTGTTGGAATTGTTGGTTTGTTTGTTTATTTAAATTAAAATTTAATCGTTTGCATACTTGCACTATTAATTTGAAAAGTGCATAAAGTTGTTATAAATTGTGTTTTAAACAAATTAAAAGTTGTTGTGACGAAAAAGCAGGGTAAAACCTGGAAATAACGCAAAAACAGCAAGATGCTGTAAAGAATTGTAGGGCCCTTTAGAGGCGACATGTCGCCTCTAAAAGTCTTTAACGATGACAAATGACAAAAACCTACAAGTACCTTTACTGACAACATGTCGCCTAGAAAAACCTTTACCGACGACAAATGACCAAAATCTGAAACCCTTTACCGACTAAATTTGTCGTCGGGATTATGAAATTTAAATAAATTATGTAATAAAATACTTTTAGCAATGACCTGTTGTCGTCGGGAAAGATTTTATTATAACATTTTTTCTTGGTCAAACTAATTAAAGGGTGGGCCCTCGTTTCGTCGCAAAAGGTTGCCAGTAGAGACCAACAGGCACGAGCCTTCACCGACGACTCTACACCGATGACTTGTCGCCATAATAGGCGTACTAAGGCGACTTTTGGCAGTCTAGCGACGACTTTTTGTCATCGGAAAATCCACTTTTTCTTGTAGTGATCCTTGGTACAAAGAATCATGTAGATATGCTTACTAAAGTCGTAACAACTAATGAATTGATGAGACAAGATGTCAACTAGAGAGTTAAAGGGTTTATTCAATGTGTTCCGATTTTTTATTTCAAAAGGTGTGGTTGAAGGTCCTTTTATCGAAAGTCTATCTGATTGGCGTTTAATTTGGGTGCGTGTTCTGATTGGTATCAGCGGTATGAAGAGGTGGATTTGACTTGTTTTGAAAGAAAATTCTACGGGTTTAGTTATTGGGGTTTTCTCTAATTTTCAAGTGGGAGATTGTTGATTGTGAAAAATGAACAAAGGAATATGAATGTGAAGTATGAGTCTGTGAGTTATTCGATGGATAAACGTTTGGTTGAAATTGGTGTTTTGATCAAAAATGTACTATCAGGCAACTGGTGCGTGTATATCTGGAGGATAGGATTTTGACCAGGTGTTGACCCGGATGGGACACTAGCTATTCGGCAGATAGCCTCAGTGTATCCAGCGGATAGACTAGGTCGGTCAGGAGTCCTGTTTCCTTTATTATTGTTTATCTATAAATGTAACCCTCAGTTGTGTAAACTCTAAGTACGAAAATAATAAGAAAAACTCTCTAGTTGGTCATGGACTAAACCAATCACACCGATTGAATATAGCCCATTATTTTCTCGTGTCGATTTACCATTAGGAATTTATTTCCTGTTCGTTTCTTGACTAATTGGGTCCAAATTCCTAACAATTTATATATCTGCACCAATATGAGTATACGATAAAAAGTTTATTTACGATATGAATAGTTCTATCCGTCATTTGTTAACCTTTAAATATGCCCAACACCACGCGCCGATATCCATGAAGGTCTGTTTGCACTTGGCACGACGTGAAAACAGTAAAACAACAAACATCGCGCTCTCATAATTTTTATTGCACTTTCACAATAAAAATCATCTGTTTTGGTGTACAAAATGTAGTGTTTTCAAATTTAGTTCAAAAACTGTCATATTACTATTACAGGGCAAGAACTCATAAGAAAACATATAAAATGAAGAATTAAAGTGCTTCTTATTACATAATTACCGAATAATACACAAGTATAATTAACGAGCACAATTCATCACCACAAATATTTTGGTTTTCCCGGATAGAATTAGGGAAACTCATTTCGCTCCTCAAATCCGTATACTTATTATAAAAACACCCCGAAAAAGAAAACCCGGCGGGCTGCTTCTATAAAAAGATTAAGCACGCCGCTGCCTCTTTGAAAACCCCAAACCCTGAAGCACACGTATTTTTATTACTCTTTTAGAATTGTAAACGGCTCGAGAATGTTTGACCAAAACCCCAGTTTGCAGGGACAATGTTCGGGAAGGTTTTGGTCACACCATCTGTGGTTGTGACCATGAACGACAAAGATTGGCCGTCGAGATATGAATTTGATTGCCAGTTAGATCCCCAATTCCTTGACATGGCTAGCCACCCTGTTTTCGACCCCTTGATTTTAACTGATTTAATCGCTCCTGCCCCTCCAACATTGGTTATCAAAACAAGCTCAAAATAATCTCGCCCGTTAATTGTGAATCTAACCCCACCGTGTTTCTTACATGGTACCCTGAAAACAATTAAAACCAAAAAAATTAGCTAACTGTCATTACAATAAAGTGTTATTTAGTGGTACATGTTTAGATGTGGCAAAATTTACGTGCCACGGAAAAGTTAAAAATGTAGTAGGAGGTGTTTTCAGCATTTTTTTTAAAAAAAAATGATGGATGACCTTTGGAAGATAACGGGGACGATTCCACCAGCATAAATAGCGATTTTCTCCCAAGCAGGTTGAGCCATATCGAAATGCTGGAGGGGTGGGTTGCACCAGCCTCCATTATTACTAGCTTGAGCGTAATTTGGTGGGCAAAAGTTTGTAGCGGTGATGGTTACAGACACTCCTTTCCTGCACCATTTTGGGTCCGCCTTGTAATCACAAATGATCTTGTAGCACTGGCCACATGAAGCACCATCGTTGAAAAGAGCAGTACTTAATGCAGCAGTTCTTGTACCATACCCGGTTGAGTACAAGTTACCATACCCACAAGCACCCCCTGCATAAAACCCGTTATCAGTTATAAATTTTTATATAAATCATTAAAGTGGTTAACAGCATGCCTCTATGGTTGTATTTAAGTGGCTTAACAAAATATGCTAATGTCATGCAATAACATTTATGGGTCTGGTTTATATTTCGTTAGAGTAAAATTAAGTTTTTGCTCTTTGATAAGATGTCTAAAATACGCCCTGGTAGTAAAATGACTAATATATCCTTTGGTAATGAGCTAACTAGAAAAAAAGATAAATAGTTTGGAGACTTAAAACATGTACCTAAATATATGTCTAAACATTTGATTGTCACTCAGAAAAGTGAAAGGTGAAGACGAAGAGATAGAAAATGCATAAGCTATTTGTTAAACAATGAGTGAAGTACATACATATTTAGGCGTACTTGATTAGACATACGTAGCATAACTCATAAATTTAACCTGTAGTGCCTTTGAATTATAGATGATAATAATGTATTTACAAGTAATTAACATCAGTTTAAAATAAAACATACCCATTGTTCCCGAAGCGTCGCTGCCTCCATAAAATGTTGCATGACCTCTAGTCCATCTCGAAGCTGTAAAAGCGTCGGCATGAACAAGTAGGTAGCATATAGCAGCACATGACAAAAGAATGCAACTTTTGGCCATTTTTAATGTGAAAAGGAGATGAAGCAAATGAGAAACAAAAAGAAGAAGAAGAAGAAGATGGGTTTAGAAGATTAGAGGAATTGGTCCTTAAATAAGAACCAACCCAACAAGCATCACATGTAAATCTGAAAGTAGAGAATGCAGAGAAAGAATTAATTAGTATTTATTTATTGATTTGTTTATTTAAAAATAAATAAAAATATCCCTGGACAAGGGTGAAGAAATATTCTGAATCTCATTCAATCATAACCACGTTCTATCTAACCATTTGTCTAAATAGCATTCACATGGTTTCCCCTGTTGAAGAGCCGTGAGAATGGATCAAACCCACAACCCAAATTTGCTTCTATCAGTTATAAACATGAAACATGGAATTGTTTCTTATTGTGACATACAGTTTACAAATAAGAAATCTATTTAAGCATGAATAGAAACATAGCAAATATTTACAAAGATACTTAAATGGGATATTTGGTTAATTGTGATCTTAATTTTTATCTCTTTCTTTTTCAATTTTTAGCTGTGAATTCAATATCACATACTCTGATGCACGGGCCACTATTCCACGACATCTAAACCCGTCGTCACACGAACTCGATTTACATAAAGCTCTTCTTAAAGAAACAAACCGTCGTAATGTTGTTTGGAATATAAGTGGTAATATTTTCTAATTATTCAAAAAAGACTCGTAGAGAGTGTATGAGTGATGAACTTTTTGAGCCGATATAGTTGAGTTTTCTTCGTTACATGCAACCATTTATTTTGGTAAACTGTATTAAAGTATAAAGACATTACAGTGCGTAATTTTATTTTGGAAAATGATACATATGACAAAAATATATACGTCACTAGATGCTTACCTAATAAAATGATTGATACACAAAGATGATCGATGAATGTAAAAATAGATAATAAGTAGATTGATTATATAGTAACCAATAAATAGATTATGCAAAATCTATATTTTAGGCACATATTTACATATATTTATTGTGTAATTACTACAAGAACGATGACTTGTTTGCAGAAAATGAAGATATATAGATTGTTTAAAATGATTTAAACGCTGAATTACCACATAATGTACTTTTAATGTTGTCTTGTTGTTGTTTGATGAAAGAAAAAATGCATTAAAGAGAAAGATTAAAGACTGATGGGGTCAAGGAATATAGTTGCTTAAAAAGATATAAATGAAATGGACTCTCACATGGCTTTACTTTGACCTTTTGTGGATCCAAATTTTAATAAAGTTTAAATATGCACTGCCCATCTTATATATTTTTCGTTGATATTGTAAGGTGCCATTATTTCTTTGCAGAGTTTTTGATGGAATTGAAACAAACAAATATTTGGATTCGAAATCCCTTTAAAAATGATGTCTTCTATGGACATGCTTTTCTAAGATACCCGATTTGATCACATGAATTTATTAAGTTTATAAATAAACATATTCAATCATTAAGTTATTCTTTTTTCGGTAAAAATATTATCATCGTCACAATGGAAAAATAATGTGGATGAATGAAAATAATTTGTTTTTCACTTTTTTTTTTATTATGTAAAATTAATGATTTTTGGTAAAAATAAAATGAATGTGATTTATGGGAAAATGAGTATTTTTGTAGAAAGAGGAAGAAACCAATAAGGAAGGGCAAGTGTCTTTCTATTCCCTTCTCATTTCTTTTTATTTTTTTCAATTCTTTTTTTATTTTTTTAATTTTATATATTTATTTTTTAATTTTTTTTTAAATTTCATTTTTTTCCTTTGATTTTTTCTCTTTTTTTTTGTTTCTTTTTTTTTTTTGCCAAATTTTAATATCGATGATTAACTATTGTTTTTAAATTATGATGCACCAATTTTACTAAATATAATTAATTGCATATTTAAATATAATATAATAATTTTTTAAAATACACAATAAAATATAGTTATTAAATAAAACAATCATGCATCATATTATAAGATATGGTGCATCATGGTTTTAAAATATAATACTCTAATTTTTAGATATATGATAAACATCATTATCATATAAATCTGGGTGCATCATAGTTCTAAAATATGATACTTAAGTTCTGAAAATTCAGTGCATCATAATTATAAGATATGGTGGATCATTATTATAAAATATGACACCCTAACTACTAAATATATAATAAACATAAGTATCATATAACGTTGAGTGCATCATAGTTATTGAACATGATACAGTAATTTATACTTTTACGATGCATCATAATTTTAAACTTTGTTGTTTTAAAATCTAGTGTATCATAATGTTGTATTGAGTACATATAGAATGTATATTACAAAAATAGGATTATGTAAAAAATTATTTTGCTATAAAATGTATTGAAAATGTCAAAAAAAGAAAAAAGAAAAAATGAAAATAAAATTAAAAAAGGTAAAAAATTATAAGGGGAATGAAAGAGAAAATAAAAGATAGAGGATGGAGAAATGAAGGAGAAAAAATAAGAAAAATTTGTTCTTTTTTGTTGATTTCTCTTCGGTATTTAAAAGATTCTCTTTCTTACTTAAATCAACGTGAAAAAGATAAAAGATAGTTAACCGAGTAGTAAAAAGAACCTAAGATGTCATATACTTAAAAAATTGTTGTATATAACATGGGTAGGGAATTAAGTAGGCATACAATTCATGCACACTACATCTACGATTTGGCTTAATGATTGATCTAGAATTGACTTGGTAAGAATAAAATATACTAAGAGGGTGTCGGTTCATATAATAAATTAAAATTTTATGTTTTTATGCTTTCATAATAAATCTTGTTTCCAAGTTCAAACTAAACCACGTACATCGTCATCCATATTTTAATCTTACTTAACTTACTATAGCTAGCTAGTAACAAAGTTATCCTATTTAATTTGCTACTTTTACTTTATTAAACGGGGAGAAATGAAAATGATAATAAAGTTATTTTAGTTAAAGTTTGCAAATAAAATTGTTAAACTATGGTAATGCATTTAAAACTGTATAAATTGCAATCCTTATGACACGGGAGAACTTATATAAACAATTAGTTGTACGTAATGAGGTTCCTATCCGTATAGCTCTCTGGCCATGTGTTCAGGAACCCTCCAATTAAAGAGCCTTAACAAAGCTAGGTTTCTGTAAGTCAAAGCATCTTAATGAAATAAAATATATTTGAAACTTTAAATGCAATCTCATGGTTTTTGATACCTTTCGTACAATCAGGTTACATGTTTAGAAATATTCCTTTATATGTACTGATAAAATTTTAGCCGCATGATACCACTTGAATAACCTGCTATAACACAAAAGATATATGAGTCCATATATATTTATATATATATATATATGTATATTGGGTTATCTTCAAATGAAAACCAAATAAAAGGTGAGAACCGCGAGAACTACTAAATTACACATTTTTTCACATGCGATTGACTTCATTCATATGTGAACATTCATGTATATTTGATTTATAAAAAAAAAAAACTAAAAAATTCTAAAATTATATCTCAAAACACAAAATAAGAAATACATGTTCACAGATGAACCATAATATGAACAAATCGGTAAAATGGATATTAATAAAAGGTGAGAACCGCGAGAACTACTAAATTACACAATTTTTCACATGTGATTGATTCTATTCATATATGAACATTCATGTATATTTGAACCTATATATATATATATATATCATGATGTCCTCATCAGGGATGAAATCAAAAGAAGTGCAGTTTAGTCAGTCGACTCCTCTTCAAAATTTATATAACACAAATCTTTATTATTGCTAAGAGATTTTTTAATTTTCGCCCCATTAAAAGTTATATATATATATATATATAGTTTAGGTTCAAATAAAAAATCTAAATATTGTGAGAACATAACAAATGATTTTGAAGTCAATTTTAAATATCTAAAGCACGTTATTTACAAAATTTTATTCGTAACTCTTTATTCAAATAACTTTTAGAAGCTATTTTTCAAATAATAAAAATTTCGACGTTTTTTTTAAAATTATTTTTATTAATTTTTTTATTCATAATAATCACATTTTATAGCTATATAATCACATGAATAATGTGTGATTATCAAAAACCTATTTTGTAATTATCTCGAATACATGATAATCATGTGTGATTATTATGTTATATTTTGTGATTATTTTGAATAATCACAACTGTAATAAATGTAAAAAAAGTTAAAAAAAAAAGTCAATATTTTTTATTAAATTTTTTATCATAGTTTGAAAAAGTTATTTTAATAATAATTATTGAAATTTTTTTAAAAAAAATATATTTTAAATATTTAAAATATAATTTTAAAATCATTATTACATTCTCACAATATCTATTCTTTACAAGAACGTCTTTAATATTTGGTCCTTTAATTAAACTATTTTAAGTTTGCCCTTTAAAAATAATTTTTTAAATCCAACCTAATCCTCATTGTTATTGGTTCGGTCGAAAAGAGCTCTAGTCAAGTTCAAAAATAACTTAGAGCTCGTTTAATAAAAAAGTTAAAGCTCGACTTTAATACACAGAGTTCGATTAAGCTCATGAGAATAACCAAGCATATAATTTTATTGATTAATATACCTACATCTATACAATTTATAAAGCTTTTTACAGTTGTACTTTTAAATTTAATAACTTAGATTCTACATTTTAATTTGTAACTTGTGTAATTCTCTTTCTACTATAATTTTATCATTTTACAATTTTTGACTTTTCACTATCATCTCGAATATCCAATTCTACATATTAATAAGCTATCATTACACTCACCATTAAGCGTAGTCCATTAGTGAAAGAAAAAACGCAATACACAACCATCATTGAATCACTATATATATGGATGTTTAAATAAAAACCACAAAAATCTTAAAAATGGTAAAATTATGTGTTAAAAACTTATTTTAATTACCTTTAACTGATTTGATGTAAATACTGTTAGACTGTTCACATGTGAACAACTGTGTTTTTAAACATAATTTTATATTCTATCTGTTCCAATATAAATGTTCATTACTAAATTTCAAATTGTTTTAGAAAGTGAAATAATTACACTATTAATGTCCACTAGGAAATTGCACACAAGTTTTAGAAAGTCCAATAATTACACTATAAACAGATAAAATTTCTTATTTTCTCACTTAAATCCTTTTTGATTGGTTGAAAGTGAAAGTTGACAATTATTTTTAAATATATCAAAATGAAAACATAGACATTTAGACTTCAACTTTTTAGTTGTTCCAATTATTACTAAATGATTTTTCAATTAAGTACCAAGTACCCAACAATTTTTAAGGTACGAGTTTTTGCAGTACATATAATCTCAAAGAGATACGAAAGCAACAATTGGAAGGTTGCTTTCTATGCAATTAAAAAGAAGTTAAAGAGTTAAAAGTTCACATTCTAGCACATGATGTTTCCGTACAATTAGTGATGCTAGTAAGCCATGTTTGTGGCTGACCTTGTGAAACCAAAACAGCATAATTATATCTGAAGTCGTGGCTAGCGATCAATGGCTATCAAAATTATGCCATTATAATTAAAGAAACGAAAGTTAATACTATGTATAAACAGTTTTAGAAAGCTATAGATATACGAAGTGGATATATAAAGGGAAAAACACCTTATTAACCAAATCATTCTCAAAATATTACGCACAAAGTACCCTTGATTTTTTATTAAAAAATTTAGCCTAAATTTCTTAGCAGGGGTGCTGCGAAATCCTCCCGTTCTTTTGAATTTAGAAACAAAGATCACCACAATCATAATTAGACATCTTTAGCAAAGCATTAGATGTATAATTAGATAACCATACTTTCCTCAAGTAAGTCATTATTTTCCCCCTGCTTTGTTGTATAAACCCCACACAGTATGCAACACTAATGAGACTAACACTTCTCCATCTCCTCTCCCTTCCATATTTCTCCAGACCCTTTTCAATTCTCTCAATTTCATTATCCTTTTCACTCGATTTCTTCAAGAAAGCCTCCCCGAGGCACCTACCAAGCACGATGGCGTCTTCTAGGGCCGAACATCCTCCTTGGTTTATGTCAGGGGTCATGGGATGAAGGGCGTCCCCTGCTACACAACCATTGTGTTTCACTATGTTCCCAAATAAAACATTCCAAGGCAATCTTATCTTCAATATTGAATAAGACATGTTGCTTGGCAGCGTTCTTTCTACCACGTCTTGTGCTTCTCGTGGCATCTTGCTGACAAGGCTTAATACAAACTGTTTCATTTTAACTTGGTTTTCTTGCAATTATTTTTCATCTATAAGAACAAAAACAAATAATTTAGTAACAGAGTGGTTCTAGCTTGAACCACAAATTGATCAACTTCATCTATTTAACCATATATAGTGCAATCAGTTAATTCTTGTGGGTTGTTTGAAAATTAACAACGGTAAAATATCTTGAGGGTGGCCATCGAGATGGTTGGAAACGGTCACATGCATAGCTTGGTTAGGCCATGCACATTTGAATAAAATAAAAAGACTCGCCCTCCCCTATTAACCTGAGCGAGAAACCTCATACATTTTAATATAGTAAAAGAGTGAGTTTAGCTTGAGCAGCTGTTGATCAACTTCATCTATTCAAACATATATACTGTAGTCGGTCAATTCTTGTGGGTCATTTGAAAATTAACAACAATGATATATCTTTGGGGTGGCCTGGGAAGGAGTCGGAAATGGTGAGGTTATAGCAAATATTATTGTTGTCTAAAAGTGACCATCATTAAATTTGAATGTAAATATGAAGATACACCTTGCAAAACAAAGGCTTACCGGATGAAATTTGAGGTGGGGAGAACGTGCAAAACCAGTAGACCGTCCTGTCATCAACTGGACGAAATCCAAACCGTGTGCCGCCTCCAAAGTTGAGATAGGACATAGGATCAAAACCTGAACCATTTGGGAAGTCCACCATACCCCGAATAGATGATCTCCCAATACTTACTGGTGTTGCAAGACCCAACCATTTGGCGACCACCGAATTAACCCCATCACACCCTATCAGCACCTACACCAAACAAAATTATATCCAAGATGCATCTACGGAATGGCTCACCAAATTAAAGCCTATAACGTCAACTACCTTTGTTTTGAGTATAGACCCATCAGCTAAGTGCACCAATTTGAAACGGTCTACTGTATCGATGCTCACAACCTTTGAAGAATACCTGATGGTGCCTTGGGGTAACTCGTTCTCTAATGTTTCCAGTAAATCCTTTCGCCTAATGCACCGGCTTTCATAACCCTCGCTAGGTTCAAAATATTGTAGTTGATTAAAAACGCGTTTCAGTATAATACAAGCAGTATCTAGAGTTAACAAACTTAACACCAGCTGATTACATTATGAGTCTTGTAGTACCAAAATTAGAAGCATCAGTACATACTGATATAGCTTTATTCTATATATAGATACAGATGCGTGTTAAAAAAACTTCTACTCTATATATTCTATATAATTGAACTTAAAAGTGTGACTCACAATTTTCCATCTCTGTCAAGTGGTTTCCCTGGCGCAAAAAGACCAGAATCAGGAGAGGCCATCTTGGAACTGCCAATAATAAAACTGGCATCAAACTCTTAACAGTAAATTACTAAGTTTATGACAACTTTTACCCTGTTATTTGGGTTGACTTTTGTCTGAGTGACTTCCCAATTCCTACAGCATCTAACGCTCTCCAAGCATTGGTCCATAATGTAAGGGCAAATCCCGTAATTCGCAAACTCTCTGATGACTCTAAAACCAGGCTCCTCAAACCCAACCTTCAAAAAACAAAAAGAAAAAAATAAAGCTTGCTGTCAATTAGGGTTGGGTTTGGGTTGACAGGTCATTCTGCTTTCTGCACAAGCAGAACCCCACCTGTCTTTGACCTGAACACACCCCGACAGCCAGGTTAGTTGAAAAGGTAGATGTTTTCAACCCGTTTGACATGATCATCAAATGAAATTTTTTAGCTTAATTCTTGTGTCGGGATGGGGATGGCTTTTGCGTAGCTGTTGTCATCATGTTATAAGTATAGTACGACCCTATCATTTAATTGGGATTTGATTCAAGTAAAATTGCATTTCTTGTATTTATATTATCTTAATCTTAATGATATCAAATTCGGTTTAGATTGACTTGATTACACCTCTTCAGAAACGTAATTATGATCCGAAATGTCTAAAAATATAGATGTATAATGCATCACCGAGGCAGAAGAAGAGGGTAAATATGAGAAAAAAAACCAGGCGAATGGAATAGCGGGACAAACGGCAATCCTTAGTCTCACGCCTAAACTTATTGCTACCATGTAAATTAAGAATAAAATAAAATTACTATTATTGGAGGATAGGTGCATAACAATTATATAAACTCGAACCTCAGTAGAATAATCGGGTCGTACTCTTCATCAATTCGTATAATAAATTCCAACCATACATGATTACCTGTGAAGGGCCAAGGCTGTGGTGAGACCAGCTAACCCAGCTCCAACTATAACTATATCCACATCTTCATGATTATGATTACGATCTTGCATATCTAAAATCTAAAATTATGTATATGATTATATGATTATTATAAGTCTTAATCTGTATCAATCATCAATCATAGGCAATAATTTAAGGATTACAACAAGATGCTGTAGTTGCCAACGTTAGACACTTGTTTTACATCATAAAGTGACACCTGAAGGACCACCAAATTACTTTACATCATGCATGACGCACACAAGTGTTCTTTTCTTTTCTTTTCTTTGTTTTATTAAAGCACCCGTTCTACTCTGCTGGTTCGTATTTTGTCTTAACTTGCTCCTTTTAATGTGTAAATTTAGTTTAATTTCATTTGTGTATCCATTATAAATAGGGGTATTTTGGTTATTAAGGACGAAGTTGGAGAAAAATGAAAACCACAAGGAGGACCTTTGTAATAAATAAAAATAATAAGGACTCGGAGTGCGAATTGTACAAACTATAGGCGCAAAAAAATGTAATTTACCCTAACACATTTCATACCAAAAGTTAGTACTGTAATATTATTCAATTAAGCTTCACAAATAAAAATAAGAATAAATTACATAATGATGAAGGCAAAACCCTCAGGAACATGTTTCGCGCTCGTTTTACTTCAACGTGAAGGACATTCACGTTCCTGGCTACTCGTGATGGATCACACGCTTGTCCTTTCATGTCAGGTTGTTGCTATTTGACATGTATTCATTCAAGGGGAACTCACAACTCGAAAAAGTTTATGTAACTTGGAACGTGCTCACCTAATAAGAGGTTATTTACATGAAATGTAATACGATTTGCTATGCAGAAGCTAACAAGAGATGTTACATAACACAAATTGTCACACACTTTTCTTCAGCAGTGTCGAGGTCATGCATTCAAACCATTTACAACCGTCATTCAGACCATCTTTAAAATTAATGGATTACAATAGCATTAGGATTAACAATTGATATGACATTTAAGTCATCAATCAATTTCCCCTAATATAGCATCACGGATTATTTGGCCATTTTCGATTCATGATTTATGAAACAAGATGACCACAATCAAAATTAGCTATCTTAAGGAAAGCACTAGGTGTGTATCTTGAAAACCATACCTTCCTCAACAAAGTCATCAATTTCCCCTTGCTTTATTGAATAAACCCCACACAATATGCAACACTAACAAGACTAAAACTTCTCCATCTCCTTTCATTTCCATATTTCTCTACACCCTTTCTAATTCTGTCAAACTCATCATCTTTGTCATTCGATTTATTCAAAATAGCCTCCCCAAGACACCTACCAAGCACAACCGAGTCTTCTAGAGATGAGCAACCGCCTTGGCCAATGTCTGGAGTCATGGGGTGAAGGGCGTTCACAGCTACACAAACGTTGTCTTTCACTATGTTACCAAATAAAATGTGTTGGATCATATGCCCAAGACACAACGTACATTATTGTTGCCTTTGATATATAATCCCAAATGGTCACACACTATGCAATTAATCCGTTAGACGTTTCTAACAAGTTTGTTTAAACGTATTGATTAAAGTCAAGAAAATTATCTTTAAGTTAAAAGATAATCGATGAATCATTGTTGTGATATAACATTTATGAAGTTACATAAAGTATTATAACACATGAAATAAGTATACATATATGATCATTTATATATGTCATTGATTCAAGGAAGCTTTGTCTAATATTTCATGCATGGCTTTTGCATGCATGTGTTGGTCACCTTGTTAGGTAACTAACTAAATGGCTAACTAAGTTTATAAAATAGTTAGATAAAGTTAAATGGGACATTGGGAAGGTGTGTGCAGATTTTTTGGAGACCTTGGGTTTCCAAAGTCTTCCACCAACTTCCAAGGCAAAAAGCTTCAATATCCTTTGGGTATTATGTTCCCCTTTTGTACCAATCTCTTCCTACATATGCAAGGGTATTGCATACACTTTATACACACAAAAAGAGTGAGTTTTAATCAAGTTTAGAAGCATATTTTCTGCTGAGATTTTGCTTCATCAAAAGGAGATTTTGAGTGCAAGTATTGAATGAAAAGCATATCAAGAAACATCATAAACTAACTACTATCTAGTGTAGTTTATTTTGGTTCTTGTGATTGCTCGATTTCTTCTTCTAACACTTCTAAACAAGTTAGTTTATGGAGTGTTCTTGACTTGCTAATCTAAAGCTAGCATTTGGATCTATCTTGCATTGGTGTGCATCCACTTGGAGAAGAGCATTTAAGTTCTTACATCATCTTATTGTTAAGCAACCACTACTCATCAAAGGTTGTAACCTTTCTTACTCCCTATGGTTGTTTACTTTAGTTTCATAATCATACATATGTGATCTTGGTGGGATTTGTTTTAAGAAAAATGATTGTAGTTTAATTATCAAATCGCTTCCGTTGTAAAATGCTTCTTGAAAACGTGTTTAAATCCCAACAAAATGTTCCATGGCAATCTAAACTTTAATGGTGCAATAGAGATGCTACTTAGTGACGTTTTCTCTACCACATCTTGTGCTTCTTGAGGCATCTTGTTGATACGGCTCAATACAAATTGTTTAATTTTCATTGCGTTTTCTTGCCAATCTTCTTCGTCTATACAAATCAAGATATTATGCCTTAGTAAGAGTGCTTCTTAAAAACTGTTAACTTCAAATATACAAATCCAATGCACACAGATGTTAATCTCAACCCAATAACTTATGAAGTTATGAATGGATCACCTTGGGTTACGTTTGAACTTTAATAAGTCATTTGGGTAGAATGAAAAATCTTAACTAAAGGGAAAGATCATCTAACTTGATCACTGTTTCAATAATTTACTTTTCCAAATAATAGTAATCAATAAATTATTATCAAAAAATGGTTGTAGGACACCGGAACCAACCCAATAGTTTTGTGTTGATACAAGTTTTACCCGTTACACAAACCGAGCAATCCCAATTCGCTACCTCTATGATACTTATCAACTTCGAATGACTTACAGGATGTAACTTGAGATGGGTTAACGTACAAAACCAGTACATGGTCTTGTCATCAACAGGAAGAAAACCAAAGCGCACACCGCCTCCAAAGTTGACATGAAACATAGGATCAAAAGCCGAGCCATTTGGAAACTCCACCAAACCACGAATAGCCGATCTCCCTACAAACAGGTGGGTCAAGACCCAACCATTTTGCCACAACTGAGTTAACTCCATCACACCCTATCAGCACCTACAATAATATAAGCCGTATCAGAAATGTACCTGAATGGACTATTAACCATTTAACCAACTAAATACCTTCGTTTTGAGAATGGACCCATCAGCTAAGTGCACCAATTTGAACCAGTCAAGTTCATCTATGGTCGCAACCTTTGAAGAGTGTCTAATGGTCCCTGATGGCAGCTCATTCACTAGTGCCTCCAGTAAATCTTTTCTCCTAACACATCGACTTTCATAACCCTCACTATAATCAATTTTTGTAGTTAATTAATCAACTTCCCTAAGTAATTAAAAATTAAAATTTATAGAATTCTACCTAGTGCTATTATATACTATCAAAATCAATACCTTTAATCATTGAATATAAAAATATTTAACTTCAAATTTTTAAATATAGGTAAAGATCACATGTGGCTTACAATTTGCCATCTATATCAAGTGCTTGCTGGGAAGTAAAATGACCAGTATCAGGAGATGCAATCTTGAATCTGCAACCACAGAGATTTCAGACTTTGAAGTAAATTACCAAAATAATGGTATCGTGTGATTAATTTGCATAATGATATATTTACCCTTTCATTTGGGTGGACTTTTGTCTTAGGGACTCCCTATTTCCTACAGCATCTAGTGCCCTCCAAGCATTTGTCCATAGTGTGAGGGCAAACCCGGTGATTCTCAAACTCTCTGATGACTCCAATATGATGCTCCTCAAACCCAGCCTTTACAAAAGTAAGGGAAAGAAAATTAAGACGGTGTTTGACATCACTTGTTAGGTGTGGCTAAGAGTTCATAACTAACATGCTCTTAAAGTGGATAGATTGGACATGTAACCCAAGTTCACTCGTATCTAGTCTTTTGTAACCTTCTTTTCCTAAATTCTTGCTAGTTGCTTTATAATATTTCTGCCGTTCAAAAAAAGAAATGTTCTTGAACTAAAATGAGATACTGCACGTGTAAATATTACATAGTGAATAATGAAAAAGTACGATTTCTCTAAAAATAAAAATAAAAATTACTAACGTACAGGTACAACTCCTAAACTCAGTCCAGTCAATTGCATGGATGTTATCTCCTTCACTAATTGCATTATTTAACCGAAAAAGAAAAATACTAAACATTCATTGTTTTTGTAAAGCTAATAAGAAGACAAGCAATCTCAAAGATCTCATAACTAACCAATATGGTCACTCACAGTCACAGGGTATCAAACTAGCAACCAACAAGGTTAATTATCTCTTTGGCATAAACCCGAAATTTCAGTCAATAAAACAGTACAAGTGACAACTATCACATAATTAATGAATATATAGCTTAATTTGTTGAGTATAAGTAAAGGAAAACATTAAAGAACTAAGGTAGCAAACTACCAGCAATAAAAGAATACATGTGAAGGGCTAACGCGGTAGTAAGACCAGCTAATCCAGCACCCACAATAACAATATCAACATTCTCATGATTCTGCATCTTTACAGCAAATTAAGTACAATTTGTGACTTATAAAGGATATTTCTATTTCAACAAATATATATATCAACTTTTTAATGTGGACTATCATGCCTGTTTCTATATTTATAGTTACATAACAAGGCGTTAAAACTTTGACCTCTGAAAACTAAAAGTGATTATAATATGTATATAGTGAAAAAGAAGTTGCTAGGTGACTACACTATGACATCTAATGAGTATTTCCCAAGGCAAATATATGCATGTGTGTCAGTGAAAGCATCTCCAACTTTTTAACGTGGACTCTCATTTTGTTTGTTTATATTCGTCTCCTTGACATTAAGAGAATACATTTGTTTAAAATATGTATTTTAGATTTGTTATCGTACTATATATATTGTGTTGTTTTAAATATGCATGGTTCATTGTAAATGTTCTACATTTGTTTAAAAACAATATTTTATTGTTCGATCAGATTGTCATAAGGAACAATCGTTAAAATATGGTAGAGTTTCGTTACCGGAAGATAATATATATGTAATATCATAATTTCTCAATATTAGTTGTCGTGGGCATGGCAAGCCCAACCATATAATTTACTATCTCTTAATTATATACAAAAACAACCTCACGCTTTCAAATGTTCGCCACCGAAGAACTTCCATTCTTGCCACATCATCCTGATTTATGTAACAATTTTATCTAAAACTAATAGGTTACTCACGACAAGGAACGATAGCAGATGTGAAAAAAATATTGCTCGGACATTATTCTGCAAGTAATTCAAATAATTTAAGTGATCATGACGGTTATTAAAGTCAGATGATCATTAAAATTATTTATCCGTTAAAAAAAATATTTCAGTATAGATATTTAATGATGTACAAAACATCATAATCAATACACCACCATATATATTTAAATCGAGCCGGATTACTAGACTTCTGGATGGATTTCGGATATCACTTTTTAGAAAGAAGTCTCGGAAGCATAACGATTGCTCTCTCAAAAGTAAAATCTGCTTAGCGCCATCTGAGCTCAGATGTCACATTCCTGAGCTCGGCCAATACACACCTTGCATAATATCCTGACAAGTGTCTGACAGTAGTACAAAAGGAAATATTTATGCATGTGGTTATTTGCATGGTCATCCAAATAACTTGGTCGGTTCACCTCATTAGTCCACGTCACCAATATGTCAGAGAATGTTCCCATTCTGATACGCTAAAATCACATCCTTCTAGAACCTTTTAGAAGGTAGAGTTTCACTATAAATAAACTAGTGCTTGCTCTCGATCGAACATCTTACAAGCACCTCATACACTTGAAATTACCACACTCTGTAATTTCTAAGATTAAATCTTTGGTCACTCCTCGATTGAGCTTAATCTCGAACCGGTTTTGCACGTTAATAGAGTGTCAAAGGTTAATCACTCATAAACCCTAACTAAACTGCACTCAAGATGAAATATGTTTGATCAAATGGTGTCATCCGTGGGACACTAGGAGCACAGTGAAGGTCTTGTACGAGCATTGCTTTTTACAACTCCCTAGCTCTGTACGCGCTCGGTTACACGACCTACTCGTCTCACTTTCTGGTTTTTCATGAGAAACAACATAGCCTATGCATAGTATCACTTTTGGAAGTCACATTGAGAAATGACCCGCACACTCGCACGACAGATTTAGAGTTTGTGGTAATCCGGTCACCATCTCGATATAACGCTGCTGGGACAAATAGCATGCCAACCTTTAGGGGCGTAAACTCGACAGTCCATGGGTCGATGAAATTCCCAACGCCATCCGGAGTGGCAACTTTTGTCCTCGGTTCGGCAACAACACCTAGAGTGCACTCGGGTTTCCCAGCAATCTCCAAAAGCATTGCGGCCATTATCCGAGGGTGATGAGTCAATTTCCAAACCCCACATTCCCAGAGCAAACAATCTGAATCGGGGGCACATCTTAGCCTTGTAGGAGTCCGAGATGACCGGGATTTCGAGGTCATTTATCGAACACAAACTAAATACTAAACCAAATCTCACCCTGGTTAGGCAGAAGAAGAGGTACATGGCCCTAAATAGAAGCAGATTCCTATGCGCAGAAGTGGACAAGTTAGTCAAAGCCAACATCCTGAGAGAAGTCAAGTATCAAACCTATGCTGCAAACCCAATACTGGTAAAGAAGTCTGATGGTTCATGGTGAAGGTGTGTTAATTTCAATGATTTCAACAAGGCCTGCCCCAAAAATAACTAACCACTTCCAAAAATTGATTGGAAGGTAGAATTGGTTGACGGATTCCAATTCAAGTGTTTCCTTGATGCTTATAAAGGATATCACCAAATTCATATGGCTGCTTAGGATGAAGATAAAAACGCATTCCACACACGCCAAAGCATTTTCTATACCCCAAAATGCCCTTCGTTCCCAAAAATGTTGAGGCAACATATCAACGGGTTATAGATGCCACCTTCAAAGACCAGATTGGTCGCAATCTGGAGGCATATGTAGATGATATCTTCATCAAAAGAAATACCGAGTCACAGATGCTCGATGACATCTTGGAAACCTTTGAGTCACTAAAACATATTAACATGAAGCTCAATCTGGTCAAGTGCTCTTATAGGGTTGAATAAAGGAATTTTTGGGTCACATGGTGACACCCAAAGGTATAAAAGAAAATCCAAGCCATTGAAAATATGACTTCTCCGAAGAGCAAAAAGGATGTATAAAGCTTAATTGGAAGAGTTGTTGCTATTACCAGATTCTTATCCCGAGCTGCAAAATGATCATTTCCATTGTTCAGCACTCTAAAAGGTTACCTCAGTAAGAAAGATTTTATCTGGACCCTAGAAGCTGAGGTAGCCTTCCAACAAATGAAACAACTCTTGGCATATTTCCCAACTCTTACAGCTCCCATTGCTTGTGATACCTTGACATTATACCTGACAGCCTCATAAGAAGCCATTAGCTCTGTCCTGATTACGGAGTGCAACAAGATACAGATGCCCGTATATTTTCTCAGCAAAGCATTGTAGGGAGCAAAGTTGAATTACTCACCAATCGAAAAGCTAACTCTGGCACTGGTACACTCTACAAGACGGTTGCGTAGGTTCTTCCCAGATCACTCGGTTGTCGTCTTAACACACAAACCTATTAAACAAGTATCATCCAAGCTCGAGTTCTCTGGCCGCCTTTCTAAAATGGGCCATCAATCTCGGTGTACATGAGATCAACTTCTGTCCACGCAGTGCAGTGAAAGGGAAGCTTCTGGCTGAACTCTTAGCCGCACAGCCACGGGAGTAGAGTGTACCAGTAGCATTGCTCTTGTACCCCAGCAGCCAAGGCAAACTTGGGAACTATTCACTGACCGTGCCTCCATCTCGGAGGGTGCCGGAGCCGGACTCATCTTGACAAGCCCAGACGGTGAATAGCACACAGATGCTCTTCGAATCAGTTTCCCAACTTCCAACGACATGAGAATAACACTTCAAATGGGCATTACGGATCTCCAGGAATACGTTGACTGACAACTGGCTGCAAACTAGCTCAACGGTGTCTTTGAAGCCAAATAGTTGGCTATAAAGAAGTATTTGGGTTTGGCCAAGGAGCTAGCTAAGAAATTTGACTTGTTTCAAATAGCTTTGGTACTGAGGAGCAAAAACAAAAAGGATGATTGATGTAACGTAAAAAGTCATGTTTTACGTACATTACTTAACCCATATTAAACTTAAAATTAACAAAACATGCTAATATCGTCATTATCAAGCATATTTTATTAACTTAGTCAAAACTTAACCAATATTTCAAAAGTTAGTAAAATGAGACGAAAAACACGTTAAAAGGGGCATAAATTAAGCACACGTTCATTTTACCGTAAACTCCAAATTAGAACCTGAAAACTGGCTTAAAATGTTCCTCGGGAGATTACGAAAACATGGACGTGAGAATCACTCAAAACGGATCAATTCACTAGTTCTTTCTTCACCTCCTCTTTCTTTCTCTAGTTTCTCACTTTAAAATTAGTCTTGTAAATATTAGTTAGTTAGTGGTAATTAAGCTAGATTATAGGAGCTACTAATTGTAACCAAGGATTTTGGTGTACGAACTTTAATTCAAGATTGCAAGGTTCTCGATGATACGCTACTTATAAAATTTTTATGTTGCTATGATTAGTGAATATTTTATTATTGTAATTGTTGAAATGTAATTAATTAGAAGTATGGATGATGTTATATTAATATTTTAATTATATAATCGAGAATTGTTATATTGCGTATCTGGCTAAATTTATCATGCACTAGACTTAATTTATGGATTACCCTTTCCAGTTCTTCACGTGACTATCTTCGAAATTGATCAAGTCTAATTTAATTAGGTAGCTATGTGTGTTATTGTATGAAACAACGTAAATACCGTAATTCGGCTTAGTCCCTGGTATAACAATGGAAACACCACTGAGTGTAGTACAATTGTGGAAGCCATGTAAAAGTCGTTGGTATCCTACCTTGTAGATTACCTAGGAGTTACCCTTCTTGAACATGGTCTAATCATGAAAGCTTTATATTTACTTAAATACGTTAGGTTCATCATACTAGGTCTAAACACTAAAGCTATGAATATACCGGAATATGTTAGATTCATCGCAATAGGTTTAGGATACGAAATATATGAATTTACCAAAATACATTAGATTCATCGTAAATACGTTTAGGATGAAGAACTGATTGAAAAGGAGGGTCAAGGCCATGACAGAAGTAATTGAGCTTTTAAATGTATTAAAATGGACTATAGAAATGAAAGCCAAGACTCAGTTGTAGTCTCAGGTGCTTAAACCACTAAACTCTACTTAACTGACAGTTTAGCATACACTTTAAATAATTAGTACGTGCCTTAATAAAATCAATTAGACTTAGGTGTTAAGAAAGGTCAGATTCTATAAACAGTCTATTACCTTATTCATGCACTTAAGATATCTTTCCAAATGGTCACTCGTTCTCATAGGACACTGTTGGAGGCTGAACGACCTGATCTAATCAGAATCATGATAACCCAGTACTCAGTGACATACAAATTTAGGTTGTAAACTAAATTCATTGGGTGCTAGTGTTTACTCCGAAATTTATCTGATGTCTATTTAGGAATGTCCCCGATTATCTTTATAATGAACATCATTCTAGAAAACCTAATTATCGAAGTTTCGGCAATTACACTCTATCTATGTGATTTATCTATCCGTAGTTTAGTATTTACTTTTATGCAATTAGTGTAATTAAAATAAACAAACAAGCCTACCTACTTTACACAACCCTAACCTAACATAGAACCTATCCTAGGCTTAAACTTCATTTCAATTCGTGACGATCTTAGAACGACCTCGAGTTATACTTGCTGCTTACTCACCCAGTGTAGTAGGTAGTACATATAGTTTGAGCCCCAGCTATATAAATATAAAACTTACCCCTGATCGCGCCTTTCGGCCACCATCCATCGTACACCTTGACGATGCTCGTCGCGACCGACCGTTTGACGCGCATTCATGATGCATTAATCAAATTTCCTCCCTCAGTTTTGCACACCTCACTAAGGAAGTGATCGTGGAAGTCATGTCCAAGAAATCTATCGAAGCGGACAACGAGGTGAAGCCCATAGAGGTGGTAGGTCCGAACTGGATGTCTTTAAATGGGTTGAGGCAAAACCCCTCGCAACTATCACCGGAAAGCGGATTCGCAATTTTGTTTGGGAAGACATCATATGCCGCTTCAGAATTCCTCACGAAATTGTGAGTGACAATGGAAAACAATTCACACAAGATCCATTTTGCGGACGGTACTCCGAGCTCAAATTGAAGCAAACCTTCACCTCGTTCTATCACCCCCAAGCTAACTGGCAGGTAAAGGTCACGAACCAGGATATTGTCGTAGGCGTTAAGGCCCGCTTAGGGCTACACCGAACAGGCTGGGTATGATCGTTTTTACAAGATAAATAAAAATTTACGATTGCATATTCTTCTTCTATTGTTGATTTATGAATACTTTTATGTTCATTAACCAATTCATTGTAAATGCAACCGCGATGCGCTTCGGTGTATCGTTGTTATGACCAGATAAACCTAAATACGCTGCAGGCCTGCCACCAAACGCATATTGGTAGAGCTGAGCTATGCTTCGGCTACACACTAACTCATATTATAGTCTAGAAATCTACACTTATCATGACAATAAACATAAATAAACAATGAGCTAGTTCACAATATATATACAATTACAACATGAGGAAATCATTAACGTTGTATATTCACTTCAAAATATTTACAAAGGTGTGGATCATGAAACCTTACAAAAACCTATACATCTAGTTTCATGGCCAAAATATCCTTAATGGACAACTCCCTATTCTTACCTATTTCCTCTACATATGGAATCAAGAACTCCTCCAATGCCTTATTGGCCTTCTCTGCTCGGGAATAACAGGCGGGGTTGATCTTGTCTAGGATTGGCTCCGAAAGCAGCTCAGGAAGGTTTAGTCTGTACTCCTTGAAGAGTATGAAGGTTTACATTACCTCCTCCTAGTACACCGACTTCAGCAACTCCAAAAAAGGCTAATTTACAGCCTTTGACCCCATGGCGACTTTCACAATCCTAGGGATACCAGCTTGTAGAGTAGAGAGCTCCACCTCAAGACCCTTGTTGTCGTCTTCCAGGACCTTATAATCTTGGTTCAGCTCTGTACAGGCGGTCTCTTGCTTTTCAGTCTCTGCACCTCTGCAGCCCTCTCCTTCTCAACCACGGCTACCCGTTGCTCGGCACAGGCCCGGAGGCGTTGCACTTCATTAACGTCAGCCTTAGCTTCCATTCTTTCTTCATTGGGCGACAACAGCTCTGTCTCAAGCTTTCATATGTGCCTCATTATCGCTTGCAGCGCGGGAATCAGCCTTCAGAAAGCCTTCTTCCGTCTCATCCCTTTCCAGGTTATCACAAGCAAGGGAAAAATTTTCCTTGGCGGCTTGAGCTCTGACCCGTTTTGCTCCCCTGTTCGTCAATTTCTTGACCTCTTGACGGATGCCAGGAGGAAGCACTTTTTGCCATGAACTCCCGCAGGGATTAGCCATTGATAGCCAGGTCATCTACCATGAAGTTCCATTATGGGTTAAACACTGGAGAACCGGTGGGAATGTAGCCGGAATTGGGCACCTGTAGTACACAGTCCTTACCCAACGGCTAACCAGACTCGGAGCCCAAGCTGGCCAAGAATGGATCGAAACATCTTCATCCGTGACCAGGTCCATAACATCATGGTGAGAAACTGCATTAGCAGATGGTTCCGCAACAGCAGCAAAGGCAAAGCCCTCACCTCCTACCAGAGTGTCTGCCTCGGCTAAAACAATATAATGAGTTTGTTAGAAAAAAATACAGAGTTGTGACACACATTGATGCACTGTTGGTACATATTACATATTGCCCACACGTGGTAGGCGAGGACATGAAGTTGTCAAAATTCATCTCTGCCACCTATTTGGCAGAGTGCTTCTTCTTCTTGGTCGCCACCGGCTACACGGTAGGCACCACCTTTCGCTTCTCGGTGGTCGTTGACGGTTCAGCTACGAACTTCCCGACGCCAGGAATCGCTACAGCCACCGAGGCGCCAGACACATACCCAACCTTCGTTTGTTCCACATCCTTGATGCGGACCCTGACGTACTTCGCCCCCGCCAAGCTAGGTCTCTTCAGAATGGCATTGAGATTCATCTCTACAAAACAAATTCACAGTGGTTAGTAACTTACAATGCAAGCAAATGAAGAAAAGAGTAAGTTAAGACAATGCTCTTCGTCCCTCGTACCGTGGCCCCCAAATAACATCGCAAGTAACTAGTCCACATGCGGCCAAAATGAACTCACGCACGGAGCACGAGCACATGGTCATGATAAGGCCACATAAGTAGCTTTGCATCCTTCAGCATCTCCTGAATGCTTTGCTCCTTTGGATTCAGCTAGAGTGTTCTTCCAAGCTCCAAAGGACGGGAGAATTGTTATACGAGCTTCTTTAACCACAGTCTGGTTAACGAAGAAGAACATTCGGGTTGCACCAGCCGTATACGGCCCAGTGCAAGCCGTATACGGCCTGCACCAACCAAATACGGGTGGGTGCAAGCCCTATACAGTCTGCACGAGCCATATACGGCTCGCGCGACCCGTATATGCGTAAATCTCTCTGATCTTCGTACGGTTCGTGCAATACGGGTACGTTTTTGGAAGGTCAAATACGACTCATTTGGTCAAAATACGGGCCAAGCAACTCCCCATATATATTCAACTTCACCAACAATCAAATAATCCTAATCCACTCAAAAACACTTCAATATTAAATTAGTTTCTCTCTCTAACTTTCTCTCTCTAGATTATGATTAATTATTATTAGATTAGTAATTAATTAGATAGTAGCAAGTGAAGAATTGTAATACGCTTGGAGTATGATCAGATTCCAACTCTTTTAATTTCAAGTTTATTCCAAACTCGTTATAATCTACTGTGATTTCTTTCTTTTATCTATTTTAATTACAATGTTTACTATTAGTGTTATTATATGCTAGATTTAGGAGTTGCCATGATTAGCGAGTAGTTACCTTGCGTGTTTGTTGTGATGTAGTTAGTTAATTAATTATAAGATGATGTTATGCTATTTAATTAGAAACGTAGTGTTTTAATTATGCTTTCTACTTATGATTTTAAACCTTGTTATAAATTATGGCATTTCCATCAATGAACGTGATTAAACTTTGATATTAAAACTTCGTGAACCTTAATATAGAGAAATTAATTATCTATGTTTTGATTTAATTACAACATTATGTAATCATCGTAATAGTACATTGTAGATTACTATGGAAACACTATAAGTGAATTACACCGTAACTATTTTGAAAAACACTATGAATAAGATAGTGAAGTACTTAAGAAATGAAACAACCAACTATCGTGTAAATACGACACTATGTACTCATCGTAATAGTAGATTGTAAATTACTATGGAAATACTATATAAGTACATCGTAACTACTATGGTAAACTATGAATAACTTCGTGAATTACTTAAGCAATGGAACAACTAATTAATAGTTGAAATACATTGCTGACAACCATATGATGTTTCTAAAACATGGTCTGAGTTTGAACATATGAAGATACTGAAAGTAAATTACATAGTCAAAAGCTTAGGGACTCCTTTGTAACAAACCTCTAGATCACCAAGAAATTACCAGAAATCGAGAATTCAAGAACCCTAACCCTAATTTTCAAATTAGGGTTTTAATCCAAGAACAAATGAGTCACAAAAGATCCACCAACAAAACATTAAAAGATCACCAGAGATCATATCAAACCCAAACAGACGATTAGATTACAAATATTATGAAGAAACCCTAATTCGAAACCCTAATTTTAGATTTCGAATTCTCTGAATAAAAAACACATATCCATTGATCAAACCGTGCGTTTTGATACCATGTACAAAATCATGTACTAAATATATTCAATACTCAAAAGAATTAATTAAAGAGATTGAATCTCTCAAAAACGAAAACTCTCCAAGAATACATACTCTCTCAAGAACATAAGATTAACTGAATGTTTGCACCTAACAAACAATCACCAGAAATACAGAATAATATGAAACAGACTAGTAAATTATAAAGATGATAATCACGATACAATACAAAATCCAAATATAGGTTAATACTAATAAATTGCCACATCAAATCGAATACGAAGATGATAATGAATTAGGTTAATTAAATAAACCCTAAAACTTGTATTATATACTCCAAAGATTGCATAAAGTCATATTTGACCGTTGAACTTCTGACTCAAGAAACATTTCAAATTAAAACTTAAACAAACTAAGTTAATACAAATAAATGTATAAAGATAAGATTGATTATAAACAATATTATGTATAAAGAGAAGCTTTTTTGTTCATTGGAGATGAAGCTTTTCTAAAGCTTTTGTAACAAAAAAATAATCAATTTTGCAACAAAAAAAAATAAAGGAATTATATATTTGGAGGCCATTCAGATATATCATTTTGTTTTTGTAGGTCACTCATATTTAAAAATAATTTTGTAATCCACTCAAATTTATATATTGCTTCAGTACCAAATTCGACTAAAATCTCATTAAAGAAAATGTGAAGAAGACACAAATACCCTTATATTTGTTAATTAACATTATTTATATTATTTTAATTTTATTCAAATATATGGATATTTGTGTCCCTTCACATTTTTTGAATGGCTTACAAAACCGTTTTCAAATATAAGTGACCTACAAAAATAAAATGATATATTTAAGTAGCCTACAAAATCGTATTCAAATATAAATGGCCTACAAAAATAAAAAGATATATTTGGATGGCCTACAAACATAATCCCAAACATAAAAAATAAAAATTGCAAGCTTTTTTTCTCATCGTGTATGCTCGCCGAAAACAAATTCGATCCTTTGTAACTTTAAAATCTATATAAAAGCTAATATGAGACGATAAAAGTACAATGCTAGCTTATAGTGCCGTGCTGCTCTTGTTTTCAAAGACATGTGGTTAAACATAGAGTCTAACTCGAAAGATTAATGTTCTCCGAATAACAAGTCCAAAACATAAATGTAGTAATAAGACCAAATGTTAGCACCACAAAAAAAACCAACCTAACACTTCATAAGTTTAAACACCAGTTTTCAAATGGGGAACGGCTTGGTATTTTGTGTGTGATAACTGATAACTAATAATAAAAACTTACTGATGTCAACTGACATTAAACTTGTTAGCTAAAAGTAGGATCGTCTAACTCAAAAGCTAAATCCATGTGCTCTGAACTAAAAAGCATAAGACAAAAACAATGTTATGCTCACTGGATTAAATTCAGTGATTCAAACACAGACCCTTGATTCCCTACAACTAAAAAGGCATTATGAAATAAAAACAAAAATTACAATAAATATTGAAAAAATAAAGTGAACATTAAGACAGGAAAAACTCAAAGCTCACTACTAAAGCTTAGTCTACACTTTTAGTACAAACTGATGTCCCTAGGTCAATTATCTGAAACCAAAAAAATGAACAAAACATAGGAATGAAGCAGGCAGACACCCAAACATTGACTGAAAACATTATGCAACCAATAACATGAACCTGCATTTTTAATCGCCACCGCCTGCAGCCTGGGCTGGCCTGTTTGTTCTAAAACCACGACCCCTTCCACGAACTCCCCTTCCGCGACCACGGCCTACATATAAAACACAAACCAATCAACTTGAGTTAGAGACTCTCAAAAATTAAAAGAACTCGGAATGACCTCGAAAGTCTTAAAGCTAGAATTCAGGACCTTCGGTCAATATCAAATACCTTCAAATGATACCTTAAAAATACATTGGTGTTCATTAAATTTGATTATATTCAGTTTTAGGCTGATAAATAGATGAAAATGGGTTTGAATGGTGGCATAAACTACATGTGGGCGTACGTTGCGTTCGGATAGAGTTTGGGAGATCCAAAAAGTGATAACACTAATTGAAAGAACAGTCTACATGCACTTCTGAGTTTTTGGATGAAATGATAGAAAGTGTTTATTTGCTGAGTTTGTACTGAAATAAGCACTTTTTAAGCACCTTCAGAGGTGCTTAATTTGTAATCCCAAACACCAGTGAATTTATGTATCTACATTCAAATGTTTTGCTAAAAAAATAAGCGAGTATTGTTCGCAAATAAGACCTAGTGTGTCATCGAGTAGTGTACCCATGAGCACCATATGCCACTCAAAAATGAACTAGAAAACAGAACTATCTATCCAATTCTTGGAACCTGACTAAAGTTAAAGATGTACCTCTGCCTTCTTGATTGTAACCTCCTCCATCTTGTTGAGCATCCATATAAGGTTCATTATTGTAACCTCCCCTTCCACGACCACGGAAATTACGTCCCCTGCCCCTGGGAGATTCTTGATTGTAACCCCCAGCATCTTGCTGATTATCCATGTAAGGACCGTTGTTGTAACCTCCCCTTCCACGACCACGGAAATTACGACCCCTGCCCCTTGGAGATTCTTGATTGTATCCTCCTACATCTTGCTGAGTATCCACAAAAGGGGCATCATTGTAATTTCCCCTTCCACGACCACGAAAGCCTCGACCTCTTCCTCTGCCCCTGCCCCTGGGATAACCACCAGGACCATCCCAACCCCCATCATCAAACTCATCTGGTCCATAACCATTTCCTGTTACCAAGCCAAAAGTCAAATTGAGAACAAATCACCTTATAAATGATTACAAAAACAGAAATTTCATGAAAATGATACCTGGTGGAGCTCTAGACCGTCCCCCTCTTCCTCTTCCTCCACGACCCCTGCCCCTTGCAGTTGGTGATCCTTCTGCAAAAGAAAGAAACTTAAGAATAGAACTATCGTATGTCAATAAATATATAAGAACATGTGCAGAGCATTCTACCTCCTTCGTAATCAAATTCGGTAGACAACTTCACCTGGTCAGCTGGTAACGGTAGCTGATACCTGATAACACGTTAACTGAGTTAATTAAGGGAATATAATACAAATAACGAATTACAAGTATGATGACCAAAAACAATTTTAGAGCACTACATAGTTGATATTTACCATAAGCATAAAGAATCAGTTTTTAAGCTAGCTCACCCGATAGAAGATGTATCCAACTCATTCTTGGAGAGAGTTATAGTTATCATCGACACATGCCTTGTGGTCTCCAGACTACAGCAGGAACACAAGAGGGTTAATCAGATAAGTGATGTTAAATACAGGTATTTACTTTTCAAGTGAGTGTGAATCTAATCTTACGGTAGCAATCCTTCTTCAAGCGGTTCCCAGGTGTCAGTGATGTCTGTAGACCCAATGGACGTTATTTGATGAAGACCGACTATTCGCCTCTATGTTACAAATTAAACAATCATTCTAAATGTGGACAAAAACGATGAAAACACATAGTAAGGAATAGAAACATATAATGGGAAACCTTTATCAATTCTACAATCGTGACAGTCTTGTTGATGGCTCTACCCATGGCTTTAAACACGATCTCTGATGACCCTTTTTCCTAACAAGCAAACATTAAGGTGAACTGTGAAATCAGAAATAACGACAAAGACAATCAAAATTTAAATAATTACATAATGTCGATGTTCATCAAAAGGTAGTTGTAACTCATTGGTTGTACAATTATAATAAACAAATTCAGAGACTTTTCTTCTCAAGTTGCATGGTAACAGTTCCTTGACCAAAATCACAAAAGAAAGCTTTCACAAAGAAGGCACAAACACCATAGGCGGAAAAATACTGAATTGATATCAAACATGATGCTGACAGTGCAAGTAATATGTAACCTTTTATCAGCAGACCTTATACCAATTGAGTATCCAACAATTGAGCTATGGAAAACAAATTAAGTTTGTTGAAAAATGTGATCGAGTTATATATGGTCTGTGCTTGAGATAGGAAAGCAGGAGACAACTTCAGAAATAACAAACTCAAATAGCTTCATCAGTTGCAATTATGTAGCGGAATGTGAGTATCTTGTAATGTTGTTATGTTAAGAATGAGCAGATATGATAAACAAAAAAAGAAAAGAGTTGACAAATGTTACCAAACAAATGGAATAGCACGTTAGAGACTTATAGGTTATTCATTTTGTGAAGGATATGAACAAATTCCTCCAGGTTGTACAATGACTAGGTTAATTAGTTCTATACTGAGTGGCAGTTGAGTTGATTAATGCTAGATTTGTGATTGAAGCCTTGAAGGTGTGTGTGCCTGTGGTTTGAATGTCCAATGTAAATGCTTTTGATTCATTGACAAAAAGTTTGTTGCTCACCAGATATAAAATAAAAAAGCTACAAAACTTTGAAAAAACATCCAAGTATATAATTATGCCATCATGCAGAAACCTGATAAACTGATACAGTGACACCACATCTCCCCCATTATGTATTACGTCATTGTAGAACAACATATATATCCCGATTAGAATTATTCTAACATATATCCTATTTACACACACAAAGAGTGATTCGTTTACAGTACTTTAAAAAAACAATTGTAATGATATACTGTCATATACCACTAATTTAACATTCAAAACTCTCATTGAACAACCATTATTAGCAACTGTAAGCGAAATAACTACCTGAAGCAAAGTCATAGCATAAGTAATATAGCTTCGCATCCTTCCCTGGCTAGTAATTCGAATCTCATTCTCGTCAATTGGTTGTTCTGCTCTCGGCTTCTCAACCTTCTGGTACCGATCCATCTTTCAAACAAAGCACACAAAACATGAAAAAAAAATTCAAAACATAACTATAAAATAACAAGCTGAAACGCATATGTGAATAGCTCCGGTCTCAATTTAATCATTATAAAATATAAACTTTACCAACTGGTCAGTAAAAATAAAACATTTAGCATCTAAATGTTACTTATGCAACCACAGTCGCTACAAAACCTAGGGCTTCATCAACAAAATCACAATGATAAATAATGCATTTCATGCACATACAATAAAACATATAAAAAGATCAGAATCATATTCACCGCAAAAGCTAGGGTTTTCTCATAACAACAACCAATAATCAAAATATTAATAAAAAATTAACACAATAACAGTAGAGAAAAAATTTAAACGAATTAGTATCTCAATAACTATTAAAAAAACGTAAGCAAATATTAGTGTTGAATCTAATAAATTGAACAAAAACTGTAAGTATCGTGAACTTGTGAAAATTGTTTTAAATTAAACTAAATTACCGTTTGATTGATTGACTGTTTGTGTTGTTGGATGATTTAGATATAAGCGTCTACGTATAACTCGAAGAGCCTTAACTCCGGCTTCAATTTTCTTCGTTTAAGCCCTAGAAACTGTATGGCTATGGTGTTTTCTGTATTTATATCACCTGTTGTGCCCTAAACACTCTTATCTAAACCGTTGAAGAACCGGTGCTTTTCGGTTTATTTACATAAAAGTTAAACCGGGCCCTGATAACGCTTTTGGGCCAAAGCCCTGTTAGAGTTAGATAGGAAATCTTGTTACTATCTGATCCAATTAGTGTAGAGACATTATTTTTATACGGCCCAATCATGACTAAAAAATCAGAATCATATTCACAGCATTTCATTATTTATCTTCGCGTTTAGCGGGTGATGAAGATTTATAATGCTGATTTTGAAAGAAATATTTGAATTGTCCGGTTTCTCATATTCCATTTAGATTGGAGATTTAATTTGGTTGGTAAATATTTAAATTGTTGGATTTTCAGTTATTTAAAGTATGTCAATTTTACAAAGTATTATTATGATTATAATACATAGGAGTGGGTTCAAGGGATAAAGAAAATTTGGTGGAGAAAAGGGAGAAAGGATTTTTAACCCTTCGATTCAGTAAAATAACTCTCTGATTCAGTTTTAAATTATATTTATTTTTTATTGAATCATAGTTGTTTTTTCTGAATTATAGTTTTAAATATATATTTCTCCCATTTCTCCTCCAAAATTTCTTTCTTTTTAGATCCTGGTATATAATACATATATATAATTATAGTTTACTAAAATTAGTATTAATATTTAGTTAACATTGATTATCTAATTATCTTGATAATGGTAACTTAATGTTTCCTTTTTAGTGAGATAGTATTTAAATGTTTGAGTAAATATATCAAGGTTTCATTGATTGTAAACTTCGTTGATTAAAAGTTGGTTTAGAGTTTAAACTCTATCTATTATTTAGCTTGTCTTTTTATTTTTGTTTGTTATTGAGTAGCTTATTAATTTCTGATTTCTAATATGTTATGCTTAATTATGTTTTTTACGACATTGATCATTGATGGATTATATTTATTATTTTTTTTCTTTAATGAATGGCATTAAGGATTAGCATTTGGCATAAAACACCAAACCAAGATGGAAAACAACAAAAACATACACCACAAACTAACAATCAGACTACAAATTCGAGAAAAGAAAAATACAATTCGTTAAGGAAACCATCATGCATATAAGATAATATCCGACACTTGGCAATGGCTGACCACGGATGATTACTCCATAAATCCCATCAAACCAAGACGTCCAGCTTTATATAATATATTTAAAAATTAATTTACTTTTAATATCACCAATTATCTTTTTCGAACCGGTGGATGGATCATGATTGGAATAGACATTACTCCACGTATACAAATAGGAATCTGTGATAAATTGAATTTAACCGTATTCTTTTCTTACTTGAGAGTTCGGCTTTTTATTATAACTGTACTTCTTTAAAGAGTTCGGTTATTTATTAAGATAACTAGAGTTTAGTCTTTGATGTATAAACTCTAGTTATTAAATTGATACTAAAAAATATCGCAAATAGGCTATCATATAACCGGGTAGTTTACCCTGTTGAGTAGTAGTATATCTATGGTAAGTCCGAGTCGAACTAAGAGGACCGTACAACTAAGAGTGTTTAGCGAATGTATATTAATCTAGACAAATAAGTAAATGTGGGGGGTTTTGCAACCGAGTTGTTGCAATGAAGTTGTTACTAAATTAAAAGTAAAAGTATGTTAACAAGCAGTTGGATTCGAAAGAATCAAAGTATTAAAAACGACACTCACTTGGACTAGTTTACTAATGACTTCAAGGTGTTTGTTAAAACGTGTTTATCTAATATTTTTTATCAAATTGAATTAAGAATATGATTCGCTTTCACTCCTCCGGACCGACTGATTAGAAAGGATCTTTTACTTTCACTCCAGGTTTCTAACCAAACCAAATATAAATTCAATTCGTTAACTCGTGATTTAATCTTGTAAACCTACTTTCGTAAGATTACTAAACTTAAGTTGACGTCTCAAGTTAAGTTCAATTCAAATAAAATTGAGTTTAATTAACAAGTCCTATTTCATTCTTGCATTCGCAATCAATTAACAATCATTCATAGACAAATAGTTGTAATAAAGTAATTAAGAAGTAGAAGTGTTCATTATAAACACCCAATGATTTACCAATAGGACAAATTAACAATTAAAACTTAATCAAAAATAATTCTTCAATTAAACATGAATTAAACAATCTAAACATCAAACGATTAACACCCCAAATCATTAGGTCACATCATCCAAGTGAATGAAAAGCAATTAACCCATAACCAAGCCAACGAGAACAAAACACACAAACGAAAGGGAAATAAACATTGTTTAAGAGAAAGAATGATAAACCAAATCGTGTAATGTTTAATTGTTGTTAGAGGCTTGATTATTGGATTCAAAGGGTAGAAAAATGATGAACAACCCTCCAAGGATCACCCAAAATCGCCCTAAGATCAGAGAACTACCCGGGCTGGTAGGATAAGTACCCAGTGGGTACTATTCATCTCTAAATTTTTTGTGACGATTTACTAGTTTGAAACAATGTTACCCGATGGGTAGGCTAAGTACCTAGTGGGTACTCATACTTTCATCCTTGACATCTTCTTGAAAGTTGTAGCCCTCTGAGTTCTAAGAATTTGAGCTTTTGAATTACCTCAACCGGAGTCTGTATGAAGGAGTTATGGCCAAAACCGTGGAGCCTTGCCGAATCTACAACAATTCTTTATTCTCGACCTTTTCTTCAACGTTTTCATCTATTTTCATCTCACACCCGTTCCTAACAATAGCAAACACTTTCAAAGCATATTAAGTACCAAAAGTTCATTAAATTAATGATAAATACGGATAAAACGAGAGCTATTGTGAGGGATAAATATGTATAAATTGAGCACTATCAATCCTTTATTATAACTGGACTCCCCTAAAGAATCTGGTTATTTATAAGTTAACCGGACTTTCTCCCAATCATAGAGTCCAATTGTTTATTTCAAATGGACTCTTGTTGTCTCCAACAAATTCCAAACTCTCATACGCAAACTCGGTCGTACTTCACCTGACAATGTAAAATTTTCAAATACACCTTTATCTCATTAATTTTATTATTTCATCCGCACCTTATCTCACTAATTTATTTCATCTATATCTTTCTCATAGCATATTTTCCATATTCAATATTCAATTACCTATAAAAAATCAATTCCTTCAATAATTAAAAGTGATTCATAAAACATTAACATTGGGTTACGACTATTTCTTCAGCATGTAGCAATTATCTATTAAGGTATAAATATAATAGGAGTATATTATTTATCCTTTATATATAACAGTTAATATATATATATATATATATGTTTACATATTGTATAGTCGAAATCTGTAATTTAATTTGTTTTTCAATATATACAGGTTGATCGTTTGAATATTTCATTTATTTGGACATGAAAAAGTTACATTATGCACTAGCTTGATTAATCTGTAGATATATAAGAAAGTTATATATACTGCATCTTCAAGTCATTTATAGGTAACAATATTATTATCATTATATTCATTTAGTATATGGTCCAAATAATATTCCATAGGTTTATACCCATTTGAAATTAATCTAATAGAGGTTAATTTTGAATTGTCCCTGTATTGGGACTGCTTTTTGAATATTTTGTCTCTTTTAGGATGTGAATGTGTATTAATAATTTGAGTTTTTAAGAAAAATATTGTATATACATACTTAGGATGTGAATGTGAATGTGTATTATTTTTCTTACTCTTACAAGTTTGTATTGTATATACATACTTCGGGGGGTTAAGGGGAAATAATACCGATTTTTCCTTAGATATTCAATTTGTAAATATGCGTTCATGTATGAGACAAAGTATTAAAAAAGTGGGTTATGTGGATACCTGAAACAATATGGATACATACACATATCCTATCATGCATGCATACATCTTATTGAAATATTTTATATGTATATATTTTCATATTGATCGTAGTAGATGGATATACTCTAGAATATATTGCAGAATTGTCTAATTTTATGAAAGTTGCTGAGAATGATGGGTGAACAAAGGGAAAAAGAAGATTTCTTATCCTTGTAAAAAGTTTCAAAATATCAACTATAATGATCATAATGTAATTCAGAGTCATCTATTAGTAAATGGCTTTATGAATAATTATATTTTGTTGGTCATGGCATGGTGAATTACTAGTTGATACGACAAGGGCCATTTCAAAATGTAACGATGATAACAATGATAATAACAATGACGATAACAACGACTATAACATAGATGATAATGAGTATTGTGATAATTTTAATGACATGTTCAATAATTTGGAGGGTAATGTTGATGAATATGGATTCGAAAAATTTCAAGAAATTTTTTCCAACACTGAAAAGCCACTATATATCAGTTGTACAAAATTTTCAAAACTTCCGGCAATGCTAAAATTGTTAAACTTAAAGGCATTTAATGGTTGGAGTGATACGAGTTTCACAAATCTTCTAGAGCTATTGCAATAAATGCTACCCCGAAGATAATGAGTTACCTATTTCATTATACAAAGCTAAAAAGATTGTGTGTTCAATGGGATTGAAAATTAAAAGAATAAATGCATCCCCAAATGGTTACATATTGTATAAAACTGAGTACAAAGACCTACATGAGTATGTTACATCTTGTACATTGAAGTATAAGCAAAAAAACCTAACGGCTGTTAACAGTGATGTGACGAAAAATGACCCCCCGCTAAAGTATTATGGTATGTGCCATCGGCGTCAATTTCCTTAGTTGAAATTGCAGTTAACCGACTTCACCACTGTAACTGCTCTTATAGAATTCCAAATTTTACTTAATTCTATGAAAAAGTTGGCAAAAGAGAAGTGAAATTAAAATCAGATAATTCTATGATTCCTTGGTTAATATTTTTTTTGTGAGTACAAATGAAATTACATTATTGGTATGTCCGTAGTTTTGACTTTTGTTTTAATTAACAACATACCATCATAATTAATATTAAATATATATATATATATATATATTCAAATCGATCATACAGATGCTTAATATTTTAACCCTCGATGAGTACGGGGTTTTAAATTCATGATTGATAAAAGATATCATCTGGGTAGTGTCTGGCCAGTTCTCTTCTTATAACACAACAAACTCAAAGAGTCGAATTAACCTCATGTATTAAAAACTATCCTAATTCAAGTAATTGGTTACCTCAATTTATTTGCACTTTGCGGAAGAAGATTAGTCATTAAGGGAATGTGATGAAGCATAAAAGTAGAAGGGCCAAAAATTGAATACTAGGAGAAGTTTATGGACTAATTATTAAAATTAAGAAATGACTACGCACAACATTGATAAGGAATGGAGAATATTAAATCAGTAGGGATGATCGAGTGGTAAATTTGAAAAGAGGGTAATTCTTTTATATTTGGAGAGGTTTAAAGTTTACATTTCATTTAATAAAAATAAATCTCTAAAAGTTATGTCAATTTTAAAAAAAAAAGTTTTATCTGAATCAAATATTTTTGACGATGAATTTAGTTCTTATAAAATGATGGTCCACTCAATTGATATCGAAACTACAACTTAGAAAAGAAACAAAGGGAAGCGAAGAATACTAATAAAAGGTAAATGGTGGGTGTCCAAGAATATATATCATGAAAAATAAACCCACTATATCACCATTTTAAAAAAGGTATCATTGATTTCAACCGAAAATACATGTAGAACGATTGTGCCATGATTCGTTATTTCTAAATCACGATAACTAATTTAAAATAACTATAGTTATGTGATAATGATATATATAATTATCATATCATATACATTAAAGGCATTAATTTGATTATTGAAGTATAAAAGTAAACAGTCTTCAAACATATCTTCCAAGACTCTATTTGTGTAATTATAAATACATAAGTTACATAATTAATCATCTAAACAAACTTCAATTATACTTGGTGCAAGTTAAGTTGGCTTAAGTTTCATAATAGATCATGTAGTTTATATATCATAAATCATATATCATATATCATATATAGGAATGTGAATAGTAAAGATTCTTGTAAAAACATATATTCATATATATATATATATGTTTTTTTATTACATGGTTGCTAAACTAGTTACTTTTAATCAATTATCATCATCATTATAAATAGTAACACATACTTGATTAAAATTGTCTTTCAAGAGAGGATAAGAAAAAACAAATTAGCTAAAAAACCTCGTTATTTAGCGTAGCATAGACTAGTTTAAAACAAGTTACACTAATGGTTATCATTTCATGTAACGATGGTACTTGTAAATACATATATATTTATTCCTCTAGGTAAATACAACCCGTTTCGTTAAGATTGTACAAATATAACATTTCATTTTAGTGTTGTCGTACTCAACTTAAATATATTTATAACATCAAATAATACTTTTTTCGAAATCCAAAAAGTAAAAGGTTAAATGGGAATATTGGAAAAAGCAATTTCAATGAATGGCGCGTAACATACAGAAACATAAACTAACCTGTGCATAAAACTGCACCGCATTTAGTGCCGTTTTTAATTGCAACCATAGTCTAGAAGGGAAGTTTTAACGGCGTAAGTCAGCGCCGCTAAAAGGAATCTCTGTCAAGCGGGCAAACGGCTGTTCTCGTAAACGTTCTTGCATCTCTCGCTACACGTCACCCTTTTTCTTATTGAAAGGAAACGCCGTTAGATTTATCCCTCTAGATTTTGTTTCTAGAGGAAGGACAAAACAATGAGAAAGAGATGAAGATTGTATGGTTAAACATAAAGATAACTTTTGTTTATTTTTACACACCTCCTGTTTGATTAAATGCTTCATTGCAACAAACATATACAAGGAAGGATTTTACATTACATTTACATAGCACTTTATTTATCTTGCTTCCTTATACTTTTTACTTTGCAGGCACAACGTTGTACCATGGAAGCTAGTGTACTATAAACATCACGAAGTTGATTCCAGGCCATGTCTTGGTCCCGTTGTGGGTGGTTATTCGAAAAGACCAGGTAAACGATGTACGACATCATAGCTGATTTTCAGCATGTCCCATTCATTATATTTAAAGTAATTATGTGCTAGCCTAATAAGTCTATGAGTCTCTTTCATCCTAAAACGTACGTGCCTAAAGTTGTGATCAGATAAGTGGGTACCAATTTTTAGTCAACATTACTACTTTTTTAGCTCATTGAATCACCGCAACAGGGGTCTTGGTTATATTTCGATGGAAATGAAACTTATAATCTTTGTATGTACAGGGCTTGGGCATTTCATACCTCGAACATTTATGGGCGGTGCACCTATTCAGATCGTCAGGAGTCTAAGGTATATGCATGTCCGATCAACTAAGACAATTAATTGGTATTGTTATTATTGGATGGGTGGTTGCTTATTATGGATTATAACATGCCTCGAGTGTTGTTTTAATATACAAACCATCGTGTCTATTCATACAAGTCAAGGTTCTTATCGTTGGTGTATGCGTAGTCCTCGAAAATATGTAACAACCCCATTTCAATAAAGAAACGAAAAATCACATTTGTTATTAAATAATTAAAGTTATAATAAAATTTTAAAATAATAAACAATTGAAGTTAACAGATAACAGTAAATATTGTCTTCAAATATAACTTAAAATCTCAAATGATAAATATAAGTTAAACTAGTAAATCAAAGGTAGGTCTCTACGTCAATTTCAAATTTTCAAGTTCTTGCACTCATATTATCCTCATTACCTGCCGCAGGAAAAGAAAATACGGCTGAACAAATTGCTCAGTGTGCGGATGTTAGTAGAAATAAATAATAATATAATAATATCTCAAATGTAAGAGTGGGACTAAATAAATAATTTGATTATTTAAAATCACCTTTCGAGTAACACTACCACACCAGAGTAAACAAATAAGAGAAAGGCTGAAGCAACAAGGGTTGGGTTAATTTTATACCGAGTACCCTATAGACAAAGTATTCAAATTGTACAACACCAGTGTCAAATAATATCACATCGCCAATCATATATACCACAAATAACACACTGGTCATTACTCCGGGTGTTTCACCTAAACAGAAGGTATGTATGACACTACATTACACGACTACACTACACAAATCATATCATAACATATCATAGGATGCATCCATACGCCTCCCAAATAATCCAAAGGCTCACTCCCGACCATAAACACGCAAATCAGTGGTGCTACTATGACAGGCATGTGATATCTCCACATATAGTTGACTCGGTATACCTATTTCCTGTCTACAAGATCTAAGGTTTTATGGTCGCGTAATGAACATATAAACCTACCACACACTAGATTATGTCCACCTTGCATATGGAATATAAATCAAATGAATCAAAATAGTTCACAACAAATAAATTCACAGAGTTTCTCTAAATCATATTTCTTGCAAAGTTTTCTCAAAAGCTTCCACAATATATCAAATCTCATATTTCAATTCAGCTCAAATAGATAGAATCAGAACACGCAGGTATCTGATAATGAATGACAAAAAAGATCACAAGCTAATCAAAGAAACATGTCAAGATAATGTTGAAAGAATAGTACAGACATCGATACTTGAATAAACATCTATAGTTTTCAAGATTGAAAAAATACTCTACAATTCCCTACAAAGTCTACGCTATTAATTTAACTAAATTTGGAATCTTAATTTAACTAAAACTAGAATAATGAAATTAACCATTCACATGATACAACAAGATTATTGGATATCGATGAGAAAAAGTAGAAACATTTGTCCAATGAGAAGCTGACTAAAGTAACAAGATGGTGTATAAGCTGAATTAAGTCTTCGAAATCAGAAGAAGGTTAGACTGTCTATTGTTGCTGAAATCATAGCTATACGCATTGAAATATTAGAGATTTAATATAAGAGATTCAAGACTAATACCTTAATTGAGTTGGTCAAGAAAATCTATTTATCAAAGGGCTTCTCCGATTGCTAAAGAAAGCTAAAGTTTATCGGGTGGAATTAGTCAACATAGAAGCTTTATGTATGAATCTTATGCAGGTAGCTCAATGCTCAATCAGAAGAGACTAAACTGATAGAATAAGATCTTCGTGTAGAAGAAGCCAACATATTAGAACGATCTGCATCTTGCTCTCCTTTAGTAAATTTTGTCCACTAGGTTGTTTTCACAATTAAAAGGTCAATGACTTAGAAGAAAAAGCAACTATTTTTTACACAAATAGCAGATTTGAAACACATATAAACTAAGATTGATAACTAATTAGAATATGCTCATGGTCATGATCAAGCAAGCTAAACGTAGCCATAAAGGTAAAACATCAGAATGAAAAGAAAATGAGGGGGAAGTTATGGATTGTGGTAGGAAATTTAAAAAAGAAAATGCTTCATAGGAAAAGGACAAGGTTAGCCAATTTGCTAAATCAAGCAGAGGAAGAAACTTATGCTTGAAATGAGACCCAACTCAAATCAAGAAACCTATGAACGATGTTGTCGTATCGTAACTAAAGTTAATTAGTTGAAGAAAGCCATCTGCAGAACGAATTTATAGAGTTATTGGTAGATATGTATTTCTGTCTATCAAGATAAACAAGTAATTAAAACTACTTTCTTTTAAGTTTGTAATTTTCTTGACATACTCTCCAACTATTTAGTGATATCTTCTTGTAGTTGTCGTGATGAACATGTCATTAAATACATCATATCCTTTCTTAGTCATTAACAAAACTCAATTTTTAATTGTGTTACATTCGAACAAGCATGGTCAAATTCAGATATGTATATTTCTAGTCATGCTCGATTGTGTTACATGATTTTTATAACATTCACTTATACTTTACACCTCACAAAAATATTTTTTTTAACGACGACTTTTATATAAACTAATAAGAAGCTAGAAAAAACCAATTACACAATAATTAACATAGAATTTTGTAACCGTCCTACCCAATTACACCTCACAAAAATATTATATCAAATCAAACGTTCAATGTGCTAAAAATAGCATCCGGAGTTTAGCACTAGCTTCGCATTGCTTCTCCACAAAACCCTTGTTAAGTGCACGGGAACTTTTTTTTAGTGGGAGATGAGAAATAACTTAAGAACTTCATAATAATAATAAATAATAAATATAAATAATAATAAAGTATATATTCATTAAAGATTTAAGGTGTTTTAAATTTAATGTATTGATTAAAAAATTGAAATATTTCGCACCTATTTTTCAGATGATGAGTCGCTTTTTAAGTTGTAGTAGATCAGTTGTGCATGTGAATTGTTCACATTTTTAAATAATTGACAAAGAAAAGTATGTTTCATGTTATAAAATTTGACAAATATATCTTTTTGTATGCATTAAAAGTACTCGTTTTTGAGTTGAATATGAAAGAGACAAAGAGAAATGAGAGAGATACATTATATTCTCTACATCTTTTAGTTGAAAAAAGTAAATAAAAAGAAAATGATTTTTTACGGCCATTTCACATTTAGACGAAAGATTTGTAACGAATGATCCGAGTGTTAAAAGTTAAAATCTTTTACTTTTTATATTTTCTTTCTGAGTATTTTTTTGAGAACACAAGTTATTTTTGTAATGACTCATTCATCTTCTTTTAATAGTACGAGTACTTATTCAATGTTAAATTTGGTGTTAAGTTTCAACACTAAATTTAGCAACCGGTATAATTTTTAAAAAAAATAATTTAAATTAAAAGTTGAAGTAAAAAAGGACTCACAAATATTTTTTTTGAACTAATCAAATTAAAGAGAATAAAAAGATTTAACATTGAGTTTTCACTGTTTGAGACTCCACTTTAGAGTTCAATTTCGGACAAGAGTGGTGTTTATGAAGTTAAAGGCCAAAGACACCAACAATTTACCCCCACTCCCGATGCTCTAAGAATAGAAGAAAACAAAACTATCGCTACCTCAATATTGTATAAATATATTGATTAATTGGATTCTTCCTTTGTGAATTCCTATACGAAGGTTTTATAGATGTGTCTTCGAATATTACTTGAATATTTCCTATAAGAAGAGGAGTTCTTTAGATTCGCCTTCTTACATATATTCAAATAAGTATTAAGGAAAGTATATATTCCATTTTGAGGAAAAAAGATAAGAAAAAGATAAACTATACCGCATAACCGCTACAAATAAAAGAGAAGTCTTGTTAAATATCATCACGAACTAATTAAAATTCTTTTGAATTGAAAATATGCAACCTATTTTGTACAAGCCCGCAGTACATATGCATTGTATTTATGAAAATTGAACTCATATCCTTTTAATTTTTTAAATTTTATTATTCTCTTCTTTTTTTTTACTCATTTTTTATTTTGTTTTAATTTCGATAGCTAGACCAAAAGATTATTTAATATAAAACTAAATTAGTACTACAACTAAGTTAGCATTTATAGGCATTAGTGTTCAGAATTTTATACGTAAGTCCACTTATTTGTAACTATCTTGGTTGAAATTTAACATTTAACTGTTACATATTTGTATGAAATGGAAAATAGAATATAATGATCTAAACTATATGGTTTCTAGTAAAACTCATTAAATAAAATACTTTTTGATGAATAGCTGAGTGTGAAATATAGATTATTATAGATAAAAACTACTCAGTAAATTTATTCATTATATTAATGTATTTTTTTATTAATAGATACTGTATTTCTGCAACTTTTAAATTAGAAAAACAAACCACCTCATTTGCCTTTAAAATTTTGATAGAAACTGAAGTACGTCTATGATTATTTATGATTCATTATAAATAGGTTATAAACCCGCGATAACGCGAGTCGAATTTAATTTATATTTGGTCGATTTTTTTTACACAATCTATACATCCGGGATAAGGCGCGACGAATTTGACTTTTATAAATGAATAAAATGTTGATCTTTTTTATATAGTTTATAGACCGGCGATAACGCTGGACGAATTTAATTTTTATAAATAAATAAAATATTTGATCAATCTTTTTTAAACAGCCTAGAAACCTGCGATAACGCCGAACTAATTTAATGTTTATAAATGAATAAAATATTTGTGACCGATTTTTTTATATAGTTTATAGACCCACAATGACGTATGTCGAATTTAATTTTTATTTGTTCGATTTTTTATATAGTTTATAGACCCGCTATAATGCGAGACAAATTTAATTTTAATAAAAAGAATAAAATATTGTGGCCGATTTTCTTATATAATTTATAGACTTTTTAATTTGTATAAATGAATAAAAATATTTGGTCTAATTTTTTAATTATAAATAAATACATCAAATATTTAAAAGATAAAAGGTGTAATTATACGAAAGAAATTAACATCACAATATTTTATTCAAATATTTAAGTGGCCAAAATTATAATTATATGAAAGAAATAAAAATCGTTAGATCGTAAAGGATTAAAAATAATGAAGGGTTCTGATTTCACCACTGTATCCTCTTTTAATTATATATAAAAATAAAGATTGAGAAAAAGAATATTGGTTATAAAATTACATAATTGCCCTCAATTAGATATTTTTGAAGTTAATGCCACCTCATAATCAGCCATTCAGTCGTTAGCATTAGAGCTATATGCCAACAATTTTACAACCGTTTTTACCTTGATTAATTGACCAATTCATATCACCAGCTTGTTAATCATATCCCACGGTACCCCCCACCACCAGCATGCTATTTCTGTTGCTCTGTTCTTCACATTCATGCTTGACATAAAATAAAAATAAAAATAAAAATAATCAACAAAAAGAATAACACAATCTCGATTGAATTTCTATAAGAATAATCAATTAAATAAAGGACTACTAAATAAACTCACTGTTACATTCTAGCAAATAAGAATAAAAAAATAAAAATGAAACAGAGGTTGTTCCTAATGCTAATACTAATACTAATATTAGGTATCATTTTTTCAGCATGGGTTGGTTTCAGAATGAATGAAGAAATCACAATCAAGTTTATTCCTGCAAACAGGACAAACCGGGTTTTTCGCTAGCCACGTATCCGCGCATTGTAAATGAAACCCGTGATTACAACCCGGAAACATCCTAGCAAGTTGCTCTGGCTCAACATCATCTAAACAAACCACGCATTCCGTCCCTAACACCAAATCCTTCCCGGTTGTAGTCGGGAGTTTCTCGAGTTGAGCAGTCGATAGGCCGTTTTCGGTGACAGGTTTCAATGGAGCATCAATTTGTTGTTGGTGGCGATGAGCCGCATAACAAAGCAAGGAAATATAGGCAACGAATACAACACTCATACCGGCACAAGGTAAAAATAGTGCAAGGAAAATGGAGAGTAGCATGGTTGATTATTGATGTTCGTTATTTTTTAGCGGACAAATTTATTAAGCAACTAGCGAGAACTTAGAACGAGTTTACACTGTATTTTTTAGTTTTTTTAATAGCGGAAAGGAAAGGGACTGAGAATCAGATGGGAAGGAAGGGTTTATAAGTGGGTGAGTTGTGAGGGTTTGGAGGGTGTTGTGCGCACCGAGGCCCACGGTGTAAGTTTCCTAGGAAAGTGATGCAAATAGTAGTAGTAAAGGCAGCTCAGTGTCTTGCACTTTATCAGTAGACACCTGAGGAAGTTATTTATCGAATCATTGGCTCTGTTGTTCTGTTTTCAAATTTTCTTTGTTACCGATATTTTCTTTTTCCATTAAAGGCCTGGTTAAAGAAAGAAAAGAAAAGGGAGTGTCAACATATTAAGTATCATTTTAGGTATAGAATCGACCATAAAAATAGTATTGGTATTGTTTTATATTTATTGTTTACTTTATTGTTTGTCGTTGGAAGATTGTTTCTTTGTAAATTTAACTATAAAAAATTATTAGATTTTCTGTTGTACTCATTATTTTAATTTATTTATTTTTTTAAAAATTTCAGTCAAATTTGACTCGAATATAAGGGCAAAACTGACATTTATTCAATCTATTTTAAATCTTCAAAAAAATATAGGAGGACAATAAATGTGGGACGGAGGGAGTAAAATTGTTTATACTTTATAGTATTGGGAAGTACTCCCTTCATTTAATCATAAGTGTCTACGGTCATGTTACACAAAATTTAAGAAAAAATATAATTAATGTATTGTATAAAAGGAAAATAACAGTATTACTTTTACTTTTTGCATATTATTCTATGAATTAGTTTTATTAAAAAGTAGATTATGAGTAATTGATAAAGATAGTATATCACTTTTGAGAAAGAACATTTATTTTAAAACAAATTAAAATCGGAATGTGAATATTTATTTTGAAACATAAAAAATACATACTAATCAGAATATTTTTGTTGTAATGTATTGATGTGAAGCGGCTAAATTATAATCGTGATAGATGATGTGTCACAATATGATGCATCAAAAACAACATCGTTTCTCATGGGTTCCACCAAACAATATGACTTTTACTTAATTGTATTCCGATTACAATTAATCAAAAGATTGTGAGGTTGAAGTCTCAACTTATGATACGTGTTGTCGTGTTTATGATTGATGATTTTTAACTTTGTTTCACTTTATCTCTTTTATCTTCTTAGAATGTCTTCTAGAAAACGAGGCATTAGTCATCGTCCTAATAATATGTGCGATGAACACAAGGAGAACTATATGCAAAACGTAGCACATCAATTAGTTTACTTATGGTTAACTTGGGTATTGTGATAAAGAAACCAATCCAAGAATTATTATTAAAGCTTGGTTGTGTTGTCGGGTTCAAAAGGTTGATAGTATAATAAAACAAATTAAGTGTATAACTTATTTCAACGGTCTCAAAGAAAGATCCTTCATTTCATCTCAAGCTTATATACAATCATAGCTTCTAATTGTGGTCAAACAATTTTAGTCAATGAATTTAACTAATCAAAAGTTTAAACCAATGAAACAGTGTGTGGTTGGTGCATTATGAAAAAAGTAAAGAGGAATATATTTAGTGTGAAAGAGTGGTTGCTGGATTCATGTTGATGATACGCGCTGCAAATAAGAGTAGGGAAATGTGGTGGTTGTTGATTGGGGTAAAAAAGGTTGAGATAGAATTGTTGGAATATAGCTGTAAGGATGGATGGTGATTGGTGAGGGGCGTGAAAAAGTGTTGAGATGAACATCATATTTGGAGATTCTTTTCTTCATAGCTTATTTAATCGATACTCATTTACTACAAAATTGAGTTTAAAATTTAGGGACGAATTAAATTATCAGCGGAAGTAAATTGTACGAATTTTACGTGCAATAAAAATAAAAAAATAACTAATTATATAATTATCAGTAAATTTGTAAGGTTGAAACTGTAACATTTTTTGAAAAAAAACTATCAATAACCTATAATATGTATATATATGTTATTTGTAATCACGTGTCATCACACAAAAAAGCTCAAATATAGGTGATTACGAAAAAGAATTTAACTTCGTTATTCTCTAAAAGCATATTATATGCTTTTAGAGAATGCATTAGTACTTGATAACATTAGTTAAAAAATAGTAGAGACATATTTAGTTAAGTATGTGATTACTAGAGAAAATAATGTATTGGTAAAAAAGGAAAAGAGTTGAGAAAAACGAATACAATGGTTTTAGTTTAGATTATAAGGGTAGTTAGGTAATTTTTGATTTTGAAAACTTTAAGCTTTTCAGTTTTCGGTACAAACATTTTATAAGTAAAAAATAATATATAATTTTAACTTGTAAATCTAAAATATGATTAGTAGATATGAAAAGTAAATTGAATAAGAAGAGAAAAAAAAGACATTTTAAGTAGATGAGAAATAAAGTAGGTCTGTTTTTAACTATATTATTGTATCTACTTAACAATACTCATAATAAATACTCATAATAAAAGGGTATTGACAATACGAATAATATTACATGTATCTGTGAAAAAAGCAAATTGTTTGAAAAGAACAACATTTAGTTTTTAAGATTTATAAATACGTTATGTGTATATATAGATTTCTGTATCACTTGCATTGATTTGTAGTCTACGAGTTTATTTGGTGAAGTAATTATAGGCTGTAACTTTATTTATATATAATTAATTGGCAAAATAGCTATAGTTTTGAAGTGTAAAATGACATAAATCGACATCAAACATAATAATAAATGATATTAGATGAAATAATTGTAACTGTAACAATATACTTTAAATTACATAATATAGTGCAGTACTATGGAAGAGTAGTTCAGTACTAGTGGAAATTTTCACAGAAAGCAAAATGGAGATGTAGTTAGCGAGGGCATTTAAGTAAATTTTAATACAAAATGCTTTCATTCATTTTTGAACGCTACTTTGATTAGTGTTGAGTTTAGGAGCTGTAAGAAAGTTTTAAAAGTTATAGGGTCTATTTGGTAAAGTAGCTATAGGCTGTGCTGTAGCTGTAGGCTATAGGCTGTAGGCTGTAGGCTGTAGCTGTAGGCTGTAGCTTTATTTGTATAGAATTGTTTGACAAAGTAGTTGTAGCTATAGTTTTAAAGTGTAAAATGACATAAAAGGACATCAATATAATAATAAATGATAAACATAGTTAAACGTAAATGTAACAAATAATATATTATATATATATATAAAATACTATTTGATAATATAAAAGTTATTTTGTCATATAAAAGTAAAATTAAAATATATTAAAAGGAAAACATAAACATAATATGCTCGTCATAGTCGGCGTGCATTCCATATTAATGTAGCAATATCATTACGAAGCTGTCTCATCTCAGTAGATGTTCCTTCTGATAAATTTTCATTGTTTATTTGAGATACATGAACATCACGAAGTTCATCGCGTGGTATATAATTTGGATGTTTCTCATACACGGTAAACATCATATCTTCTGAGCTATTACGAATATAGTTGTGCAAAGCAAATGCAGCTATAATAACATCAATTTGTGTATGCACACTAAACTGAGGCATTTTGTCGAGGATTTTCAACCGCTTCTTTAAAATCCCAAATGACCTCTCAATACAACTACGTAGAGATGAATGAGAACGATTGAACGCTTCTTGCATGTTATTTGGCGGCTCATTTTGAAATTGAGATTTATGATATCTTGTCTTGGAATATGGAACAAGCTATCCTTTTCTATCGGGATATCCTTTATCAACCAAATAATATCTTCCTGGTAAAATGGTTAAATATATAATAGTTAGATTATAATTTATATACGTAATCTAAAAACAACATAAAATATATGAATACCTTCAGATGGTTGTGGGAAGTTCATTGATGGCGTGTTGATTGTATGAAGAAAAACACGTGTGTTGTGTGCCGATCCCTCCCAGCCAACCGATATAAATGTAAAACACATATTGAAATCGCAAGTTGCCATTACATTCAAAGTAGGTATTCCTTTTCTACCGATATAACGCAATTATTGGGTCTCCGGGATGCATGCCTTGATGTGCGTACCATTAATGCATCCAATGCAATCCTATAATTCAAGTTAAAAATGTAAATGATAAAGAGAGTGTGACATTAAAATCTAAAATAAAATATAAAATAAATATGTACCTTAAAATATGACATATATCTTGTATCATTCATTATTTGAGGTGGTATAGGAAAGGTTGGATCTTTTGGCCTTATAATGTCACGTGCTAGACCTTGGAAACCTAAACCTCTAGCGGTTATCGTCTCCAGAACCTCATGAAATGCTTTACTAATAGTTTCTCCAAAGCGTTGAAAACGTTCCATAACATCCTTATTAGATACCCCTAATGCAAGCGTGTATAAAAATATCCCTAATTTTTCAAGAGTAGACATATTATCACTTGACTTCAATCTATATTTTGATTCAAGTTATCCACACTTCTTTTTTTCAATCTCGCCAAGCAATTTCATTATAAGGCAATTGAAGTAATTTGCTCACAACACTCATCAAATGCATGTACATACCTAAACTTACAGCTTAGCAGATGTAGTCAAACTAAAAAAAAAACATTATTTAATATGTACCATAAAGAAACAATTAAAACATGACTACATAGACACTTGGATATTAATTAAAAAGATGAACTAGCTCCAAGTGTAGTAGTAAATAATTAAATAAAGGCATGTAAATTCCATAGTCATGATCGCACATGGCAGGGTCTTTGATAATATTGGTGTATATTATATCCTTAACTTCAATATGAAGAGCAGCCAATTACCTATATTTTACGAAACAATGTTGCCAGGTTAACCCACCCACTTTGACCCATTATCTAATATGTCTGTCATGTCCATTTTGTCATATTTAACTTCCACAAATCAAGTCACATAGAAATATGATAAGAAAAAGATGACTTACAATGAAACCAACAACGATAGAAAGGCAATATGATTTGTAAGAAGTAAAGTGAAAGACTAACTTCCTATCTTATATGCATTAAAAAAGACAATTTCTGCAACTTTTGAGCCATTTTAACTCATATGGGTCGAAAAATTAATGACGCTTATCTTTCTTGGAGAGCAATAACTTGGGTTTGTGACCAAATTTTGTGTAAAAGCCAGCTAACTATTCCAAGTTTTCAACCTCGTTGAAGTCAATCAAGTTCAATTCAATATACTAATGGTGGAATTCCTAAAAGTTGACACTTAAACTATAAATAAAATTAACGATAGATGTATGTCATCTGTGTTTCTAGTTTTTGGGAAATACATGAGGGTTATTTGAGTAGTTTACAAGATCTCTTAGCAAACATCCTTTCTGAAAGAAGTCAAATACAATAAATGAAAAATGAAACTGTGAGAATCAAGAAGGAAAAATGTCCTACTCAAAATGGTCAATGTAGTTTTGGATTTTGTGAGGTTAAAAGCATAGTAGATAAACAAAAATGTTGGTCAGAGTGAAAACAGTGTAGTGATAACCATCGCTGGGCATGTTGTTAACAAGTTCTTTTGCATAAGCCACTGCTACAAAGATTTAGCTTACTGAATTTTTACGCAGACAACTTAAAATTGGTTCAGGCATTTCATCAAACACCACATATAAACTTCCTTAATCACAAAATTTTTACTAAAAACTCTCAACTCTATCTCATTCCCATAAGTTGTGATCAACCTACTAACATTGAATTTTTTTCAAACCCATCCAAATAACACTATATTTATCATATACTAGTGATTATTATACCATGTAATATATCTAAACACAAATTTAATAATACATATTCATTCATATGTTAATAGAATCACGAAACAATAAATAAAATGCACACCAAAAAATTCCAATTAAATAGAAAAAATAGAAGGAGAGCTATAAATCTGAAACAAATTCATGAAACACATAACCAAAAATTATAGTTTAGCTAAGAACGAAATTAAAGAAGAATATACAAATGGTACACTTATAGTTGATTAGAGAAGTGATTGTGGCTGCCATAGGAGGGGTTGTGATCCGATTGAGAAGTTTATGAACGTATGATTAGGGTTACGAGTAATCTACGTGATTATAGAGAGATTGAGAAGTTTATGAACCGTATGATCAGGGGCTACAGGCCGTGATTAATAAAGAGAGGGGTTTGAGGGGCACTTGTGTAAATAATACTTAAAAGCTCCTATGATTTTGCTGGAACTCTTCATTCACTAGCGTTTAAAATTGAGGCTTTTATTTAATTTGTAAAGCTACAGCAACTCCTCACCAAACAAGTCTTTTATTTTTTGTGGAGCTTTTATTTTCAAAATTAAAAGCTAAAGCTTCTAAAAGCTCTCAAAAGCTCTCAAAAGCTCCTCACCAAACACAGCCATAAGCTTGGTGTTCAAACAAAGCTTTAAATTTAGAAGAGCTTTTTTTTCTAAAATCAAAATCTAAAAGCTTCTATAAACTTCTAAAAACTCTTCGCCAAACATACCTACATATCACACTTTTTGATGTGAAAATCACTTCTCTGATATTTAGTAAGTTACAATTTATATTTACTTTGTGAGAGGTATAGATAATATCTATATTTATATGCCATTTTATTTTAAATGATATCAAAAATCAAAATTTACTTACTTTAGAAACTAGATGGCTAGATATTTTATTTTACTAGTAATCTTAATAATAAACAATATATAAGCAATATATTTATGATATCATCATTTTAATTTAAAAGTTAATTAACCAATCAGGAGTTATAATTTAGTTAAAATAAATTTTTTTAAATTGAGTAAAATTAGGGATTTGATGACATCATAAATTATGATTCTAAAAAGTAAAACAAATAACTATTTTAAGGATAAAAATAGTAAACAAGATAATTAGTAAACAATATTACTAATATTATCTAAATTATATACTATTAATTAATTAATAAATTAATATTATTTATATTTATTAAAAACGTATATTCAGGAACAAAAGGAATCTATTAAAAAACCATCGTCCAATTTATGTAAAATTTATTTAGGTATGTAGCTTTGGGTTTCAAGTTAATTAATAAGGTTTCAACGTTTCATGAGCATGTCTTTGACTTATGATTAATATAAATAAGATTTATTTAAGCATCCATAATATATTAATTTTTATTCAACAACCTATGTTAATATTACAATTTGTTTGTATTTTCATGAATGTATGGAGTAGGTTTTAATCTAGGATGGAACAAGACATATTTTGTGTGGTAAGATGGATAAATGATTTTCATTGTGATTAGAGGCTCTATTATCATAACTTTATGTAATGAATATTGTATTTAGGTAGTTTCATTTCAAAAACATAGTTTAAGAATCATCTAATAATAAGATGTAAGTGGAAGAAGATATAACTTAATTAACTATTGGTGCATTTTGTGTGACAACAACTTCTAGTTTGTAATAGTTAGTTTTATAAGTCATTTTGTTAATTATTGTAATCGTTAACTTTTGTCTTGTATGTGTATATGTGTAAGTTCGTACGAACTTAGAAGTAGGTACGAACTTACTAAGTTCGTACGAACTTAGGTAAGTTCGTATGGGCTTCGAAGTTGCCTAAGTTCGTACGAACTTAAGTGCCTACATATACACAAGTCCGAAAGTTTTAGAAAAAAGATTTTCAGGGTTGTAAGTTCGAACTTAGTCTTAGTTCCTTAGTGTAAGTTCACAGAAAGGATATAGAGAGAGTTTGTATCTTAGTTTGAATGTAATACTTGTTTACGTTCAATAAAAGTGATCTTTACATATTTGTTATTACTCGTTCGTTATCGTTTAAGTTTATATGAGGATTCCGCACTCATTGAAACAAGATTACCTTGTAGATCCGAACTACAGGAAACTACATTAACGTTCAAATAAATAAAAGATGGTTATTTATTCAAGATCAGTGTGTATAGCCGGTATTTTAAGTACTCTATTATTTTTTGAAAAAATTATTAACCCTTAGGATATATAAAAAAGATATATGATTATAAGTTAATTGTTTACATTTATGTTAATAGTCTCATAGGTGATTACTATTTAACTTACAAAAAGTTTATGTTTAAAATCACCCTAAACTATATGTAACACACATTCTTCTACTATTTGTCTTTTATTTTTTCTTCATACTTTTGGTTGGGTAACGGTTTCTTTGAGGTTTTTAATAGTTTTATATTGTTTGTCATATGAAGTGCTTCGAATTTTAGATTACTAATCATATTTCACGAATTACACTTGCAATTATTTTCAAAAATGTTCAAATAATATTATTTTATTTTTCAAAATGACTCGTGTAAATACACTGGTGTAAAAACTAGTATAAATATAAATGAAAGCAGTAAAGTACTAAATCATGTGCTTTCTAAACCAAAATAAGTATTTTTCTATTTAAAATTCGACTTAGAATGATGACGGGTTCTTGAATCATGCCATTCTTTCCGTCAACAAACACAAGCCTCTGATTTGATTTGAATATACATATATAAGAAACAATCTTTGAACAATGTTGCACTTTTCATCTCCACTTGCACAGCCATTTGATGGAATCAACTACGGCAAACGTACGATCAATGTCTACTCAAAACAAAGAACCGCACTTTGGTATTTTGAATTCCTAGAACACTTGGTCTACTTTTTTGTTAAAAACTAGTGATAATTGTTCGTCCCAAATAATGTAACTTTTAGTAGTACGTATTGTAGAGGTGTTAAAATCTGTAGTATTTTAAAACTAATTTCCAACGGAATTGATAGTTATTTAATGAACACTCAAATCCTATTCAATGATTCGTTTGTTATTTCAAAATAAAACAGGGTGCGTAATTACAAAGTACTTAGACCTCGTCAATAGAGTTACTTTAAACAAACAGAACTAACAACAACTATTTAAAACTTACAGACTCGATTACTAAGAGATTAATACAGTAAGTGATTACAACTTGGAAACTTCAAAGGTACAAATGAATCAGTTCATATAGCGAATGGAATGAGATGTTCCAGGTGCAATATATACTTGGGAATTCCACATAATCAGGTGTCCATCTCTAATTGGATATAATGCTAAGGTTGCTAGCATTATATTATGCTTGTCCCTCTGAAATGATAAGCACAATCTTCATGCAATGTATCCTCCAATCAGAATGTAAGCGTGTGGTAAGACTTTGTATCATTCAATTTAGAGAGATGCTCGCATGAATGTTAAGGACGTTATATAATGAACTAACCAGAAAACTCATAAAGTTATGACATTCTTCAGAGTTTCTCCCTTTGGTGCTATAGCCAATTGTTGACTTTGTAGTTGATGTTGGCTCTATCCTTTGACACTAATGAAGTGTTGGTCGCTAAGTGATGACCAGATAAGAAACTCACTCTCTTCATTATAAGACGACGCTTATTCACTTGATGATAGTAGCTAGAATATATCCAATTGTCAAAACAACACTTATTATATTCTTGTGAGGTCCTAAGGGCAACACCTTTAATTGGGTCCAAGGGGCCGAGCCCATGAAATTGACCAGATTCGATGAACTCGGGAAACAGTTTTTGATAACTGTCATCTTGGTGGCATTTGTTTTATCAGATGTTTTTCAGAAAAGAATTAAGAAAACGAAAAACATTTTGGGACTCTGGTTGCGTGCCCAAATAGATTCAAAACTCTAGTCTTATCTCAAAGTGATCTTAGTGAACCCATGCATCTAAAAGGTCAAAATATCACTTTTGAAAAATGACCCTTTACACGATACTAGAGGATATCTGCTGGAAATCATTTACCCTTTTTGCATCAAATTCCCCAACATTCCATAGGTTTTTAGCCACCTCTACAATTCAAGAAGATGTTGGCTTCAAATTCTTATTCTTTATCAAATATTGGGTAACGAGTGTAGTGAAAGGGCGAATATCAAGATTGGTTCTTGTCAACAACCTCCGAAAGAGTCTCAAGCTGTAAGGTTTACTTTTTTCGAAGTAAGGGTATTCCATCAAATATTTTCTTCGATCAAACATAAAATTTTCTTTTCGGTTAACTAAGAGCCGCATTCCTTTTAACTCAAATACATTCGACCTATCAATTAAGCATACTATGTATCTTCTTCTTTAACAGATGAGTATTGCATAGCAACTGGTCAAACCCTTCCAAATTGGACCATCTCAGGCCAATCCTCTCCACGCCCAGGTTGGTTCCGAGGTTCTAGCAAGTAAGTGGTAATTTGTAGAGCCTCAGGTACCTATGTCTAAATTTGACCTCCCACCCATATATCTCGCCATCATAAAAAATTAGTTTTCATAACTTATAAATAATGGATCAATGTTACATTAATTATAAGAGAGGGAGTTTGATATTAACGTGTCTTTGTAAAGGAACTTTTGAGCATTTCCCAATCAATATGAGTTTTATATATTAGTCAAAATGAGCTCATTTTATAAGTACAAAATGAGCTCGTGAAAATTGTAACTTTGTCTTTTCGCTCGAGTCCACAAGGTTAAAAGAAGCCCAAACCAGAGAAGCATGGATAGTATAAGAAGCCCTTATACCCAAGAAGACATAGTCAGGCCCATTTTTATCGCAAACTTCACAGAAATAAAATGAAGTTGACTTTTTTTACTCTGCATGAGTCTCCCCTATTTTTACTTTATAATGTTTTTTAATTTAAATAAAAGCACAAGTGGGTCATCTGAAATATAATTTTAATAAAATGTATTAATAAGGTATATTCATTTTAGGAACTAGTTGTTTAGATTGATATTTTAGAAAGAGAAATAGATAAGTATCTTTTAGATTTGAGTTCAATAGATGAAGATGTATAAACATGTCTATATATTCAATTCGTTTTTGAACTGAGCTTGTTATGGCATAAAAGGTTAAAACACTTCAACTTCAAAACATTAAATTTCTATCCTAAGGAGAAATTGGTGAGGGGCCTATCAGAATTCACATACAAAAAAGATAAAGTATGCTCTGCTTATGTTCTTGATGAACATACTAAGACCCAATTTCCATCTAAATTACTCAATTCTATTGATAAACCACTTCACATGCTTCATATGGACTTATTTGATCCTATAAGCACAAGTAGTTTAGGAAGAAACAAGTATACCATTGTTATTGTGGATGAATTTACAAGGTATACATGGGGTCATATTTTAAAGGGAAAGAGTGATGCAGCAAAGGAAATCATCGTTTGATCAAGAGAGAACAACTACAGAAAATCCTACCAGTCAACTAGTGAGTGATCATGGCACATAATTCAAGAATTCTACACTTATTGAAATATGTGATGATAGAGGTATAATGCAAAGTTTTCCTTTGTGAAAACTCCTCAACAAAATGGGGTTGCGGAAAGACGAAACAAGACACTCATAGAAGCTGCAAGAACCATGTTATGTCATGCTAATAGAAGATCTATTTTTGGGCAGATCCGGTTAACGTTGCATGCTATACTCTGAAATAGATATATTATTGTTAAATACATGGTAACACTTCTTATGAGATGTATCACAACAATGTTCCAACTAACCATTCTTTTCATGTGTTTGGAATATTTCTTAGATATTCATCCGTGTCCAAAGCTTTCGATTTTTCAACAAAAGAAGAAAGAAAATTGAAAAATCCATCAATGTTACATTTGATGATTCTTCTTTAAATAATGTGTGGCCTTCTTCGTGTGACATTGATTTATTGAAAGAACTATCGGTTGTGGGGTCTGAGTCTGAGACTTCAAAATTTGAAATTCATCAACTTGATTCTGACAGTGAAGATGAATGATCACCAACAATATATGTAGATGTTCCTACAACACCTCAAGTTCCAAGCACATACTCAACTTCTCATTCTAATGCTACAAACTCACCAGGAACAAACTCTAGTTCTCAATCTAGTGACATAGACTCACATGGTTAGTTTGTAAATACAAACTCACATGTTCAGTTTGGTGATGAGTACTCTACAGACCCATATATGTCTGCACTTGAAGATGATGCAGATTTTGATAGTACCGACATAGCCCATGATGATGACTCTAATCAAGAGTCACCCGAAAGTATTAAACATCACATAGATCATCCTCTTGAATAGGTTAGTAGAGACTATGATGCTATTGTACGGACCAGATCAACTGCTAACTTCTACTTCTATATCAATTTTTTATCAATCACTGAACGAAAGAAAGCTAATAAAACTTTGCAAGATGATAATTGGGCAGAAGCCATGCAAGAAGAGTTTACAGAATTTGAAAGGAATAAGGTTTGGACATTGGTTCATGCTCCCTATGATTAATTAAATCATTGGAACAAAATGGGTGTTTAGGAACACGATGGACAAACTGGTAGCTCAAGGATACATATAAGAGGAAGGGATAGAGTATGATGAGATATTTGCCCTTGTATCCAAAGTTGAAGGCATCAGAATCTACCTAGCTTATGCTTCAATGTCTACCAGATGGATGTGAAAAGTGTTTTTCTTGATGAAAATCTACACTAGGAGGTGTATGTAAAAGAACCTCTGGGTTTTGTAAGTTCTAAGTTTCCAAATTATGTTTTTAAACTGCAAAAAGCACTATATGCACTACAACAAGGTCCAAGAGCTCGATATAGTACCTTTATCAACTTCCTTGTAGAGAACAAATTCTCTAGAAGACCAATTGATAAAACCTTATTCATTAAAAAGGATAAGGGACATGTCAATTTAGTCCAGATATATGTGGATGATATAATTTTTGAATCTACTAATGAAACTTTATGCAAATAGTTTTCATATCTAATGTCCAAACAATATCAAATGAATTTGAAGGATGAACTAACCTATTTCCTTGGTTTACAAGTCCAACAACAACCTGATGGAACTTTTATAAACCAAAGTAAATATATACATGATTTACTGAAAGAGTATTCTTTTGATAATTGTTCTGTAATGAGAACTCCCACGAGTAGAACTAATAAGTTGCATAAAGATGAATCTGAGAAACTTTTTTGTCAAACAACTTATAGAGGTATTATTGGTTCACTTTTGTACTTAACTGCCAGTAAACCATAAATTATGTTTGCCACATGTTTATGTACTCCTAATAGGTTTAAAGATGCGGACTATTTAGGGTGTAAATTAGACAAGAAAAACACATATGTTGGATGTCAATTACATAGAGGGAAGTTTATAAGATGGTCAAGAAAGAAACAAAACTCTGACGCCACATCCTCAACGAAAGTAGAGTATCTAGCTACAAGTAGGTGTTATATTCGGTTATTATGGATGCAACATCAGTTGACAGACTATGATGTGGTGTTGACCAAAACTCCCATCATTTGTGACAATCAAAGTGCAATTGCCATAACTGAGAATCCAGTAGTTTAATCCAGGACCAAACACATAAAGATCACACACCACTTTATCAGAGATTGTGTAGAAAAAGATAAAGTGGTATTAAGGTTTGTGTCAACAAATAAACAACTAGTAGATTTCCTCACTAAACCATTGAGTGAAGATCATTTTTACTATCTGCTATGTCAGTTAGGGATGCTCAATCCCTAAGCAAAATGATGAATCTAACTGATTTAGTCTCAGTCTTAGTCTGTCTGATATCACACAGACTCTGACAAATCACAGACACACAGAAACTCACATACTGAGATCACTTTGTATAATTTTGGAAACTACAAGTTGTTGAAAACTTACTTTATCTTTTTGTTAGTTTTGTAAAAATCAGAAAATAAAAAGAAAGATTTTATTTTCTTGGATTAAGTTTTTAATTTTTTAGAATTTTTGGTATTGATAATATTTCTTGATGGTAGTGTATTCAAATACAATGTATAAATACCATCGAGCTCTGAAAAACAATCGAGTATATAACTGCAAGGTCATTATTTTTTTTTAATCATAATATAGATACCATTGGGAGTTGATATAACTTTGAACATCTTGTAACAGAATAATGGAAAGTTAAAATGTGGGGTCCATATTTTAACGGATTAGTTAATTAAATAACCTATTTAAACTCTTTTGTTTTCCTCTTTCCTCTACCATACAATCATAATTCATAGAGCAAATTATAAACTTACCTTACGGATCAAAATTCGATTTCAATCATCTCTTTCATAAATAGATCAATCTTTCAACAACAATGTTCGATGAATGCATTTATAATGCTCATGCTAATTTGGCACATGCCAAACCGTTCAAACAAAATAAAATTGTAAAGGTTTGTGTAAATAATCAAGTTGCCACCATTGATAATCCAAAGAATAATGTAAATAAAGGTTTTGAGTAGTTAACTTCTTTTATGAATGCCCATCCTTTGAATGGTACATATTTTAACACTTTACCTCATTTATATCATGTTCTGATAAATGAGTGGTGGTATACTTATTCTTCTAATGATACAAGTACGTTTGTTACGTACAATTGACAATGGTAGGATGGCCATTACCATTGATTAAGATCTCATTGTGGATGTCTTAGTTTTGAAAAGAGAGTAATTTTAAAGGCATGTGTATCTTTCAGAACAAACCAAGCAGTTATCCTAGTACCTATGTTGACCTCTGATAACGCGTAAAAAGTCACGTTTTTACCCACGTTATCTTACCCATATTAATTAAATAATTAACATTTCAATCCAAATATGAAATTTATTTGATTTATTGTGTTGGTTAGGTGATTACAAAGACGATGCTGTAAAACTCACCAAAAACAGGCGAAAAACGAGTAAAATAGAGCCAAGTCAACACAAGGCGATTCGCTCGCGTTCGAATCATCCTTTTGATAATTTTATGTAAATTATCTTTGATTAACATCAAATTGAAGATCAGAATATTACGATCGAGTGGGTTCAAGAATCGCTAAAAACGGACGAGAAACGAAGAAGTTATGACGAAAACAAGCCCGAACGAATTACGATCCCGCACACAAGATCATGACCTCGCGAATACGGGCCGCGCCAACCGTATACGGCTCAGTTTGAACTGTATACGGTTCAAACGAACCGTATCATGGCTCGCGCGGCCCGTATATGCTTAAATCTTGCATCTTGATACGGTTCGCGCAATACGGGTCGATTTTCTGAAGGTCAAATATGGTTCGGATGGTCAAGATACGGTTCGGGGATCCCTCTATAAATACCAACCTCCTCATCCAATATTCCACACACCTCACACTTCAATTTACTGCCATTTCTCTTTGTTTCTTCCCCCTCTCTCTACTTTCTCTCTCTAGATTAATCTAATTAATCTAGGGAGAGATAAGTAAGGGATTAGAGATTTAATTATGTATTAGTTAGTAGTTAGTAGTTAGTAGCTAGCTTAGCAATGTAACGCTTTGGATAGTCAAAGGAAATACAAGTGTTATTCTGCTCGCAACGTTTACGGGTAATATTTATCCTTTTCTTTTATTAATTCGTCATATTGTTCTTGTTTGATGTTTGTGATTTATTAATATTAGAAATGCTTATTACCATGCTTTGTGAGTAGTTATTTATATGTTTGCCATGATTTAGATAATTATTTGGCGTAGTTATGTAACCGATTATACTGTTACTCTGTCCATATGATAATTAATTAATATACGAATATGTGAACCGAATCTCCATTGTTTACCTATCCAACTCATGTTGTGGTTAATACCTTTCCTCTAAATGAACGTAATTAATTCATAGGTATAGGTCCCTTAATTATTCTGTGTAAGAAGATTCATTGAACTCGACATGGCGTCTGTTCTCCTGACTGAAATATTCCGTGGGAGACACGGTTCATTGGATTAGAGATAGGTTAGATTTGGCATCGCATAGTGGATATTTTTGAGAGAACTTTCGGAATATCCACAACCTAGATAAGTTTATCTACCTGATTCGCAAAATTGTATATTGTCCTCACATACCTATTACATGTTCTTGTTTGATTGTTGCTTAGGTATTAAATCAATATCAGTTTATTATGCCACTCGGATAGATCCATGCCTATTTATCTACCTGATTTTGAATACTATCCTCCGATACCTATTGCATGTTCTTTTTTGATTGTTGCTTAGGTATTAAATAAGAATCAATTTACCACATTACTCGGCTAGATGCATGTCTAGGTCTTTGAATGTTAAAATTGATTGTTGTATGTTCATATAATGAAGTAGAATAGTGGTCTTAGCTTCTATGTATGAATGATGACAACTTAACGGACTGCTAGACAAAGTCATCCCAACTTGTTCCGTGGGGTAACTCCCATTCATGCTTTCGTTCATTCAACAATTCATTTCATCAATACAGATATCTCTGATGTCTGAGAATGAGGAACAGGATTCGAGGATGACTGTCAGGTTAAGTTGGCTATAGTACTTGGAGACATCCCGGTGCTATATGATAATGCGTATCCACTACCCAAGTGACATGCCTCTTTACCTGATTACGGACAACTTCGTGTCAAATAAGAGGTAGGCTCGTGGATATGACTCATCCATAAATAGAAATTCATTACTACTAATGCCATAACATCATAACTACCTTACGCCAACGTTATACTAATTAATGGCAAACCACGTATTCCTTATCCTTAGTTGTTCATTGCATGCTAGCTTATTTTATTTTATTTTATTGTTTTTATTAGTTTAATATTTAAAAAACCCATATCCAACTACCCAACTATCCAAACTCTATCTTAAATACTGAATTGTCCAAACGAGCTCCACTTCAAATTCGACCGTCATAGAGACGACCCTGATCATCCTTACCACATACTAGTATCTAGTAAGTAGTACAGAGGTTTAGGCCCCGAAAAATATAAAATATAAAACCCCACTGATAAAGCACCGCTCGGTCACTGTTGGCAACCTCAACCCGCGACGACAACGCCATGACAAATAACCGACCGTTCGGTGCCGCATCACAGCTTCAACGACCTTATTTTTGCGAACTTGCCTCTGCGACCTTATCTATGCGAATTTTTCATTAAAGTCGCATTCAGGTTCAAAGTTATTCTTGCGACACTAATTTATTGATTTTTTTTAAGCTTACCATTGAGTAATTTTGGTCTGAGGAAACTTTTATTTTACACGAGCAAAATTCGACAAATTTTGGAGGAAAAATTCTTACTGATAAAATTTGAAATTTTCGATCAACATTTTCTTAAAGAAAATGATTCTTTAAACACTTCAAAATCTTTATTCTTTAAAAGATCCATTCAAGCAACGGTTTTATGATGTCAAGATACGAAATTGAGAGCGAATCGGATGAGGAATTGAAAGCAATTGAGAAAGAGATGGAACGTATTTCAAAATGGATTCAAAAAGATTAGCAACAATCTAAATCAAGATCATCTTTACAAAAGAACGAGAGTGCAACAACATCTGAGTATTATGAGAAAAAGTTGATCAATGCACAGAAAAAGGAAGCCAAGAAAGAGGTTATGAAAAATTGGGAAGAACATGCTCAAGTCATTAAGCTGTCAGTTGAAAAGTCCAATGCTTTGCAACAAGTTAAACTACTTGAAACTCAAATTGAGACACACTCTGAGGTATATTCTAAAGTTCTAACTAAGTATCAACAACAATTAAACTCAGAAAATGAAAAGGCTAATAAACTGCAAAATGACTTAGCAAATAACCTTGATGTGATAAAAACTTTGAATCGAGATAAATTCGTTTTACGAAATCACATGGAAGGTTATAAAATGAGTTTTGAAAAATATGAAAAGAAAATATATCTTTGAATAAAGAAGTTCATGGTATCTTTTCTGAATGCAAAGTATTAAGAGAACATGCAGGTTTTGTTCAACAAAGATATAATTTTGCAATTAATGAAAAGAAATCATTGTTAAGCAAAATCAAAGAACTTCAAGATACTTTGTTGAAATGTGGTCAAATTGTTCAACCCATATTCTTAAATAAACCAAAGGATATCAAGTTTTATAATCCAAGGGAAGGGATATGTTTTAATAATCCGTGTTATTTGAAGAAAGCAATTTCTAAAGTGCCAACCTTGTATAACTACGGTAACTTGGGTAGCATTTTAAAAATGAGTTTTCTACAAACAACTAATGAGGAGGAAGTAATTGAGAAGTTCAATAGAGCAAGAGAAGAGAATGCTCAATTTTCATTTGATTATCAAAAATTAAATGAAAGTTATGGGTCGCGAAAAATACCTCTTTCCGAGGATTATTTCCCTAGTTATTCAAAACCAGTTGATGATCAAAATGATGATGTTCTTGAACAAGTGGTTAAAACTAAGATTTATATTCCAAATTTAGTTTTGGAAAATAAAATCTTCGATTTAGAAAACCAAATAACCACTCAACAAAATATGTTTGAACAAGAACGAGCTACTCTTTTGCAATCTATTAAGACATTAGAAAGTATTACCTCCTCACCAGTATCAATTCCATTGTCAAAACCCATGCCTTCTACTGGTGTTTCAAACAAACAATCTGAGAAAAAATGTCTTTTTGAACACAGCAAAGTTAAACCTCAAATGTCAAAAGCGACAAAAACTCAAATGAATGTTACAGTGAAGACTTACACAGATAAGTCATCCAAACCCCTTTCGAAAAAGATATCACAGTTTACCAATTATTCTTTGCAAAAGGATAAGAGGCACTCTAAGATATCTCAATCAACTGGAACATTTACTCAAAAGAGGTTTCATCATTCAAAATCAAATGATTGCAAAACTTCATGTAAATCGGTTTCCCTATTTCCAAATAAGATCAAAATTTGGAAACCGAAACAAAGCTTTTCTGAACAATCTTCCCAAACAAAGTCATTCAACTATTCCAGATAGAAAATGTTTGCACTTGCACCACAAAACAATTTTTATTCGGTGCAAAGAATGAATGATTTTGTATCCCCTACTACCAAAATATTTCACTCACCATTGATTCCATGAAACCTATTTCGAAATGAAACATCGAGTTTCAATTCTAAATGGAATTCAATGTCGTTAAACCAAATAGACACAACTTACAAATGGTTTTCTAAATTCTCAAAACCCATTGGCACTATTCTTAAATGGGTTCCTAAAGTTGTTGTGTAGTTTCATAGTGACTTATGAACAACTCAGTTCATAACTCGGTTTAAAAGACTCATTGACTTATGAAAAAATCGGTTCATAACTCGTTCTTCAAATGAAAAATGGTTTCTAAACATTTCAGTTCAAACCCGTTATAATTGAAAGAGCTCAAAAGTGACATTTATTTCATTTGAGATCGAGCTCCCGTCCTACTTATTTTTTGATTGTTGGGACATGTTATTGTGACAACAGATCTAGCTTGTAATAGGACTAGTGTATTTATTGTCAAACTTGTAAAATTGGTTTTGACTCGTAAATATATGATATTAATTTATTATTATTATTTGTTTATTATATTTAGACAAGTAACGAATTCAAGTTAAAGTCAAAGTCACGATTTGAGAAGTCAACTCGCAAGTCATAAAACTTGCGAGCTGAGATTTCAACTCGCAGCATATCTGGACTCGCAGGACTCACCTGCGAACTGAGATCTGGGCTCGCAGCCAATCTGGGCTCGCAGCCAGATCTGGACTCGCAAGGCCCATGGGCTGCGAGTTGAGTCAACTCGCAAAGCCCATGGCCTGCGAGTTGAACCAGATATAAATATTTTAATGCTGCTCAAAATAAGATAGAGTCTAGAAATCCATGCCATTATTACACACAGCAAATATTTAATTATTCTCCTCGTTTTTCGTGCAGATATATTTATTATAGTATTAAAGGCTCGGTTTTGAGTGATTAACTTAGTTAATAATCAAAACGAAGCCCTTTAATTAATAGTAAAGTTATATAAGCTTAAACCTAACGTATTGTGGGATTCCGCACCTCAATACTTAAAGATAATCCGTTATCGAACCAAGATCTAGCGACCTTACAATTGGTATCAGAGCTTTCGGGCTTAGAAACGTTGTGGTTACAAGGTTTTTGGTTATATAACATCTTTAGGGTCGTTTTTCGAACGAAATCTACGGATTTATTCGTAAAATACCAAAAAGTTTCAGTTCCCAGATTTCGAGGCGGCGTTTTGCGAGTTGAGATTAGGGTTTCTGTTATTTGCGAGTTGAGAGTTACTTGCGAGCTGAGATCCACTTGCGAGCTGAGATTCACTTGCGAGCTGAGATCACTTGCGAGTTGAGATCACTTGCGAGTTGAACTTACATTGCGAGTTAAGATCAGCTGCGAGTTAAGATCAGCTGCGAGTTGAGATCACTTGCGAGTTGAGTTTCCATTGGGAGTTGAGATCAGCTGCGAGTTGAGATCACTTGCGAGTTGAGTTTCCATTGCGAGTCGAGATCAGCTGCGAGTTGAGATCACTTGCGAGTTGAGTTTCCATTGCGAGTTGAGATCCTCTGCGAGCTGAGATTTCTGCGAACTGACTTTACCTGCGAATTGAGTTTAGTTGAGAGTTGAGATTACTGAATACGCAAGATAACTTAATTTTTGATCTTAAAATGTCTGATTTAAGTCGAATGATCGAGATGGAACACGAGGTTGGCAAATCTAATGTTCCACCGAAGCTACTCAGACTTGAGGACTATTACGGGTGGAAAGACAGATTCGAAAGTTACTGTAGATTCCACGACATCACCATTTGGCTGTGTATTAAGAACGGATATGTTGCACCTACAACTGAGGTAGGGAATGCAACTGTGATTGTGCCTTACGACAGGATGAATGACAATCAGAAGAAAGAATTCACTATTGATAATAAGGCACATTCATCGATAAAAATGAGCCTTCCCAAGGAAATCAATCACCAATTGAAGTCCTTTCACACAGCTAAAGAGCTCTGGAATGCTCTAGAGAAAAGGTGTGAGGGAAGCCCTCAGGTGAAGGCAGGCAAGTGTAATTTTCTGAAAAAGCAGTTTATGGTATTTAAAGCTTTTAGAGAAGAGGACCTTGAAGCCTACACTACCCGGTTTTATCATTTATTAAGTGAACTTGACGACCACGAAATTTTCTACAATGACAAGGAAAAAACCGACAAATTCATTGAGGGTTTGCCTTGTAAGTGGGAAATGTATGGTATCATGCTTAAGGATAATGATGAGAGATACGCCACCATGACCCTAGAGCAGGCAATTGACAAGCTAAGGGGTTATGATTTCTCTAAAAAGACGAGAGATACAGATTCTGATCATCTACAGAATCCTGGTCTATACCATGGAAAGACTAGTATCTCTAATCCTTCATCCAATTCGACCACTGCATTGTTTGCTGGTGAAATTGATGAACTCGGAGAAATGTTAACCGAGGATATGTGCTTCATAGCTTCGGATGGCGGTGAAAAACGAAGCAGGAACACTACCTCTGATAAGTCCACTCAAGGGCATCATAAGATGCCGATGAGTGTGAAGTCAGCTGAACAGCAACTCTCGGTGCTGGCATCGTTCGTTGCTTCCTATGAAAACTACATTAAAGGGAAGATCAACGATCCTGCACAATTTGATGAGGACTACGATCAAGTAGATCCTGATGACTTAGAGGAAATGGACCTTCAGTGGCAGCTTGCTATGGTGTCAAGGAGGGTTAAAAATTTCCTGAATCGAACGGGTAGAAGAGTTGTTGGAAACCGACCTGGATTCGACAAATCCAAGGTCAAGTGTTATAACTGTCAAGGTTACGGACACTTTGCCAGGGAATTTCAACGATCAAAAATTGATATTGGCGCTGTTAAACAAGACTTCAGAGGAGCAGACTGGGAACAATGATAATTGGTGGTATGTTGACAGTGGATGCTCTAGGCACATGACAGGAACCAGAAGTCTGCTGACAGACTTCAGAGGTGGACTGAGACAAGGAGTGCACTTCGCTGGTGATATAGGAGGAGTAATTACTGGGAAAGGAACAGTTTCAAATGGAACTTTGACTCTAGAGGATGTGAATTATGTTAAAGAACTAACGCATAACCTAGTGAGTGTTTCCCAAGTCTGTGATAAAGGTCATCCTGTTCTCTTCACTGAGAAAGAGGCCTTGATCCTGAAGCCGGGTTTTATCATTCCCGAAAAATGGATACTGATGAAAGCTCCAAGGAAGAAGGACATTTATGCTATCAACATGAATGCTCCTATTACTTCAATGGTGTCTACTTGTCTGTTATCCAAGGCTTCAGAATCAGACTCTCTCCTATGGCATAGGAAAATGGCACACCTGAATTTTCGTAAAATGAACTACATAACAAAACATGAGTTAGTTCTGGGTGTACCACCGAAGAGTTTTGCATTTGAAGACAAGTGTATATCCTGCTTGAAAGGAAAACAGCATAAGAAACCACACAAGTCTAAAACTGTGAACTCTATTTCCTCACCTTCTGAGTTGCTACAGATGGATCTCTTTGGTCCAATAAGCAAGAGAAGCATAGGTGGCAAATGGTACAGTCTGGTTGTCACAGACGATTTCTCTAGATTCTCTTGGGTATTCTTTTTGGGATCTAAGGATGAAACTCCGGGCATTCTTATGGAGTTTCTAGATCTAATAGAGAACATATATAGAAAAAGAGTTAAGAGAATTCGTAGTGACAATGGGACTGAGTTCAAGAATTCTACATTGAATGTATATTGCTTAAGCAAAGGCATTCAACATCAATTTAGTGCACCATATGAACCTCAACAAAATGGTGTTGCTGAAAGGAAGAATAGAACTCTAATTGAAGCAGCGAGAACAATGCTTGCAGATTCAAGGCTTCCGGTCATATTTTGGGCAGAAGCAGTGAATACAGCATGTCATATTCTCAATCGGGTTCTTACAGTTAAAAAGCAGAACAAGACATGTTATGAGCTTTTGAACAAAAAGAAACCAAACTTAATAGGGTTTGAACCTTTTGGAGTTTCATGTACGTTGTTGAAGACAAGTCACCAACCTAAATTTGGTGAGAAGGTTGACGAAGGATACTTCCTAGGTTACATGCCTAACTCACCAAACAAACGGGTGTTCAATAAAACTTCGGGACATGTTGAAATAGTTTATAACATCGAAGTTACGAGCTATACACATGACTCACATAAGGGATTGGATTGGCAATTTGATTATTCAGATCTTTTCAAGTCATTTAAAGTCCCTATCAGTGACTATGTCAGTAACTCAGATATTCCTGAGCATTTATTGTCGGGAGATGAGGATCCCACTCCTTCTCCAACATCGAGTGCTCAAACGTCTGATGCTAGGACTATTGTTGATACTGATGTGGTCCCCCCTATCGAGTCACAACAACCTCAAGATGATATACCTCAAGAGTGTGAAGATCCTGAAATTGCTTCTCAAAGGATTGTGGATGATGTTCTCACTCCTCTGAGACAATTAAGGATATCAACTACTAATGATGGTATATCACCTTTAGAGGAAATTGGTGCCAACTTACAGGATGATATTCCAGTTGAACCTGTTACTTCAACAAGAATTAATAGGATTCATCCAATTGATAATATCATCGGTGATCCAAATTCTCCTGTTCTGACTTAGAATCAATCTAAAGCTAGTACATCCACTCATTCAAGCTTGTATGCTGAAATGAACGAGACATGGATCTCAAATCTATGTCTATATTCATGCTTTATCTCACAAATTGAACCTAAGAATGTTCAGATAGCTTTGAAGGAAAATTTGTGGGTCGAGGCAATGCAGGAAGAACTGTCTCAGTTCACAAAATTGCTAGTTTGGGAGTTGGTTGACTTACCTGTTGGAGAATATCCAATTGGAACTAGATGAGTATTTAAGTGCAAGAAAGAAGATCGGGGAATCGTGATTCGCAATAAAGCTCGTCTAGTTGTTCAAGGTTTCAATCAACAAGAAGGGATTGACTACAATGAAGTGTTTGCACCTGTGGCTAGGCTTGAGCAATTAGGTTATTCTTAGCATTTGCAGCCTCAAAGAAAATAAAAGTATTTCAGCTGGATGTTAAGAGTGCCTTCTTGTATGGCAAAGTCAAAGAAACGGTGTATGTTTCTCAACCTCCGGGATTTACTGATCCAAAGTATCCAGATAGAGTATATAGTCTTGATAAGGCTCTATATGGATTACATCAAGCTCCAAGAGCGTGGTATGAAACACTGTCTACTTATCTTCTTGGGAATGGATTTACAAGAGGAAGAATTGACAGTACACTCTTTGTGAAATGGAAAAAGAGAGACTTTCTACTTGTTCAAGTATATGTTGACGATATCATCTTTGGGTCATCTGACGAAAAGATGTGTAGTGAATTTGAACAAGTTATGAAGAACAAGTTTGAGATGTCAGCAATGGGTGAATTGACATTTTTCTTAGGATTGCAAGTTGATCAAAAGAAAGATGGATATTTCATTCATCAGACTAAGTATACTAATAAGCTTCTAGAACGATTTAAGATGGAAGAATCAAGAATTTTTCATACTCCTATTCCGGAAGCCCATGGTATTGGTCCAGATACATCGAGTGATAGAGACGTGGATCCTACTCTTTACAGGGCCATGATTGGATCACTAATGTATCTTACAGCATCAAGGCCTGATATAATGTTTGCAGTATGTGTCTGCGCAAGATATCAAGCTACTCCTAAAGAATCTCACATGCAAGCTGTAAAACGAATTCTTCGTTACCTCAAAGGGAAACCAAAGCTGGACTTTGGTATCCGACTGATGGAGACTTAGATTTTGTGGCTTACACAGATTCTGATTACGGAGGATGCAATCAGAATAGAAAGTCTACAACCGGTGGATGTCAATTCCTAGGAGGTAGACTAGTCTCTTGGCAGTGCAAGAAGCAAACCTCAGTCGCCATTTCTACATGTGAAGCTGAGTATGTTGCAGCTGGCAGCTGTTGTTCTCAAGTTCTATGGATACAACAGCAACTGCTTGATTATGGGTTTAGTATAACAAATACTCCTATGATGATTGATAATGAATCAACAATCTCTATAACCAATAATCCAGTCAAGCACAGTAAAACTAAGCATATTGATATTCGACATCACTTCATTAGAGACTGTGCTGAGAAGAATTTGATAAAGTTAGCTAAGGTTCCATCTGTGGATAATTTAGCAGACTTATACACCAAAGCGTTCGACAGAGCTCGATTCGAGAAATTAGTAATAAATTGTCGTAGAAGTACTGTATGTGACAGTTCACGAATTGTCGCAAAAATTCAAATTACATCTTTATGCAACAGTGTTTCAGACTGTCGCATAGAATTTTCGCACACTTGAAATTGTAGCAAAGTCGTCTGTTTGAACAGACTGTTCGTAGTTTCTGATCTTCTGACTGATTGATTTCTTGAATTGATTTCGTGAATTGAAGATGATCACTTATGTTCTGGAATGATTTCGTGAATTGATTATTCCGATTATGTCAATCAAATTAACATGAAACACGATGAAATTGATTAAATCAATATAGCGAAGAACATGAACTTTTCAGAGAGAAATCGATCAAAACTTGTAATTCGATCGAATTAAACTTGAATCTGTTGATCGATTCTGATATAGCATAATCGAATGATGCTTTTTATTGGTTCACTTTCTTGAATTCCGTTCCAAATAACTAATTTGATCAATCACAGCTCAAAAACATTTAGAATATCCATTTTGTTGATTTCTTCAAATTGGATGAGTTTTGGATTGAATTATATGAAATTGATGCTTGATTCTTGTTCCTTAATCAATAAGCTTCAATTCTATCAGATTACTTTCACCAAAACACAAACAAATCTCTGAATTTGATCTAGAAATCACGAGTTTGACTTTTCTGTTGACTTTCTGATTTTGAATTTCGATCCGTTTTTCTTCAAATCTTTTCAATCCTCTAGCTCTGATACTAATTATTAAACATATTCAAATAATGATTATGATGATTCAATGATAATTGAGATAGTTTCCTTTGAAAGTGTTTTTCTATTAATGAGTAATGAACTTGGAAACTTACAAATGGTTACCACTAATTAGCTATTTGTACTAATAGACTAGTCACATGATTAATTTCAATAACAAGGTTTACAATCTAAAATTTTATTGCTAACACTATCAACACAAGGTTTCTAATTAGATTCTCATCCAATACGGTTTTTTAGAATTGCTTAGCTAGATAATTAATTACAAAGTGTCGTTATTGTTTGAACTTCCATTTGAATTGTGTTATGGGTAAATGTTCGAGTTGTGAGGAAAATAATGGATAAATATAAGAAGACAACATCCAAAAATTACCAAACTATGTATACAACATAAACTATGATTAACAAATTTTCTATGAAAATTTGGAAATCTTTAGACTTATAGATTATTTATAATCATTTTATGTCTTAAAAGTGAAGGAAATTTGGGAAAAATATCAAATATTTCATGAAAAATTCTGGAAGTTTTACCAAGTCAGTTTCTACCAATTATAAGGCTTGTGTAAAATTTTAAAATCATTTTGAGCACTGGAACATTGGTTCTCAATATTTTACGATTTAACGAAGCGTAAAACGAAAGACGTATCAAAACACCTCCAAAATGTGTGAAATCTGGAGTGTGAAAATGACACTGAAAAATTCCTATAATTATTTGGGACTTAAAACTATTTTTCACGAATAATTGACCTTTTATTGCCTTTGTTTGCATTATTTTAGGAAACATACTTATGTTTTCCCAAAAATTCAATTTTTTTTATTTTCAAGACACTTCTCATGTTCAAGTTACTGAACAAAATAATCCCCATATTTTTAGCACGATTTATCAAGTACTTTTGGATTTTTGTAACATTACAAATACAAGCATTCACAATTTCAAAGTTAAATCAAGCATTGTGTTCATGCATTTTCTAAAAATTTGAGATCACCAAGATAAAATATCATCTTTTTATCCTATTGAGATATATGTATTAAGAGTCTAAACACAATTTTTTTAGATTCATTGAACACTTTAGATCCCATGAACATGCATCACAACAAAATGCTCACACAAAGTCTCCTGTTTACGCACCAGTGGATTTGAGTGAGACTAGTAGGGTTTAAATGCTAAGACATCGTACTAAATTCCAGAAGAAAAATCAAGATTTTTGGACCATTATTCACTGAGTTATGGTCGATCAAAGTGGGGTCAAAAAATGGGAAGATTGCAGGCATGACAAAAGTTAACTTTTTAGAGTGTTTAGACTACCAAATGATTTCTAGACCTCATCCAATGATTGAGGCCTTGTCTTTTTTGCATGAACATGTATTTTATAGAAAATTAAATATATTTTACCATGGATCAAGATCTAGCTACGAAAATTGGTGCATGCAAGCCCATAAATCGGGTTTTCTGTTCTTCAAGAAGAACACAACCTTGCAACCAAACTTTTGATCATTAAATCTTTTATATCTTTTTCTAACACACTCATGGTGTCAAAATAAAACCATGATGTGTTAGGAATGATTTCTAACAATTTTAACCATTTTAATCTTGCAAGAACATATATATACTCATTTTAACAACAAAAAGACGATTTTCGGTTTGATCATGGGTTGCCCTTTTCTTTTAAACTCAAACAGGTATAAGGGACAACCTACAAACATCAAAAAATTAATGTGGATTATAGCCATGATAAAAGCATAAAATCCATGTATTTACAAGAAAGAAACATAAAGAATACAAGTATTGAAAGTTAAAGTGGGTGGTTATACCTTAGATGTGTTGTTTTTATGTAAGAACACCTTTGACTGTGTGATCTTTAATTGAAAGTTTGCTGGAAATTAGTGTTTGTTTGGAGAGTTTGTGTGTGTTTTTGAGAGAGAAAATGAGAGAAATGATTAAGAGAAAGTGTGTGGAAATGGTGCAGTGGTTTGTGGAATCAAATGTAGTTAGTGGGGTAATTGAGTAGTCAGGAAGGGGGGGGAGCGGCTGGTTTTAAGGGGGGGGGGGTATTTTCCTCATTTGAAATTTGTTGAATGTTAGGGAAATAAAAGACTTAATCTTACGTATTTAATTTATGTAAGTTTGTATATAACGCGAAGTTTAATTGTGATGTTTTAAGGGTTAAAGTTTGAGTTGTAAAACTTTATTTTATAAGTTTATAATTTTCGTCAAAATATATTTGATTCGTTTACGATTGACATTCGTGAGTCAATTATACGATTTCCGGTCACGTTTACCGGGTTACGGAATTTCTGATTAAATTATGGGTTTTGAGATATGATAAATATTTTATGATGACGTGTGAAATTAAATTTCGTTTGTTTTATTTGGCACTTTGTAACCTAATTTAGAATTTGAAGATGATCTTCCTGATAAGCTTAAGAATAATCCGATGTTTAGGCCTTTGAAAAAGATAAAGGAAAAGACTAGGATTAGTGAAGTTGACATCACAGGAAAGCTTGTACCGTGAAGAGGTATTATCAGATGGTACTATGATGCTGACCTGAAGCTTTTTGCTATAAAAAGATTTGACGGAGTTCAATACTTTGAGAAAAAGCTTGCCGTCTTCAGTTCTTTGCCTGGATTTGAAATTCGAGACTTGGCTAGATTAGAATTGAATAACCCTAGTAATGATCCATATGCTAGTTATGTTGAAAGAATAATCAAGACTGAGGGTCGTTCAATGAAGTTTGAAAAGATAAAGCCAAGAGTTGGAAAAACTATTAAGTTGAAAGAACGAAGTCAGAGAACTGGAAGAAGACTTATCCAACTGTCAAGTGTGTACAGCAAATTCCATCGAAGATAATGCCACATAATATTTTGGAAAGTTTTAAAAATTGGCATGTTGATTCAGAAACTGGAGAAGCTGTCATGGTTAAAGTTGATGATGAGATTGAAGGTGGAGAAAGAGAAATTATAAGAGTCTATGATCATCGACACCTGATGAATATTCAAAGAAAGATCTGATGAAGTTAAATCAGAACAGGATCTTGACAACTAAAGCATGGGGTGATCTTGCATGAGATTATCAGATGATAGTAAAGACATGCTTAAAGCTGAATATTTTTGCAGGCAGCAAAATTTACAAGTAAAAACCAAAGACAATATAGTAAAAACCAAAGACAATATGAAGATAAAGACGCCAGAGCTATTATCAAGGGGAAGTCTGTTGAGACATGTTTTGTGACAATAGATCTAGCTTGTAATAGGAATGGTGTAATTCTTATCAGGTTTGTACATTGGTTTTGATTTGTAAATATATGATATTAGTTTGTTATTATTGTTGTTAATTATATTGGCTAAAGTATTAGACAAATAACGAATACAAACTAAAGTCTGAATTGCAAGTTGAGAACTCAAGTCGCAAGTCAGAGAACTTGCGAGATGAGATCTGAACTCGCAATGCAAGTCACTGGGCTGACTTAAGTTGCGAGCTGAGTCAACTCGCAAAGCCTACGGGCTGCGAGTTGAAACGGTATATTTAATGAATAATTATGTTAATTATTCATTATCGATTGAATAAGACGAATTACTGAGTTTTGAGTTTCCAGAGAATTAAATAGACTAAAGGCTAGGTTTTGACTGATTAGCATTGGTTAATATCAAAACAAAGCATATTAGTTAAAAGAATCGCGTTATAATCTTGAATTAATCGTATTGTGGGATTCCGTACCTTAATACTATAGATAACTGAGTTAACGAACCAAGATCAAGTGGACTTACAACTTTTAAGCTCCAAATAATTATGGGAAATTTTCTATCTCATTTTCCTGTTTCCTCATAAAAAGACACTATATTCAAAATTTCACAACTTTTGGAGGTGTCTTGATATGTCTTTTGGTTTACGCCTCGTTAAAACGTATAATATTGGGAACTAATGTTCCAATGTTTAAAACGACTTTAAAAGTTTACAGAAAACTAAAAATGGGTAGAAACTGACTTGGTAAAAATTCCAGAATTTTTCATGAATTTTTGCTATTTTTCCCAAATTTACTCCACTTTTTAGACATAAAATGCTTATAAATAATCTATAAGTCTAAAAATCCCCAAATTTTCACATAAAATTTGTGAACTATATTGTATATTGTATACCAAGTTTGGTAATTTTTGAATGTTGTATTCATATATTTCCATTATTTTGTTCACAACTCGAACAAATACCGACAATGTTTCTTTAATGGAAACTCAAACAATTACGGCACTTTGTAATTTAATTAGCTAGCTAAGCAATCCTACAAACCGTATTAGACGAGAATTAATTAGAAACATTATGTTCATAGGACTTGGATAGGAGTCATACCCGATCGGCACACGCATTACATCCATTCGTACGCTCACTCTAAATAGTGAGTATTCACAGCCCCTCTTTTTAAATGTTTTACTTAAATGTTTTGGGGTGAAAAACATGTCTATTTGATTTTAAATGCTTTACTTGATTTCAAATGTTTTGCATGATTACAAATGTTGTATTTGATTACAAAATAATGTCTTGAATGTTTACTGTTTATACGAACATGATTATATGCTTGTTTTATCTCTCTTATCTAAAGTCCCAGATTTGTATCTTTTACACGACCATTAACTCTATATGAGCCAATTGATATATATGGATAGTACTATTTGGGAGCAGGCCACCTCCACACTCACGGTGCTACGTGAGTGCATTCCATCATTCTAAAATGCTGACGATAAGGCATCTCTTTGAGGCGCTGAAATCGGTCAAGGGTTGGTTGTGGACTCAAGAATAATAATTCATTGTGGTTATCGACAATTATAAACATTATTTCATGATAACTCCTCGTATTTTTATGAACCTTGACATGACAATTCGTTGTGATTACAAACATTTTAACATTGACTTGATGATCCATTGAAACGATAAACATGACAACTTGAGCTTTATAGACATTACAGCTTGAGTTTTATAAACGTGACATGAACATTTATTTTGAAAACATGGGCAATACTACAAACGAAACATGACTTTGAAACGTAATTGAACTTGAAAGGGAATCGCTCTTAAATGAGCTTCTTTCTTAAATGAACCTCTTTTGAGTATAAAACATCGATTCACAAATGAATTTAACTTTCTCATGAGTATCGCTCTTAAAATAGCGACGTCGTTAAAGAACCACTTTTTATAACTATCCGCGTAAAAGCGCAAATCTTTCCTAAACTTTATAAGTCCCTAGTGAACTGATCCATGGGGCAAACACGTTTATTAGAGTGCGGAATCCTCCAATAAACAAAACGTTTACTAAATGAGTATTACAAATACGTTTACAACACTAAATAGGCTTTATAGAATATAAACTTGTATTATATTCGAACTAAGACAATATTACAAAGTATATTCTCACAACATACAAATGACAATTTCGGACTTTGTATTTATAAGCTGCTAAGTTCGTACGAACTTACCTAAGTTCGTACCTACTCCTAAGTTCGTACGAACCTACATAAATACATAAACAAACTAAATTAATAATTACAATGATTAACAACAAAGACTAATTACAAACTAACTATTACAAACTAGAAGTTGTTGTACCTACTCCTAAGTTTGTACGAACCTACATAAATACATAAACAAACTAAGTTAATAATTACAATGATTAACAACAAAGACTAATTACAAACTAACTATTACAAACTAGAAATTGTTGTCACACAAGATGCACCAACAGACTTCCCCTTGACAATAGGTCTATTTGTCTTAAATCTTCTTGTTGCAGTCGATCTTGATTCTCGATCAGCTTCGTCGACTCCCAGCCCATAAGCCTTTGTCTACGGAAACCTTTACCACTCTTTGATATCTTCTACCTTCATGCCTCCAACTATCTCTATACAAGATCTTGTTCGCATGAAGCTTCATCAGATCATCTTTAGATAGATTTACCAGATGTAAACTATCATATACTCTTAGCAACTCTGTGCTTTCACCATCCTCCATTACAACTTCAGCTGTCTTGCCCTCAACATACCACCGTTTGAGCTCATTAAGGATATTCTGTAGCATTTTCTTCAATGGAACCTTTTTCAAACACTTGACTGGTCTGTAGACCATTTTTATCCAAGGCTTGTTAGTTACAAGATCTATTCTTGTCAAGTCTGGAACTGTCTTTCTAGCTCTTGGCTTCAAATCAACAAACTTGTTCGATCTCCCTTCACACTTAACTATTCTTTCCATGGTTCTAGCGTAGAGATCTTTGCCAATGTTTATCAAATCTAGCCAAGCTAGTTCTTTAAGTTCAATCTTAGGCAGCAATCTGAAAATCTTCAATTTATTCTCTAAGTATTGAATCCCATCATATCTCTTTATGTCATAAAACCAACTTATGATGCCTCGATTCAGCTCTCCTGACCCCTTGACTTTGATAATTTCTGTTGGGATATGTTTTGTGACAACAGATCTAGCTTGTAATAGGACTAGTGTATTTATTGACAAAATTGTATATTGGTTTAGACTCGTAATTATATGCTATTAATTTGTTATTATTATTTGTTAACTATAAATAGACAAATAACGAATTCGAATTAAAGTCAAAATCGCGAAATGAGAAGTCAACTTGCAAGTCTAATGACTTTCGAGATGAGATCTCAATTCGCAGCCAGATTTGGGCTCGCAGGTCTTGGACTAGCGAGCTGAGTTGGATATAAATAAAATAATCATATGCTTTTATTGGTAACCGTCCCATTTATTACATACAGCATTAAAATATTCACCACCTCGTTTTTCGTGCAGATATATTTATTATAGTATTAAAGGCTCGGTTTTGAGTGATTAACTTAGTTAATAATCAAAACGAAGCCTTTTAATTGATAGTAAAGTTATATAAGCTTAAACCTAACGTATTGAGGGATTCCGCACCTCAATATTTAAAGATAATCCGTTATCGATCCAAGATCTAGTGGACTTACAATTGGTATCAGAGCTTTCAGGGTTAGAAACGTTGTGGTTTCAAGGTTTTTGGTTATATAACATCTTTAAGGTTGTTTTACGAACGAAATCTACTAATTTATTCGTAAAAATACCAAAAAGTTTCAGTTCCCAGATTTCGAGGCGCCGTTTTGCGAGTTGAGATTAGGGTTACACTGTTATAAGCGAGTTGAGATTTCTTTGCGAGTTGAGATTTGACTTGCGAACTGAGATTCACCTGCGAGTTGAGATTTGGCTTGCGAGTTGAGATTCAGCTGCGAGTTGATTTTTTCTTTGCGAGTTGAAATCAGCTGCGAGTTGAGAATTACTTGCGAGTTGAAGTCCTTTGCGAACTGAAACTAGCTGCGAGTTGAGTTTTCCTCTACGAGTTGAGTTTCTCTGCGAGTTGAGTTTTTCTTTGCGAGTTGAAATCAGCTGCGAGTTGAGAATTACTTGCGAGTTGAAGTCCTTTGCGAACTGAAACTAGCTGCGAGTTGAGTTTTACCTGCGAACTGAACTTGCAAAATTTTGTAATTTGACAACTTTTAAGACTTGCCAATATGTCTGATTTGAGTAGAATGATAGAAATGGAACACGAGGTCGGTAAATCTAATGTTCCACTGAAATTGCTTAGACTCGAGGACTATTAAGGATGGAAAGACAGATTCGAAAGTTACTATAGATTCCAGGACATAACTATTTGGCTGTGCATTAAGAACGGATATGTTGCACCTACTGCTGTGGTAGAGAATGCAACTGTGATTGTGCCTTACGAAAAGATGAATGACAATCAAAAGAAAGAATTTACTATTGATAATAAGGCACATTCATCGATAACGATGAGCCTTCCCAAGGAGATCAATCACCAATTGAAGTCCTTTCACACAGCTAAAGAGATCTGGGAAGCTCTAGAGAAAAGGTGTGAGGGAAGCCTTCAGGTGAAGGCAGGCAAGAGAAACCTTCTAAAAAAGCAGTTTTTGGTATTTAAAGCTTTTAGAGAAGAGGACCTTGAAGCCTACACTACTAGATTTTATCATCTATTGAGTGAGCGTGATGACCACGAAATTTTCTACAATGACAAGGAAAAAACCGACAAATTTATTGAGGGTTTGCCTTCAAAGTGGGAAATGTATGGTATCATGCTCAAAGATAATGATGAAAGGTACGCCACTATGACCCTAGAGCAGGCAATTGACAAGCTCAGGGGTTATGATTTCTCCAAGAAAACTAGAGATACAGATTCTGATCATCTACAGAATCCAGGTTTATACCATGGAAAGACTAGTATCTCAAATGCTTCATCCAATTCGACCACTGCACTATTTGCTGGTGAAATTGATGAACTTGGTGAAATGTTGACCGAGGATCTATGCTTTATAGCTTCAGATGGAAGCGAGAAACAAAGTAAGAATACTTCTTCTGAGAAGTCAACTCAAGGGCATCATAAAATGTCAATGAGTGTGAAATCAGCAGAACAACAACTTTCTGTGCTGGCTTTGTTCGTTGCTTCCTATGAAAATTACATACAAGGGAAGATTAATGATCCTGCACAATTTGATAAGGATTATGATCAAGTAGACCCGGATGACTTAGAGGAAATGGACCTCCAGTGGCAGCTTGCTATGGTGTCAAGGAGGGTTAAGAATTTCCTAAAACGTACGGGTAGAAGAGTTGTTGGAAATCGACCTGGGTTCGACAAATCCAAGGTCAAGTGTTATAACTGTCAAGGTTACGGACACTTTGCCAGGGAATGTCAACGACCGAAGGTTGATACTAGCGCTGCAAAACAAGACTCGGGAAGTACTTTGACTTCCAAAGTCTTAGTGGTTCAACAAATCGATGGTTCCTATGATTGGTCCCCTCAGCCTGAGCAAGCTCTCATGGCTGAGATAGACGATCAAGAGAAACCAATTGAATCAACTTCATACATGCCAACTGCTGAGAAACCTCAAGCTAATGTGCCACACATGGAAATCAAGGGGAGGGATGAAGATGTGCTCTACATCAACTCAACTGAAGAGATGAGTCCCGATGACTTCGTTGCGTACATGGCTGATGTTCAAACAGATAAGAAAAAGGTATGTCTTGATCTTCTTACTCTTGCTGATGTTTGTTACTTAGTTACTGATTTACAAACTCAGGTTAGTGTTTTTGCCGAATCTAACAAAACCTTAACATCTGAATTAGATATAGCTAAGAGTGATGTTCGTAGGTTAGGTGAGGATAAGCTAGCATTGACTGAAAAGATTAAGAGTGATGCTTCCGATAAGACTAGTCTCACTGACATAATTAATGAACAATGTGTTAAGATAGACGGGTTATATCTAAACCTTAATGAGCTAAATAAAAATATTGCTATTAGGGATAAGGAGCTCTCAGAGTCAAAAATGAAGTTAGTTGAGCTAAACCGTAAATTTGAAGGTTATAGGACATCTTCTTTGACCTTAAATAGAATCATTAGCACACAACGTAGTGTGAAGGATGTAACTGGCCTAGGTTACTCTGATGTTCCTCCGCCTTTTAATGCAAATTACACTACTACTCCAATTGGTGTAGATCCTGATGCAAATATCGATGAACACATCGTAACCCCATCAACAACTAAGGTGATTATTCAGGACGAAGATGTAGAAAGAGTTGTTGATTTAGATGAAAATCTAGATGAATCAACTAGTTCTGAATCTGAAGATGAGCTTCCTGAAAAACTCAGAAACAATACAATGTTTAGACCTTTGAAAAGGAAAAAGCAAATGATTGAGATGTCTGAGGTTGATATTACTGGAATGAAAGTACCAAGAAAAGGAATAATCGGATGGTACTATGACTCTGATCTGAAGCTTTTTGCTATCAAAAGGTTTGACGGAGTTCAATATTTAGATAAAAGACTTAATGTCTTTAGTTCTCTTCCTCGATTTGAAATCCGAGACTTGTCACGCTTAGAATTGATAAATCCGAGTAATGATCATTATGCATGCTATGTGGAGAGAATCATTCAGACTGAGGGTAGATCAATGAAGTTTGAAAACATAAAGCCAAGAATTGGAAAAACGATCAACTTAAAGGAACGCAGTCAAAGAACTGGGAGAAGACTGAGAAAGAAGACTTATCCAGCTGTCAAGTGTGTACAGCAAATACCACTGAAGACAATGCCACAGAACATTTTGGGAAATCTGATGAATTGGCATGTGGACTCAGAGACTAGTGAAGCTGTCATGGTTGAAGCTGATGATGAAGTTGAAGGAGGAGAAAGAGTAATTTTGACAGTCTATGACCATCGACACCTGATGAATCTGTCGGAGAAGGATCTGTTAAAGTTAAACGAAAATAGGATTCTGACAACAGAAGCATGGGGTGATCTTGCACGAGATTATCAGATGATGGTGAAGACTTGTGTTAAAATGAAGATACATATAGGCAGTAAAATTTACAAGTGAAGACCAAAGACAAAGATGAAGATAACGACGCTAGAGCTATTGTCAAGGAGGAGTCTGTTGGGACATGTTTTGTGACAACAGATCTAGCTTGTAATAGGACTAGTGTATTTATTGTCAAAATTGTATATTGGTTTAGACTCGTAATTATATGATATTAATTTGTTATTATTATTTGTTAACTATAAATAGACAAATAACGAATTCGAATTAAAGTCAAAATCGCGAAATGAGAAGTCAACTCGCAAGTCTAATGACTTGCGAGATGAGATCTCAATTCGCAGCCAGATTTGGGCTCGCAGGTCTTGGACTAGCGAGCTGAGATCTGGGTTCGCAAAACCTGACTTGCTAGCTGAGATTGGTGTGGGAGCTGAAGTAAACTGACTTGCTAGCTGAGATTGGTGTGCGAGCTGAAGTAAACTCGCAAGGCCCATGGGCTGCGAGTTGAGTCAACTCGCAAGGCCTATGGTCTGCGAGTTGAGTTGGATATAAATAAAATAATTATATGCTTTTATTGGTATCCGTGCCATTTAGTACATACAACATTAAAATATTCACCACCTCGTTTTTCGTGCAGATATATTTATTATAGTATTAAAGGCTCGGTTTTGAGTGATTAACTTAGTTAATAATCAAAATGAAGCCCTTTAATTGATAGTAAAGTTATATAAGCTTAAACCTAACGTATTGAGGGATTCCGCACCTCAATACTTAAAGATAATCCGTTATCGGTCCAAGATCTAGTGGACTTACAATTTCTTTCATTTTAAGTTGTGGTTCCTTCTCAGTCTTCTTAAACCACAAATCTCTCAATTCAGCTCTGGATGGATCTTTGTCAGCATCTGAATCATCTTCAGGGACTTCATCATTCTCAGACTCTAGTCACTTTCGATCGGTCACATTCTCACCAACTTCATTCTCATATACTGTCACACCCCAATAAAATCACGACACGTTTAAGCAATGCGGAAGCACGGGGCATGACGGGGATTGAGTCAACAATTAAATCGATAGCATATGATTATCACAAACATATCACTAGAATGCCATAAATAGGTTAAGATCAAAGGTTACAACTTCATCAAGTTTACAAGTACGATAATCGTTTAACAAAATGATATGATTAACATTTCAATCATATTAATTAGGTTCAATGTTTCCAAAATAAATGGCATCGTATTCATCGTGATGAGCAAGGGTCCCAAAATATGCATGCATGCTCTTACTTTGCTGCTAATTCCCTGAAAAACATATTTATAAATCGTCAACAAAATTGTTAAGTGAATCCACAAGTTTAAGACTCTATCATTAAACCTTTACTTATATAAATCAATTGTTTGCAAGCATAAACCTTTGCAACATTATAAGATAAATAACATATCAATTTAAACAAAGCCATGACTGTGATTCCCAGTAGACTAGCTAGGTCATACGAGTTAATGTGACAACACCTATGCCTCTAACTAATCCACGACTCACATTACTTGCTTGTGCCTCTAGACAAACTAGATATATGATCCTTATTTCGATACAATGTCAACAGTTAGCGCGACTAACCGATAACAATTATGGTGGGTAGTCACCCTATTAGTACTATCCCTATATCCACGTGGCTAGCGTCATCTAGCTAATGGTCATATTGTGCAAGAAAGAGGACTTCAATGCATTACAACATGTTAACTTAGGGTCGCACAAAATTCGTTGTCATGTTTTACAAAACATTTCATATGTTTTTCACCCCAATTTATAAATCATTGAAAACAGTAAAAGAAGGGTTGTGAACTCACCTGGTCAGCAAGAGTGCTAGCGTTTTAAAAGTATCGTTTGCCCAAATAGAAAACACCCTCCTAGCGCCCTATATGCATTAGGTTAATTATATAAGTAGACGACTCTATCGGCCCGTCTATGCAGTTGTTCACTCAACTAGTAGGATCATTCCTTGTCAGTCGAACGTATGTACGACCCGTTGATGATAGTTTTGTATATATACGTGTGTGTTTCTCGAAAGTATAGTGATTTCTATACTTGTTCTCCTTATCGTCCTCAAAACGTATCTTTTTTAACTATCAGATCGTTTTCGTTACAGTTTTTCCCTCCAAAATTTGTTCCGAAAATTGTTTGAGTAAAACGAATTTTTTCTCAAACTAAAATTACTAATTGATAAGTTTAAATTCAAATTTTGGTAATCGATAAATTTTCCCTCCAAAAGACTCAGCAGGCCAAATTTTCCGTCCGGGTGACTAGTGGACAGAACGCCAGGCCCCTTAATTGACCCGTCCGGGTAATGCCAAATTTGGCATGTTTTCCCTGTTTTTGACAATATGACTTCTAATCTGATTCTTGACATTCCAAACCAACTTTTTAGCATTTTAATAACATATAACATGTTTCTAGTCCAAAATGTGACATTTTAGGTTTTCGCTTCTCGTTTTAAAACACTCATTTTGTTACTCGTTTTAAAAGCCGTTTCCCGTTCTTTTACCGACTTGTCTACCATTTGAACGTGAATCTTGTTTTTAACACTTTCAAATCATCTCTTTATACATATGTGCTTAACATTATATGTTTAACCAACCCTTTTATCATTTTTACTACCATTCCATGTCAAGACATCTAAAACATCTCCTAGTGTATATACATTACCAAATTATACATGTTGGTACTCATTTTAACATAAATCTTGTTCTTGATCATTTTAAACATGTTTTAGTTTGTTTTGCAGATACAGTTCAAGAATCAATGTCTTAACATCCATTTAATTGATTTTAACATAAGATTGAACTTCTAGCATGTGGGTATTCAACATGTAGTAAATGACAAGATCAAAGGGAAGAGATTCCTTACAATGCTCTTGGATGAAATGGTAAGAAAAAAAAAAGAACTTGAAAGCTTCCACTAAAATCCTTTTGAAACCCAACTCTCCTAGCTTTCCTTAGAATGAGGTGATTCTCAAGATTATGAGATCACAAGTACATAATGATGAACTAGAGCTTTAAAAGATGGTGAAAATGATGTATAAAGGTGGTGGTTCATGGTGGTTTGTGGTGGTTGTAGGGTGGTGACTTTTTGAAGAAAGATGAAGGTAATGAAGGATGATGAAATGAGGGTGAAAAGTGAGAGAGAAATTGAGTGTGTGCAGATTTTGAAGAGTGAATGACTAATGTCTTGCAAGAAATATCTACTTAAGTGTAAGGCAAGTGGACTTGACACCCCTAGTCACACAAAGCAAGTTTCCAAGGAGGAGGATGAATGTGTGGTGGAGAATTACCTTGGGGAGTTGGAATCGTGAGCAAGAAGGAAGAGGAGAAGGAAGTGAAAATCTTCCTTTGACTTTATTGAACTAGTAGCCTCCTTGCTTGATTTAATTTCAATCTTTTGAGCTAGGTGTCATCTTGCTTGATTTAATTTCTTACTTTTAATCTAGGTGCCATCTTGCTTGTGGCATTAGATATCAAGCAAGCAAGAAAGTAAGTGATTAAGTAAGTAAGGAGGACAAGTTGTGGATGAGAATTGAGTTTAGCATGGGCAACGTAGACGAAGAGGAGAAGAAATTCTGCATTTTGACTTATTTGACATACTTGCTAGCTAGCTTGGAATTAATTTTCAAGTTTGAGCTACTTAGCGGTTAAGTATAAGTAGGTGCTTAGGTACTTAAGTAGGTGCTTAATTAGGTGTAGCAAGGTTAATTTGGGAGGTTAAAGGAGGTTGGAACATTGTTAGTAATTTCCAATTAATTCGTAAATTATCGATGTTTCACTTAGTGAATCTCATATTACCTTTTTATAGTTGTGCTTAATTTAAGTCGTATATGCTTGATCTAAATCTTTTGAAAGGTTTTGCTTTAAGCCCTATCATAATAGTATAGGTAAATAACTACTATTAAATAGTTTTATGTTATTTAGTAAATGCTTATCACCAAAGTTCGTGTTAATCGGAATTCATCCGATTTATATCATGTAAATTCTCAATAATTAAATAAGCGAAATGCATCATGAATTAAAGTAGTGTGCACCAAAATGTGCAATGTGGGCGTGTGCTAGACTTATTTCGGTTTAAATCAAGTTTGATTTCCTAAAAGGGGAATTAGCGTAAGAATGGATGATTTTAGGGTGTACCGAAATTTACTAGTTTTCGAGGGTTTTCACGTATACCACCTCATTGACAGGTTGCTTTGTCACGACGTGTTCATCAATAAAGCATCTGTATCTGGAATGATCTCATCGTCTGACTTCCAATCTGCAACATCTGTACTGAGGATCTCTCCTTCCTCTAACTTTGACTCAGACACATCCAAATTTAGAAGTGCTTCAATAGTGTCTGTCTCGGTCAGATTCACTAGAGTTTCTTCTGTTCTGCTCCCACCCTTTTCTTGACCAGACTCCCCCTGAGACTGCACTGCACCCTGCCCTCTAGATGAAGAGCTAGGCAGATCACCTTTTGATGCACTGGGATCATTGTCCTTATCTTGGTCAATTTTCTTTCTCAGCTCATCTCCTCTACATCCCATCATCTCACCCTGAGCTGACTCGCGCTTCATCATTCAATAAATTAACATCTCGTTGCGTAGGAGCTACTCTTCTAATCTTTCATTAATGGTCGTCAAATTATTGACACAAATCTCTTGACTCGTAACAACAGCAGTCAAAGCCATAACCATATCCATTAAGCTCCTGAGCCGGCCCTCAAGTTATATGAATTTGTCCGGATAAGAAAGATTTGCAGCGGGGTTGAATAAAAGGAGTAGTGTGAGTTGAAGGTGGAGCGGCGGCTGGTGTTGGTGTTGGAGTTGGTATGGTGGTTGGTAGGGTGGTGGTGGTTGGTGATTGTACGGTTGGTAGGGTTCAACGCGTTCCCTGACCACTCCTTTAGGATGTCATCTTTTAGGCGCCCTAATCAGCGGTGGAGTGTCATCATCACCTGAATCATCATCACCTTCATCCCAAGGACAAAATCTTCATCATCATTAACCTTTCTTTTACCCTTGTCCTTGGCAGAGCGCATACCGGTGCGAATCGCAAAGACCCGCGACCCATGGACCCCCAGAGTTGGACGGTCTTCGCTATCCGGGTCACTCTCGGTCGCCTCTGGATCTCCTTCGAGACATCTAACAACATCATCCATTGATCGAAACTCCTCGTCAACATCTCCAGCATAATTATCGATGTCGTCGAAAACGTCATTAAGGTTAGGCTGTGGACCAGTAACCAACACATCCGTGTGAGTCCCAACACTTGTGCCAGCACCCACCTGAAGTACTTCATGCACCACAGAATATCAGAGACAATTCTCTCACCCGTTGGGGGTGCTGTATTTGGTATAGAATTTCTTCAATAACATCCTGATGTGGCTCAGCAGCAGCCACTGGAGGTTGTACTTGTTCAGGAGATTAGACAGCTGCTTCAGCAGCTGCCTAAGGTTGTGGCACATCCCACCATCCATCATTCGATGGGGCCACATAGTTGGCATTTAGTACTGCCCCAAACAGAGTTGTGGCCTGAGGCCGATCGGTAGCTTGACGTCTGCTGCTGTGACTCAGACAATGCATGAGTATTTTCTTATCAACAGAAGTCAAATGCAGGACTGAGTCAACAGCTGGTAGATTTGGAATTAACCCGTTCATGATCATCATAACAAATCTCGGGTATAAGATGAATCGATCTTTCACACTGCCCTTCATCTGCTGCACCATCTCATCAATAAAAATTGTGAGAAGCAGTAAGGCTTGTTGTAGACGAATGAAACCATGCAAAACTGCATTTTGTGGTTCATGGTGTCAAACCCGGCCTTCTTTGGTCCGAACGAGACCAGCAGAACATGCATTAAGTATCTCCATGAGCCGAAGAGATAACTTTTGGTGTACTGGCTGTGGATGACATCCCCAACATAACCCATGCGCTAAAACGTGCTAGCACGCAGCTCGAGTGGGAATGAGTGGCGTGTAAATATCTAGTTATAAAAATAGTAAAAAAAAATCAAAGCTAACTATTACACAACTAGGCAAATGTACCTAATCGGATAGTAGTATAGCAGTGATAAGTCTACCGGGTAGTCTCTCACATGAACAATTTATATGTATTTTAAGGATATTAGTCTAATCTATAGTTAAGATAAAAGGATAATGCCTCTTAATGACAGGCACTCAAAAGGTTTTTTCATTAAAGAAAACAATTAAATTGATAGATTAACAAAAGGATAGAAGTATATTCATCTAGACATTTCACCACTAGAGTTGGACAATAACTAGAAATGTATTAAACGTATAAGAATTATTAATCTAAATTACTTGTTTTCACAATGCAATCGTTTAACTGAAATTCTAAAATGCAAGTGTCTTTAACAAGTTAGTAATCCCAATTATGATCAAACAATTCTATTAACTTGATAATTTAATCTATATAATCTTAGTGTCCTAGAGATTACTAATCATATAAGATGTCTCTAAATATGATCCACTCATATTTTAATTCAATAACGTAGTTCAATTCATTTATTGTCTCCAATCAAATGCACAAGATTCAAAATCATGTAAATGTAATACTAAACACAAGAGTTTTCACTTATTGAAACAAATATCACATCAATTGAATAGATTAAATAATTAAATATAAATCGTTCTACAATTAAACATCAAATCATACGAATAAACAATTCTAATTATCAAAAGTCCAATATCTAGGGTTATTAGTCTAGATGAACATAAAGTATTTAGCACATTCTCATGAGTTCAATCAAACAAATACTCATAATCAAGAAATTATTTATAATGTGGTTACAAACATAAATCAAACATTAAATAAACAAGATTCGAATGAAAAGAAATAAATACTAACTTCTATGATGATTACAAGAGAATAGATCAATTGGGGTGTCCCCAAAAGCTCCCAAAATCGCCTCTAATTCGTGCTTAATCAATTGATTCCTTATCATTAGGGTTTAGGGTATCATTTAAGCCAAAAAGTTGTAACCGACCCTTCTACCCGGCTGGAAATGCAAGTACCCGGCGGGTACTATGGCCTTCCCACCCGGATGAGTTTTTCGTACCCTGCTAGGCTGAAACTGGAACTTTTCTTGAGTACTGGCGGGTAATATGGGTACCCGGCGGGTAAAACTACATTTTTCAGCCCTAGGTCCCTTCTTGAAAGTTGTAGCCCTCTGAGTTCCGGAGATTTGGGCACTTAAACCACCTAAATCGGAGTCCGTATGAGGGAGTTACGGCCAAAACCATAGAGCCTCGCAAAAGCTGCAAAAATCCATCAACTATTGATCTTTTCTTCATATCTTTTCGATCTCTTATCAATTATTAACCAGAAACTAAACTAGACTAATTAAGTACTCAAAGATTATAAAATGACTAAAATAATATACAAATTGGATCGATATGTCTAAATTAGACGAAATAAAGGAGGTCGGGCCATTCTCCTGATCCTCCGACCCCTATAAATATGTATCAATGAAGGGTATGATACACCTACTTATGAATTCGAAGGGAAACATAGGTTTTATTCGTATTCAACGATGAAGGAGGCAGATAAAAGGATGTATGAAGCAGAGAAAAAGGCGTTGTCTACTATCATCAAGTGTCTTCCTGAAGAAATTAAGCATACCTTCAAACGTTACGGCTATTCTAGAGAGCTCTGGGTAGCTTTGGAGAAAAGATTCGACGGTAGTGAACAGATCAAAGAGAGTAGGGCTGACTCATATCAAGGGACGTCTACTAGTGATCAATACTCAGGGAATAGCACTCATTCCTGAGCCTTGGTTACTGAAACACAAGACCGTTCATATGATTAGAGTTCACTTGTTGAAGAGCCTCAGGAATTCGTGACCACAATTGATGAGGCAGATCAAAAGGATGCTAGTCAGAAGAAGACTGAGAGAGTTACCTGCTTCAGAGACCAAGGTTATAAGGCTAGAGTCAACTGATACTATGAGTATAAAGGACTTCATTGCATATATGGCGAACATGGATGTTGAGAAGCATAAGGTTATTCTAAACTTAGATTCTATAGTTAATGCTTGTGTTTTATGTACTAACTTTGCAGAGAAGGCTGAGAATTTAATAGAGTCATCACAAACGATGACAAGTCAGTTAAATGCTTTAAAAGAAGAAAACACAATTTTAAAACTGAGAAACTCTGAGTTAGTTAATAAAGCTAAATTTGATAAAGAGGATTTAAAAGTTTAAATGACAAAGTGAACGAGCTTAGTTAAATAATTGACTTAACTCGTGAGCATGTTTTAGATTTAACTAAACAGTCTTCAGATAAAGAAAAAGAACTAGCAGACGCTAAGGTTAGGATTGTTGAGCTTAAAAATAAACTTGAACTAAGAAGATTTTCAGTTGAAACCTTAGATAGTCCGTTAAATGTTCAAAAACAGCCCTCAGATCATTGTGGAGTGGGATACAATGAAGTTCCTCCACCTTTGAATCATAATTATTCATTTTTATCAAATGAATTTGAGTTATCATATGGAAATGACTCTTCTAATTCTTCAGTAATCTCTGAGATGGTAAACATCACTATGTCGACCAAGTCAGAGAGAGCTAAGTCGAGGACCAATGAGGAGTCAAAAACTAAAATTGAGTTTGTTAGACCTAAAATAGAAGATGTTAAGAATAAAAATGAAAAAGGTAAACAAACATAATCGGAACACCAAACGAATCTCAGGGCTCAAAAGAAAGCCTGGGAGAAGCGTTTGTGCTTCATGTGTCATCAAAAAGGACACGTAGCAACTGTGTGTCCATATAAGAAATCAAAAGTATAAATTAGTCATGTCATAGTATAAATTAGCAAAATAAATTAAAAGCCTCTTCATAACGTCTTCCCAAAAGAACAGTATTTTATATCAAAGAGGATAAGGTGCAAATAATTAATACTGTTAATAGAGTTTTTACTGATGAGAATAATTAATACTGTTGAGCTTCAGAGTTAGTATTGTTTAGTATTAGTACTGTCCTTATTAGTTAGTACTGTTAGTATAAGTTTCTACTGTTACATTGTTAATACTGCAATAATTAGATAATTGCAATTTGTTTACCAAAACCACCAGCGAATACATGTAACAATTGCCCCTTTTGGGATCACTAAAGTTATCCAAAAGACTGAGATTTTGCACACGTAAGATTTCCCATTGAAGCATTGCTTGCTAAAATTAGGAATACCTGATGGCGTGTTCGTTTAAGCTCCTGCTCAAGCTGTGTAAGCTTAAGTCGACTGTTCTCCAGCTGCTAAACATATGCCTGCACCAATGGTGGAAATAATTTTAAGCATCTCATCTTCCACAATGCTGCAAGTTAGATAACAAATTGCGGTAAAAATGAAAGATTAATACTTTCTTCCTTAATCGACTTTTCCGAGCAGCTTCTCGATTTTGAGCCAGTCTTCGAAGTACCTTGATTGCGAGATGTGATAACAACGACACCAAATAAAGTTTTCATCAATTATACATTTTTTAGATAGAAAAATAAATATCATTTGGCCATTTAAAAACCTTCTGGTCTCCATTTTTCCCCATTGATCTTTCCATTGAATCTACTACAACTTGACCTCCATGTTGAACACTGTTAAACTGCCCAAAAATGTCCAAAAGAAACAATATGTTCATCACTAAACTATGTTTGATCATTTGGCAAATCAGAAAATATGAAAAGGGTTACAGCTTCAAAGGTAAAGGACAAAAGATATACAGAAAAAGACAATCACTTTTAAACTGGATGAAATCAAAAAAAGATAATAGTAAAACCTGATTTTTATCATCAGTGTCGATATCAGTAGAAGTGTTGTTGGTTGTTATCTGCAATACCAGACTCACCCCAGTTCTCAAAATGCCCTTTCCCCATAACACCACGAACATCACTACCACCACTAGAAACCACCATGTCCTTATGGTGGTGCATTATGAACTGCCCTGTATCCACCACCCCTGTGTTTATTGAACTCATATCTGTAGCTAACCAAAGTTCTAAAAAAAACCCAACAAATTAAACAAGATTCAGGTTCCCAACAAACCTACATGAGAAATTGCACAACACAAAAAAATTGTATTTTTCGATGGACCCACATGCCAAAATCATACAAAATTTCATGAAACCCATGTTTGAAGTTATGCATACCATGTGATGTGGACGAAACTGCAGCCTATTAGAAATAAGAGTTGATGGTGCATTCCCTTGTTTTATTTCATTATATATTGAACCTGCCACCAAACACCCCAAAAGTATTTCAAACTTAGATATATATACATATGTCTAATCCAAGAAAGTGAAAATCATAAAAAAAGGTACTAACTTGAGCTTAAATCAACAGCAGCAGCATGTTGATGAAAGACAGGTGACTTTTGAAGGTCTCCAAGATCAACAAAAAAAATAAAGAATTGTTATATCTGGATAGACTATGAAGAGATTGAATGCCATCATCATCAATACATACTGATGTCCAAAACATTTATCAATTAAGATATACTAAGATATGTATGTTTCATACCTTCTTGTGATTGAAACTCACATAAGCTTACTCAGAGGTGTTTGGGATTGCATACTTTAAGGGCTTATGGCTTAAAAAGTCAATCCAATATAAGCACCATTTCACCAGCTTAAAATTAACTGCATTTTTTCCTCTAAAATAAGCTAAAACACAGTTATATCCAAACACTTAGAGAGTGTGGATTGCTTTTTATAAATCGCAATAAGCTATAAGCACTTACTATATGCACTCCCAAACTCCTACAAGATGATACACTAATGTGCATGACAGTTCTTTTAATATTACATTTTTATCTAACCTAATCAAAAAAGGCTAAAACTGATTATAAAGATTACATCAACAATTGACAGAAATAAGCAAAGTAATGTATAGAATTAAGTTCAAATGAAAATGAAATTATTTGTAACAATGGAGGAATCAATCTCAACCATTCATTTCATCAAGTTAATAATATCCCCAACATTTATAAAAATTGAATATCTTACAAACGGCTAGTCAAAAAAATATAAAAATTGCACCATTAAAATTAGCATTTTTTTTCTCGATTAGACATCTCACAAGGTATACTTTCGACGAATTTTTTTTTTCATTTTTGATGGGTTTTGAAAACTGGTAACACATGTGTTAGTCGCTAGTAATACATGTATTACCGGTTTTCAACCAAAAAAAAAAATATATATCGAAAATATATCATGAGTGATGTGTAATCGTAGAGAAAAGAACGCTGATTTTTATGGTGCAATTTTTATAATTTTTTGATTAGCCGTTTGTAAGATATTTAATTTTAGGGGAAAATTGAGTTTTGCAAAATAGATGACTAGGATTCATTCCTTTATTCTCACTAAAATTTCTATTCTTATTTGAAGTCAACCCTATTACATACATTATTTGCAATTGCATTTGAGCAAAGAGACAAAGCTTTCCGCCTGATAGTTGCACTCATCATCCTTATAATCCTCACTGCATTAAATATACAAAACATATTATCAGTCAACAATCAACAGAGTTACAAACAAAAAGATGAATAATAAAAAATTGATCTAACAAATTGATTAAAAGGGATACAGAAAGTTACCCTAAAAAATGAAAACCTAGATTTGATTGAAGGAAATTAAAATATAAAATAAAGGATCAAATAATTGAACTGAGTGATTTTTATATTATAATTGAACACATGAAACCAATAATATAACTTTTATACCTCAAATCCATATCTGCAAAATTAAAAGAGTTGATGCTCATTTCATTGTGAAGGTAGGACTACATAAGAAGACTAAATAAACCTAGACTACTAAAGCATACATACGGAAACAAATAAATCACTATAATCATAGATCACTATACAATTAATATTGCGCATTCTATACAAGTGTTACTACTGTAAGCAATATAAGAAGAATTGGGAATGAAGATATTTAACAAGTGTAAATTATATTATCCTCTCTATATGTATATAATGAAATATAAAAATATAAACATACATAAATATAGAAGATGTAACCTAGATTCATGGCGTTTAGAGCCTTAGGACAATCGAGAGTGATAACAGCTAGCGAAGTTGAAACCAAAATTGAATTGAAATCAATTCCGAATTCAAATTGAAACCAAGTTGTGATTTCAATAACTAAAAGCACGGGAGAAAAAAGGAATCAAATCGGAAATGAAGATTAATAATTTGATTTAATTTAGTTTAACCGAGGTGGCCCTAAAATTAGGGAACCATTTTTATGCAATTTTGTAAAAGAAAATTATTGTGAGGGTAATTAAGTAATTTGTTAAGCTCCAAGGGATGAAAGAGACAAATTCCAGCTAAAATAGTTGACTTTCTTGATTCAATGGTTATCATTTATTCTTTGACTTTCATCCAATTGCTCATAATTGTTTATAAGCCTTAAAGTCAAAGTCTCTACTCAAATACTGGTTTTCTTTTAATAGTATAATAAAATAAAATAAATAGATAGAATAAATGGATAGATAGATAGATTCATCATAATTTTCTTCTAACAATAAAACATTACTAGGATGGTCTAGTGGTTGACGTCATAATATTATCACAAGAGGTCTCAGGTTTAAAGTTCACTAACTGCAAATTTTAGAATGGTCAGGGAAAGAGTCGAAAACATTACAAGGATACCCTGGTTAGTTCACATACATTTAAACAAATATACTCGTCATCCGCAAATAACTTGAATAGAAAAAACTTCGTCCACTTAATTTTAACTCTAAATTTCTTTTCATTTAATTCATCACCCGCTCTTTCTTTATGACTTTCTCAGCCACTTCAGAATACTTTTTATGTTCTTTCTTAGTTTATATCTTCCTCTACAATCACTTATTCTTTTAACTGTTTGGTTTTTATGTTCTCTTTAGAATCAAATTTTTCGTATGTACATACTTCTTCTAGATAACTCTTTTCATTCTAATCATTTATTCTTAACCACCTTTCTTTCAATTTTGCGTTTTCCTTTCACTATATAGTATAAGTATATAGTCTATCTTCTTCGATTTTCAGACCAAAGAAAACAAAAAAGTAAAAGATCTAATCAATGTTTATGTCGTTTATTACAAATAAGAATAACAACAACAACAACAACAACAACAACATTAATAATAATTGTAACACAAACGAATAAAATCAAAAATAGCTTTTCTCCTTTTACGAATATATATGTCTTGTTTCGCTTTTCAAATCTTCTCCTACTATAATCTTTCTTTTTAAAGTTAATTCCTTTTATTTTAATTTTTAATGTCTCCTTGATCTCTATGGATTTAGAACTTATGCTCATTTCTTTATATCTTTTCTGCAATCCTTTCTTCTAATCTACTTATCTTTCTACATTCTGCTTCTCCTACATTGTTTTTTAGAATACCTCTTTTCTCATATTTAGCCTTTATTTCTCTTGTTTTTAAAATCATCGCTATCGTAATCAGCCTCCGACCACTTGAAAGATTATCGGAGTTAATACAAGTCAAAGAGACGAGGCCTCCAATGTTGCCAATCATAAAACCGCCACTACCAAAACACTATCCAACAAATTTCGTTTTAGTTCGACAGTTCTTCTTTTTCCGCTCAAACTGCAAATAATAGAACCCCAATATACTTTTCAAAATGTATCGATGTTTGCAAAATAATATTATATTATTTAACGTATGTAATGAATTTTTGGATTTTGTATCGATGTGTATGGCTTATATTTAGTAAAAATATAAAATATAAATAATATAAGTATGAAATAAAATATGAAATATTTGTATATAATGAATGTTTTTATCGATCGTACGTTGTGAAAGTATGTGACGTATCAAAATTGCAAACGGAATCATTTCTTCAGTCGGAAAGTAGGAAATTAAGTGAAATGAGACAGGTGTCGGGTTGGTTTGGTTGAAAGTTGTAAAATGTGTTGGGTTTGGCCCACGTACAATTTTGAATGGAAGTCTTTTGGGACAACACGCATCACCAAACAAAAAGTACTTACTCTACCTTTTTCCAACCATCAACGTGTCAATCCTTCTTCATGAATCCTGGTTCGAAATCATAAATAAACCAATTTTCCTAAATTCATTTTATCTATCATTTCATAATTGAAAAAGGGTGTTGGTATAAGTACACCTTCTTCTTTGATGTACGCATTCTCGTACAAGTATATAAGGGGTTCAATCAAAGAATTCCTTAAAAATTTTGAATATATATAAGTGGTTTTTCAGAACTCAACTCTTAAAAATTATCACAAACAAATTCAATGAGACTTGGAACTCTGATTATGTTTCTCATACGTCGCTAGTCCTACAACTATTTGATAGAAGAACGTTTCTTCAATTAAATAAAATATGAGATAACTATGGTTTGTCAAAAAGATGTAACGTACGTGTTAAATGAGATACTATATCCTCCTAACACGTCGATAAGAATGTGATGATAATCGTTATCGACTTAAATTCAATGATAAGAAGGTAGGTAGTGTAGTCTCCTTTTTAGCTTACACGACATGGGTTTGAATAGTAGAATATTGTAGCACATGAGTGTCGTTTGTTTTGATTGTTGGTGTCTCTTCGTGTCACTCTATTCACGCTTTAAAATTATTGGTCCTTTTTCATAGGGGTACTAATAATGAATAAGAAATGATAGAGTTACCAAAAAAGTATACATGACAATTCTATGAGTTGATGTGACATTAATAAATGAACTTCGCTAGTCTTTTTTCATATATATTATGAGAGGAAAATGATTAAGTTTATAAATGACATTCTGTATTTTTTTTTCCCTAAATGAAATTTAATAATAATAATAATTATGTTATTTATCAGTTGAATTTAAAAATTAACGATAAATTTAAAACATTTAAAAATAAAAATGTGAACAATATATTTAAAATGAAGTAATAAAGTATCATCCGGAAGGTGAGATACCATTCGTTCTGCTTATCTTCGTGATTATATTTTAATGGTGAAAAATATGTGTTTTAGATAAACATGTCATGAGTTTAATTTTCATTTTCACATTTCTTTAATTACATATTCATAATTTACCTCTTCAATATTAATCGTAAAACCGATCGCTAAAAATTACTCAAGTCAATTCTACCCGTTCTTTCTCCTTTGTTATTTTTTGAATTATGTGTCATTTATATTCTACGGAAACACAGACCAAAATAGATCCTGATCCATTGCCAAATACTCATTAGATTTTTCTTTTTTGTACAATTTGTTTTTGGTGAAAGGCCGATTTTGGACAACATAACCAAAATATGGTATAAATACAAATCTCAATTGTTTTTCACGAGAATTAAGATAACTAAACATGCCTTTACTTTTAGTAATCATAATCAATTATTATTATTATTATTATTATTAATACTACTACTATTATTATTATTATTCAATTGTTTTGGACCCCGTACGACGGCACACGAATATAAATTCCACAGATCCTCTAGACTTCAACACCTGGTTTACACTTTTCCTTGTTATTCAAGAGTGAGAAACTTTTTGAGAGAACGATGAAGCAACGACTGCCGTTGATCAACACAACGTTGCCGGTGACGAGTATCGGAAACAACCACAAATATTCTTCTCTCTTGGCTTCCGATCACCGTGACTATCTTCTATCTCCTACCGGAGCTAAGGTCCTCCCTCTCTTTCCTTCTATAGAATTTCTTGTGCATGACAAAAAATTGGTTCACGAATACATATATGCATGTATTTAATATTTGAAACAAACATATAAAATTAAAGATTTTGATGTTTAAGAAAAAGGTTTATTGTTTCATTATACGCTAAACTTTAACGTTAATCTATTGTACATGGCTAACTTTAAAAACTTCTATTGTATGAAGTAAATTTCAAAACCTTTCTATTGTATATAATATTTCCTTTTTAGCCATTTCAAATAATGAAAGTTTCATTTTTTTGTCAAAGCGAAAAAAGACAAGTTAACATACAATCGAGAGGTTTTGAAAGTTTACCTCATACAATAGAAGTTTTTAAAGTTAGACACATACAATAGAAAAAGTTAAAGTATAGTGCATTACGGAACAATTATACCTAATAATGATAGATTTTAAGATTAGTTTAATTTGACTTTATAATTTTGGTATATTATCGTTGATACTAACGGCACGTAAGATTACGTGCGATTAGCTTTCAAAGATAGATTTTGTATATTAAAAATAAGAAAGAAATTCTGAAGGTTAAAAGTGAAAGATATAAACATTTATTTGATTATAGAACCATATTGTTATCAGATTTAACTTTGAATTTTATACTGCTTGTAAAATATACCGGAAAATAGTTAAACTAGCTTTATGTTGTACATACTACTCAATTACATGATGATTAATTTATAAACCATTTGTTGTAGAAATAAAAGGATGATACATAATATGTTAGTCATACTGAATCTATAAATTGGAATTAGAATACTTAATTAAAATGTAAAACAAATTGATCGTTGGAGGGTATAATCATCGTTATGAAGGATATTACAGTTGGTAATAAATACATGGATTTTGCAGAAACTAACCTCCGTTAAAAAACCATGAAATTTAACTAGAAAACTGTCAACCATCGTAAAATCGACAACAAACTAAAAATAATCACAGTTATATAGTGAATATATTGACCACTAAAATTAGTTATTTAACCGCAATTGACTGACCACTCCGTGTATGTTGGTTGTGCTGTTAATTATAGCCCTTAAAACTAAGATTAACATAATCCTAAATACTTATGCAGGAGACATAACCAACATTCCATTTCATTTACGGAGTATAACTGTTTGGGATATCCGTTGCTTAGACGGTTGTAATAGTTTATTTGTAACGTGTAAAAGAAGTTACAATAAATAGTATTTTTTCACCATTGATTATTTTTCTTTACTACGCTCGTTAATACTCGAGTTTTTGGCTAAAGTGTTGTGTATTGAAAATTTAATTTTTAAGAGGTTGTGGTTTCAACTATTTTTGTAAACATGCATGGATTACGTTAATATATAATGACACTTAAACACAATGGCGGATCCATAAAATATTAGCATAGAAAACACCGAGCATTAAGGCACATTCGATAATGAGTTTTTAACGTGCAAATTAGGTTGGGTCAAGTTTACATGTTTCTATCCTCTTTTATACTTTCTATAAATAAATAATTTGTTGCAATCTTTTTCTTCTATATATCTTACAAATATCCGGATACTCATGGTTACCATAACAAACTTTTTGACTAATTAGAGGAGGCTTAAGTTAGACATCATATCTGCATAGGTTTCGAAAATGATAAAGGATGTTTCCGGTTTGAACTTTGAAGCAATCTGAATGATAGTAATAATGTATGTATTAAAGTTTAAATATAAATAAAACACCATATAAATTACTTTAATCTTTTCAAAGTAAGTTAATCTTTATTATCTCACCATATAAGAAACTACCAAAAAAGGGTATGAAATCAGTGTAGATTCTAGTTTAGAAATCTAAACGAAAACTAAACAAAAATTCCTTGTTATAAATAAGTATATATGACAACAAGCTGACAACAAATTTATATAAGAAATTACAAGTTACTTACAACAAATCAACTAAATTAAAAGTTAACTATTCATATAAAATAATAAATCAACTAAAAGTCTTCAAAGAAGCTTGAAACTCCTAATTTTATTTACATTTATGTGGTACCAAACAACTAACTTGGTAATTAGTATAATTAAATCTTACTTACTTTATATGAAAGAGAAAGTAAAAGTTGAATTTTCTTATATCTATATATGGAGAGCATATCACATTTTTTTTAATTACAAATGAGTTAAGATTATATATTTACTTTTTTCTCAAGTTACCGAGGGCCTTTTTTATTTTGGGTTGTGAATCTATTAAGCATTAAGGTATAAATATTTAAAAAAAATTTAAAGTTATAGTAATAATTTCAAGTTGTTGGGCCATTAACTTCACTAGACATTGAAGGGCTCCGTCCCTCCTTAAACATGCAAGTAATTTTGAAATCACCATCTTTTAAAAATTAAGTTTTCACTACACAACACTTTAGCCAAAAACTCGTCGAGTATTAACGACTAAAGAAAAACAGTTAATAGTGAAAAAATGATTATTTAAACATGCATGGACTACAACTAATTAACCACAATATATTGTGGCTTCAACTAGTTGTAGTACATGCAATTTTAAGTGTTATATATTGGCTGTGGTGGTGAGGCCCATTTTAATTAGTTGTTAAACACTTAAAAGGCGTACCATGTCTTAGTAAACTCAAAGTACAACATGCGTGGATTACAGTACCTTTCTAAAGTTTCCATCAACCTATATCACATATATTTATATCATTAGTTGTAAGAGCTTGTACTCGTCTCGTCGTCAACTTCATGGTTGCGGCCTCACCACAAGATGCACGAGTGCAGGTGGCTTATGGTGGACAACTTCAATCCCTTCATAGTTTCCATGACGGAAGATGGAGGGCGTATTAGTTTTCTTCTTTCAATTTCTGGTTTGAAGAACGAATGAATGAAGTAAACAGAGAACCGAATTAATGTGCAAATCAAACCTTTATTTTTGGGCCAAGCCAGAGAAAGGCTTTCTTTTGTAGGTTGGGTATTTATTTTATATAATTTTGGCCTAAGCCCAACGAACCAAATTTAAGTGTGCAAAACATTTTAAAATTTGGTAATGTCTATATTAAAGGTAAATTTTTATATTTTCTTTCCGGCTAATAATTTTTTTTTATATTTGATGATTTTTTTAATGAATGTTATGTGTATGCTGTTTTAGAAAAACATAAATAAAATAAAAAAGTGGGCCCAATCATGCCTACGAAAGTCGTGACAATTACTAGTGGAACGATTATGAGTTACGACTAACAAGTACTTTAAGCAGGATAAGAAGACTCCCATAATTGGTGCCTCTCTCTTTCAATAACCATTTTCTTTGTTCAGAAGTGGAGCTACCCATTACTTCCACCCTAACATCATCCTAATTTATACTATATATACATCGTATATCATATATATTCATATAGGTAGATGTAGATGTAATTTTCTTAGTTCAGACTTAATGGTTCATGAATAAGATTGTCCTAAAAAGTATACCTTGCAGGGACTCACCAGATTTTATGTCCTCGGAGGGATGAATAAAAATGGGTTATATTTAACGATGATAAGATATGTTTAACGTGTAGATAAAGATTTCGGATCTTGAAGACAAAATTGTGGGAATTTACTTTTCAGCAAATTGGTATCCACAATGCCAAAGTTTTACCAAACTCTTAACTGAAGTATACAAGCAAATTAAAGCGAAAAATGGATCAAACTTTGAGATTATCTTCGTTTCATCTGACGAAGACTTGAATGCATTCAACAACTACTATCAGTTACATATGCCATGGTTGGCAATTCCATTTTCCGATTTGGAAACTAAGAAGGCATTGAACAAGATGTTTGATGTTGAGGGGATTCCATGTTTGATCATCATGCAACCCAATGATGATGCGAGTTTTTTACATGATGGAGTTGAGTTGATTTATCGTTATGGCGTTGAAGCATACCCGTTTAGTAATGAGAGGTTGGATGAATTGTTGAAGCAAGAAAAGGAGAAGCATGAACGACAAACTTTGTCAAATTTGCTTACGAATCAAGATAGAGGTTTTGCTTTGGCTCATTCCGCATCCAAAGAGGTTAGTCTTATTAATATTGTTTTTCACGATGTATTTTTGTTATGTCACATGTTGTTTACAAGGATACATAAATGAGTTGTTAGACTAAGGGATGTGCATCGTACGATTTGGCTGGTTTAAGTATAGAATATCGTCCAAACTATTAACTACAATTTGACATCTCGTAAACCGAACCACCCAAACTAATGTGCCAAACTAATGCGGCCAAACAAATTGAAACATGTCTGATGCCTTGGGCTATTATTTGAATTGGTTTTACTATAGAACATATGTAAACAATAAAGTCCAAAAATACTAGTCGTCTAACTAATATTGTGTTAGTTACAATCTTTTTCAACGTCACAAGCATTAAGTTGTTTCTAAAAACAATTTACATGCATAAATCCTACCTAAACCATCAACTATTAAAATCTGGAAATATAATATAACCATAAAGTACAATCTTGTTAAACATTACGAAAATCTTTCATTGCAATCATAAGGGCTGTCGTTATTCATATCATATCTTATTTTGTTAGAAAAATCTGACAAGATGACCAATAAACAAAGTGATATTCATGACATTTACAAATAAATCGGAAGTTTATTTTTTTCATTTCTAATTTTAACTTAAATAGTTGCATAAGTTATAAAATATATTATATGTATATATTTATATATAATTAATGCTGTAAAATATAGTAATAGATATGGTTTTCCTACATGTAAAGTTCATGACGAGTTTATGCTAGAAACCCAAAATGTATTTATATATTTTTCTTGGTTGACATATGTAACAATACTATGCAGGTACCCATTTCTTCATTGATCGGCAAAACCATTGGGCTCTACTTTTCAGCCCAATGGTGTCAACCAAGTCACAAGTTCACTCCCAAATTGATTTCCATTTACCAAAAGATAAAACAAAAGCTAATTCAACAAGAGTTCAATGAAGAACACTTTGAAATTCTTTATGTGTCTAGCGATCACAACGAGCTAGAGTTTGAATCATCATTCAATACAATGCCTTGGCTAGCCCTTCCATTTAGGGACCCGACCAATAAGTACCTCACCAAGTACTTTGATATACGGGGTATTCCTAGTTTGATCATTCTAGGTCCAGATGGAAAAACTGTTACAAGAAATGGTAGAAGCTTAATTAACTTGTATGAAGAGGAAGCGTACCCGTTTACTGTGGCTAGGGTTGAGACATTAGAGAACCAGATGGATGAGGATGCAAAGAATCTCCCAAGCATGGAGCAACATTCGGGTCATCATCATGAGCTCTCGTTGGTCTCTCAAGGGAATGGTGGGGGTCCGTTCATATGTTGTGACTGTGATGAACAAGGTTCGGGTTGGGCTTATCAATGCATCGATTGTGGGTATGAAGTGCACACTAAGTGTGTTAGGCCAGTGATTCAGGTCTCTAGTGCTTGAATCAACATCTTGTGGGTGAGTCATATAAATCCAATCCACTACTATATGTTGACTTTCGAAAAGCTCTTATTTACAACCGTTTTAGATTTGGTTAGTTACCAAAAGGTAGGGTATGTGTTGATGACTTGATGGTAGATTTTGGAATGATTAAATGTGTATAATAATCTTGAATTATGCTTGCACATTACGTTGTCTCTGAAATTTGATCCATTGCTTCTGTAGGGATGCTAAAAATATCAAATAGACAGTGCTTGTAATTTTTAGGTGTAAGCATGGATCGATTTGGGTCGGGAAGCAAAACCAACATGTTGGTTAACCATATTCTCAAACCAATAGTTCCGATTAAATGGTGGGTTGGTTATGATATTCAGTTAATTGGACCATTAGAAAGTTGGACTTGATTGTTTAGCCCAAAATGTTTCCGATATTCAAAACAAAATACATATATATATCCAGTCCAAAAATTTAGCAAGTATATAAGAACATACATATTTATACCATAATAAATCCTTACTTGCATATAAGTAATGGATTTTATATGAAATTCATATAAAATATAGAAAGTACAAATTTTACAAAATTTGTATGTGTAAAAATGGATGTCCTGGTTCAGTTATTGAAAAAACCAAAACTGAACGACCCAAAGTTTCGGTTAATAAAAGAAAATGGCTTGTCGGTTTTAGTAAGCGTATTTTAAATCGGGTCGGTTTTAGTTGTCATTTTGGGCAAAACTGATTAGCTAAATAACACAACTGAAAGTAACAGATTATGTATCATTATTT